>OX940956.1:14580843-15180843 GCA_954870475.1 Euphrasia confusa
AAAAGGAGATTAAATATTGGGCTTCTAATATTGAAAATTAAATTGGGTCCAACCCAAATCTATTAATTCTTATCAATATTAATTTTATTTATTTTCCACTATATAAATAAAATTGCACTCCCAATATTTATCCATATTATATCAAATAATATTTCTCCGGTTAGTATTATTTATTCCGTGTATTTAAGATTTAAATATCCATGAATAAAATTAATTTATTGCTAATTAATTTATTCATCTCTTATATCCGAGAATAGTACCGTTCAACTTTAATTATTATGCGGATTAAATCCACCTGCAGGGTTTACATAATAATTCCTTATGAACTCATCTCGGGGATATTATCAACCCTTACGGGATACACTTTCCCGTCAAGTATTCACGGCATGTCATATATAAAATATAGTGACCCAACTCAACCGGTAATTGACCCAGTAATTAAACCGGTCAATTCCTTTGGAAAATTAAAGTCACTTATATTAAATATACACACCCGCAATAGTATCGGGGATTAAGAATAAAATACACTGAGACTTAAATCGATTATCGCCGGCAATCCTAATCGATAAATCTCAAACGATCCGCTCAATACACCAAGTGTACAAGTGTGATAAAATAATCAAGACAGATCATTTTCTCTCTCACACAACGACTATACCGATGGATTGGTCCGTGTCCATCTAGGTCGCGAGCAACTGTTCGATTAAATACGAGTAACCGATAGTATGATCTTCTGTGTGGGCCCGACACACCATACTAACTACAACGTATAGAATCCAGGACTATAATTTGCATATATTTAATTATAAATAATTGAACGCAAATAATTGTTTATTTAATTAAATAGATTAATGGCAATGGATTGGGAGTTTCCGTTACTTAAATCTAGACATTAAGTACACAACTCCAACAATTAACATATGCTTTAATAGTGTCAATCAGAAAACTCCGGGCGTACCTATTTGAGCACCCCGTTGAGGTCTTGACAACTATGCCTCTAAGGCAAGTATTGCACCGGTCGGATATCACCGGGAGACTCCTACGCTGTGCGTTAGAAATTAGTCAGTATGACATAACTTTCGCCCCGAGGACAGCAATCAAAGCACAAGCCCTGGCAGATTTTATTGTGGAATTAACTTTCCCTGAGAAATCCCAGAGTCAACCACGCGCCTGGCAGCTGTTCGTAGATGGATCATCTACCACCGCGTGCTCGGGGGCAGGTGTGGTATTACTCAGTCCCGACGGAGATTCAGTAACCCATGCGGTGAAGTTTAAATTTCCTGCGTCCAACAATGAAGCAGAGTACGAAGCTCTCATTTCAGGGTTGGAACTGGCCATTGCCGTCGGGGCAAGAAAACTTCATGTGTTCATGGACTCGCAGTTAGTAGTGAACCATGTAAGTGGGGATTATGAAGCCAGAGGCGAACAAATGATAAAATACCTGAAATTGGTATGGGAACTTTGCGAAAAAATCCCAGAAGTTCTAATCGAACAAATCCCACGGGAACACAATTCACAAGCTGACGCCCTGTCAAAGCTAGCATCAGCTGAGGGCTCAGCAGACTTCTCAAATATAGTTTTGACAAAACTAATAATCCCATCAGTGGAACAAAGAGAAGCACAAATACAAGTACTTGTCGGGGCCGGGGAAGACTGGCGAATTCCCATTCAACGGTACATAGATACCGGGGAAGTACCAGCAGATAAAACCGAAGCAAGACAACTTCGTACCCGAGCGGCAAAGTATACTTTGATAAATTCACAACTGTACAGAAGAAGTTACTCCCTTCCACTACTTAGGTGTGTGTCGAAGGAAGAAGGATTCAAAATCCTTGAAGAAATACATGATGGTGTGTGTGGAAACCACGCGGGTGGAAGATCCCTGGCACACAAAACCATGGGACAAGGATATTATTGGCCAACCCTGAGAAAGGATGCCGTCGGCTATGCACGTAAATGTGTCAAGTGCCAGACGAATGGGCCTAATATCCATATATCCCCGGAGACCCTGAAATCCATTTACAGCCCGTGGCCATTTGCTCGGTGGGGTATCGATTTGATCGGACCACTAGCAACTGCCCGAGGCGGGGTGAAATTCGCGATTGTAGCAGTCGACTATTTCACCAAATGGGTTGAAGCGGAACCGTTGAATAAGATTGATCAACCCCAGGTCATCAAATTCATATGGAAAAACATTATATGTCGTTTCGGTCTTCCCGAGTCAATCATTTCCGACAACGGAAAACAATTCGATGGGGCGGAGGTAGAGGAATTCTGTGAAAAATGGAAAATAAGGAGGTTATTCTCTACTCCCTACCACCCCCAGACGAATGGTCAGGTTGAAGCGGTCAATAAGATACTGAAACACACCATCAAATCAAAACTGGAAAGCCGCAAAGGAAAATGGGCGGATGAACTCCCAGAGGTACTGTGGTCATATCGAACCACGGCTAGAAACGCCACTGGTGAGACCCCCTATTCTTTGGCTTTTGGAATGGAAGCGGTGATTCCAGCGGAGATATCGGTGTTATCACATCGTACCGCTCAGGAAATTTCCCCGGAGAATGAAGCAACCATTCGAAAAGAATTGGATCTCCTTGAAGAAAGGAGGTTAGCTTCTGATTCTCTGAATGCCATGAATAAGCAAAGGATTGCTAAACTATTCAACTAAAAAGTAAAAGCACGAGAATTCCGAGAGGGAGACTTGGTGATGAAGAAAATCTTAGGAACGCACCAAGGAGCATTAGGACCGAACTGGGAGGGACCGTTTAGAGTGAGCCACTGCCTCCAGAATGGAGCGTACGAGCTGGAACTCCTCGACGGGACCAAGGATCAGTATCGATGGAATGCGTTGCACCTAAAGAAGTTCTACCACTGAGAAACTCTCGGAATAAAAGTTATTTCTTAAAACTTCTTGCGAAAATATATTTTGTAAAACCTTTTGTACTTATTAAAGTATATCTATGCAGTTTTTAGCAAAAGCATTTTCTATCTTTTAAAATATATATGTGAACTCTCACATCTTGTCTGTGTAACAGAAATATAATTCCCCGGGAAATCACATGAATTCCCCGGTGCGATAAAAATATTGAGTATTCTAGAAATACTAAGGTTCGGTAAATACCCATAAGATCTATCGATCAGGGGCCGATCATTTCTTTAAAGGCACAGATTCAATAGAGTAAAAGAAACTCAAGAATCGCCCTAAAGAAAATACTGGTCCGAGAAAATCCTAAAAGGTAAAGTATTCATACTAAAACCACTGGATCGGTCAGTTCTGTTGAAAGGAGAGATTTAAAGAGAAAAAATGTTACTTAGAATCATAATGATTCAGAGAGGTAACTAAATCCAAAAAATCACTTTCACAGAGCAAAAGAACTCACAGAGAAACCCAACAAAGTTTGATAAAACTTGGGCGTGAGCCAAAAGTTATCTATTCACAAGAATAATTATTCATCAAACAAGCTAAAATGACTTGTAAAAAGTGATAGATAATAATGGGAAAATAAACCCTGAATAAAATGGTGAGAGGGCTATTAGTAAGACCCAAAGGATCAACATCCAAAATAACATACTAAGTTATTACACACCAGCAAAATATAAATACTTGTTCCAGGCAAAAACTGCCTGTAGAATCCAAAATGCGAATTAAGCAAATATTGTTTTTTGGAAATTAAGCCCAAACTGAACAGAAAATAAAGATTAAAATCCCTGAGCTTTTCACACTCAGGGTAGTCATCAAATTTTGCAGACTCCTGAGCAGTTATACTCAGGAGGTAGAACCACCATCACCTGGGGGAGTAGTGAGGGAATCTTTTGGCTTGCCATCAGGCCCGACACCAAGAGTATCCATCTCCTCCCCTTCATCAACACCTTCATCATCAGACGCTTCTACAGGGGGTTTAGCAGGCTCACCAGGCATTGAGAGAAGACTGTATGTGGGCCACCATTTCATATCTATGCCGTGCACAACCTCCAGATCCATAAAGGGCTGTGGAACTCTGGAATCCAGAGTACACCCTTGCATGTGAGCTTTGAGGAGTTGAACACCATAGTCTCTGGCCCCATCATTCTTCTCCTTTGCTGCAGACCTGATGAGATCAGCATAAGCAGTGACATAGAGTAGGTTAGCCAATACCCGGGGATTGTGAGCAGGAGAATCTAACAGGGCTTCAAGCTCTGAGACCCTCTCCATGGACTGTCCAAAGTCATCTTTGGCCTGTTTCAGCTCCCTGGTAACTTTGGCCACCTCCTGATGGAGTTATATTCTAAATGTCTAGTTTAGTGACAATATGGAACTCCTTATCTGTGTTTTATTATCTATTAATCAAATTGTCGGCATTTTGTCTTTCATGTACTTTATGCAATAGTCCTAGATATATACGTTGTAGACAGTATGGCGTGAGGAGACACGCGGAAGATCATACTGTCGGTTACTCGTATACTATCGAACAGTAGCTCACGACTTAGATGGACAGGGACAATCCATCGGTACGTCGTTGTGTGACTGGTAGATAGTCGGTCTTGACTATCATGTCACACTCGTACACTTGGTGTATTGAGCAGGACCACGGGAGGGCGTTCGATTTTTACTAATCGCAGTAATCGAACTAGACCTCAGATATTACGGATATACGAATTCCTAATCCCTATATAATTATAGGTGCGTGTGTCCAATTCTCAGTTCTTTAACTTGCCAATGAGTGAGACTAATTGATTAGTCGAGATCCTCGGTAAATTGGGAATCGTAATTGTACGCACGGCATGCTGTAGATTATAGACAGGAAACCGTGTCCCGTTTATTGGGTTGATTACGTCCCCGAGATGAGCTCATAAAGTTTATCATGTAAACCCTGCAGGTGGATTTGTTCCACATGATAATAAGGATGAGTGGTACTAGTCTCGGATAATAAGAAACGAATTAATTTAATTATTAGTAATTAAATAAATTCGTGGACGTTCGATATCTTAAACACGGGGAAAGTCGTTTATGTAATTTCGGCGGAATTATTATTGTTGAAATAATATTAAATAAATTTCGGGAATTCAATTATTATTATTTAGTGGAATTAATAATAATTAAAAATGTAATTAATTAAGGTTTTCCTTTTAAGGACTCCAAGTTAATTAATATTGCATTTTAGCCTTGAATTTATTTACCTAAGAGGTCCCTAGTGTAACTCTATAAACCCCCCCCCCCCCTTGCCTATCCTAAACCTACAGTCCGCAGCTTTTTATTTTTCTGAGAAAAAATATTGCGTTAGCGCAATTAAGATTTTTCTCTGTAAAAATAAATTGTATAGCGCTAATATTTTTCTCTCAGAGAGAAAAAGAATATTACGCTGGTAGAGAAAGGAGAAAGCAGACAAGGAGACCCAACGGATCGTTGCCCACTCAACGGTTGGAGTCGGGGAAGAGGCATACGCTAGCAATCGCTAAGGTCTCAACAATTCGACCGCTAAGGTATGAGATCGGATCTTTAATTCCGCAAATTATTTCGATCTCAGTTTATCTCGTTGATCATACTTGAACGTAGATCGGGTTCCGGGGTTTTGGGTTGTATTCCTCGACTACTGGGGGTTCAAGGACCTCCGGATCGGTAGTCGGAAGAGGAAAAACGACCCGGAAACGAGCCCGGAACAGCAGATCGTGCTGCTGTCCGCGCTGCTGAAGGACAAACGGCGACCGCCGTTTCTTAAACGACGACCGCCGTTTTGCTCTTTTTCGGGCAGCCCGCTCCGGCTCGCGCGGTTGTCCTCCGGGGCAACGGCTGGCCGTGAATCGGGGCACGGGCTGGGCACGTGGACGGAGTAGTGGATCTGGAAGTCGACTGGGATCGTTCGGATGTTCGAGCGATCGAACGAACGCATCCCGGGTAGTCGATTTCCAACAAATGGTATCAGAGCCGGTTTGTGCGTTCTTGTATTTTTTGCGAGATTCGTTTTTGCAGGTTCGAACCCGATTATTATGGCCATGTGATTGTGCTGTATTTTTTTTTTGGTTTGTTAAACTCTCGGGGTTGTCGAGATCTTTTGGTTTTATCGTTGCTTGTTTGTAATAGTTAAAACGACGGGTTGAGTCGTTTAGGTTTTACTTTTCGTTTTTCGTTTATCCGGATGTATAGGATCGATCAATATGTATAGGATCGATGCCGGGAGTAGCTAGCTTTGTTATGTAATTGTTGCTTCTTCTTGGTGGATCGAGACGAGATCGAAGGCCGGACGAACGAGGGTCGAGAAGTCGAACCCGCGGTCTGCTGAAGGGCAAACGGCGGTCGCCGTTTCGCTGGACTTCGGGCAGCAGCTCCGCGGGGGTTCGACGGACACCACGGATCGCTCGTCGAGGCCCGGGATGATACTCCAGTGGGAGGGGTTCGTCTCTTGGCACTTAGACGAGTCGGTGGTGGATCGAGACCTAGACGAGCAACGAGACGAAGATCCGAGAAGACGTGCATCGAAGAACTTTAAAGGCCATAATAATCGGGCCACGTTAAATGCTTCTTGTGTGTTTACGTGCTTTATTATGCTTTAATTTTATATGCATGTAAATGTTATCCCTTTCGTAAAAACTAAGTGGGAGAGGGATTGGAAACAATCCCGCGGTCTCCATTCTCTGTTTTGATGGTGATGTGTGTCGCTTACGAGTTGGCTTTAGTGTCATCCTCCCTATCGGATAAAGTGGACACACGGATATCACTGGATCAAAATTCGAATTCAATTCCATTTATAGAATTGAACACTTAAGTTTTTCAAAGCAAATGCCTAATCTGTCTTTCAAAGACTAAGTTCAACTCGACTCATTCTCACCCCGGGGAGTGGAATGGAGCCAAAGCGCTTGCTTATGTCGATGACACAGATTAGAGACATTCGAGTCATTCAATGACTAGATCGATTGTCTGGTTGGCTCCCTCACTTTGTGAGAGATAAGGCTCAATTGCATGATTGATCGCTGGTTAGAAACTTCGAGTTTCACTTACGAGATATCAAGCTTTGATTAATGAGATTGTGAAATTTATTAAATGGAATTCAATTAACAAAGTTGTTTGTTTAGTAAACGTCCACACTATCGTGGCTTACTAGACGGAAACGGAACTTTGGGTTAATTGAGACTCGACAGTTATAGGAAATCGTAAAGGGACCGCATGTCAACGTAAACGTCCACACTAACGTGGCTTGCGGTGGATATGTAGTTCCCGAGCGGTTAACTTAGTACTGAGAAATGGTACACACTTAGGTACGCTTTACAGTATCCTCCCCATCGGAGTCACTGCTGTAATGATGTACGACCGAAGTAAAAGTCCAGTTATAAAATCATTTGGACTAGTATACGTCCACATGAACGTGGCATGCTGGTCTGATGGGATTTTAGGATTGATTGGTAAATTTAATGATATTAATTAAGGGAGTTAATATCGAATTAAATTTGACGGTTTGATTTGTCTCTTTTATAGATATGGCACTCAACCCACTGTCTGTGATACTAAAAGAAAACAAACTCACTGGTCCAAATTATGTTGATTGGAAACGAAACTTGGACATTGTCCTAACTGCTGAGGAGTACAAGTATGTACTCCAGGTCGAATGTCCTGTTGCACCTACTGAAACATCCTCTCCTGAGGAAAAGGAAGCTCATCGGAAGTGGGTCAAGGCTGATCAGATGGCGCGGTGCTACATTTTGGCATCTATGTCAAATGTGCTGCAACATCAGCATGAAGCCATGGACACTGCCTATGATATGATGCTTAACCTCAAGGAGATGTTTGGTAGTCAGGACAGGGCAGCCAGGCAAGATGCTATGAGGAAACTCATGACGGCCACTATGTCCGAAGGAACGCCTGTGAGGGATCACGTTCTTAGGATGATAGGCTATCTGAATGAGATAGAGATTATGGGAGGTGCTATCGATGGGGAAACCCAAATCGATATAGTGCTCCAGTCTCTGCCTAGGAGTTTTGAGCAGTTCCGCCTGAACTATAACATGAACAAGAGGTTATATACGTTGGCGGAACTCCTGACTGAACTCCAGGCGGCAGAGGGTATCTTTAAGAACTCTCAAGCACTTGTGGCTGTGAAATCGACGCTTCCTCGCCCTTCGGGGATTAAGAAGAAGAAAAAGCAAGGACGGAAACCCAGTGGGCCCAGAGTTGGTGGACCACAGAATGGAGTGAACAGGCCTAAGGGCAAGTGTTTCCGTTGCAAGCAGTCTGGACATTGGAAGTCTAATTGTCCTCTCAGACAAGGAGGTATGAACTTTTCCTTAGTCACTGAAACATGTTTAGCGGTGTTATCCACCGGTACCTGGTGTGTGGATACGGGAGCCACTGATCATGTCTGCAATTCTTTGCAGGGGTTCCAGGAAACCCGGCGGCTTAGAAAGGGAGAGATCACCATCTACATGGGCAACGCTACGAAAGTGGCGGCGGTTGCAGTGGGAGATGTTCATTTATCTTTTAATAATAATGTTTTGGTATTGAATAATTGTCTTTATGTACCGGATTTTAGAAAGAACCTTGTTTCGGTTTCTAAATTGGTTTTGAATGGATATTCAGTTTCTTTTGATAATTCTGTTATTGTCAAAAAGAATGGTGATTATATCTGTTCTGGTGCATTGATAGGCAACTTATATATACTGAATCCTAATTATTTCACGATGCAACGAGTAGAGTCTTATAACACATCTAGTACCAATAAGAGAAAGGAGCCTTCTAGGATGAATCAAAAGTACTTATGGCATCTTAGGCTAGGTCATATTAACTTGGGTAGGATTCAAAGGTTGATAACTGATGGAATACTCAGTGATGTGAAAGATGAGGACTTTCCAACCTGCGAATCATGCCTGGAAGGAAAAATGACCAAGCGACCCTTTAGTGATAAGGGGTATAGATCCAAGGAAGTACTGGAATTGATTCACTCTGATTTGTGCGGGCCTTTATCTGTCCAAGCGAGAGGAGGTTACTGTTGGAGTTGTGTACTTAATGTCTAGATTTAAGTAACGGAAACTCCCAATCCATTGCCATTAATCTATTTAATTAAATAAACAATTATTTGCGTTTAATTATTTATAATTAAATATATGCAAATTATAGTCCTGGATTCTATACGTTGTAGTTAGTATGGTGTGTCGGGCCCACACAGAAGATCATACTATCGGTTACTCGTATTTAATCGAACAGTTGCTCACGACCTAGATGGACACGGACCAATCCATCGGTATAGTCGTTGTGTGAGAGAGAAAATAATTTGTCTTAATTATTTTATCACACTTGTACACTTGGTGTATTGAGCGGATCGTTTGAGATTTATCGATTAGGATTGCCGGCGATAATCGATTTAAGTCTCAGTGTATTTTATTCTTAATCCCCGATACTATTGCGGGTGTGTATATTTAATATAAGTGACTTTGATTTTCCAAAGGAATTGACCGGTTTAATTACTGGGTCAATTACCGGTTGAGTTGGGTCACTATATTTTATATATGACATGCCGTGAATACTTGACGGGAAAGTGTATCCCGTAAGGGTTGATAATATCCCCGAGATGAGTTCATAAGGAATTATTATGTAAACCCTGCAGGTGGATTTAATCCGCATAATAATTAAGGTTGAACGGTACTATTCTCGGATATAAGAAATGAATAATATTTATTGAGCAATGAATAAATTTATTCATGGATATTTAAATCTTAAATACACGGAATAAATAATACTAACCGGAGAAATATTATTTGATATAATATGGATAAATATTGGGAGTGCAATTTTATTTATATAGTGGAAAATAAATAAAATTAATATTGATAAGAATTAATAGATTTGGGTTGGACCCAATTTAATTTTCAATATTAGAAGCCCAATATTTAATCTCCTTTTGATCCCCTACGTAGCCTATAAAAGCACTACATGGTCTTCACAATTCATTAACCTAAGATACGCCAATCATAAAGTTCTTGAAGAGTGGAGGAGATCCATGGAGTTCGGAAGATCGTCGCCCACCCGACGTTCGAGCTAGTGCAAGGAATACGTGGGAAGATCTCAAGGTCATCAATTGAGTTCTTCGTTTTTCCGAACAACGAGAACGAGGTAAATCGTAAAACCCCCTTTATGATTTAATCGTTTATTCATCGTGATTATATCGTGAACTAAGATCCGATGACGAGACCCAAGACGAGGACGAACCGGGCGGTGGTGGTCGAAGACCACCGGACCGCCGGCGGATCGTCGGCTCGGCTGGAGGGGTCGAAAGGGCGTGAGCCTCGGCTGGGCGCCGAGACTCGATCGAACCATCGTTCGATCGCCACGGACGGGCTCGCGTGCGAGCTGCGGGTTTTCCGCAGCGGACTCGCACGTGATGCGAGCCGCGTTCGGGCAGCGCTACGGGGCTGCTGCGATCAGCCCCACGAGCCCATGCGGGACTCGCTGCGACGCGGGGCGTCAGCGGGATGCTACGAGCATCCCCGCAGCTGGTCGCGTGGGTTCTCGGCGTGCCCGACGGGCTGCCATGGGCAGCCCTAGGCGGCTGCTACGGACAGCCGCGAGCCCCACGCGGAGGCTCGACCGAACAGCCCGTGTTCGTTCACGGTTAGGGTTTGTTTGGTTGGGCTATCCCCGTGGAGGTTCGTGGCGGATTTCCGGCAACCGGGATTTCGATTGGAGTTGTCGTTCCGCAATTTGACAACCCCGGATATTGGATCTCCGAAGGATTTCGGTCGGAATTAATTAGATAATTAATTTTAATTAATTTATTAATTCCGGGATATCGATTTCCAACAACTGGTATCAGAGCCAGGTTTTAGTTCACGGTATTTTTCGATAAATTGTTCTACCTTGCAGGGTTTTCGACTATTATGGCTAGATATAATTGTTCTTAATTATTGTCATAATATTTTTCTTGATTATTAAACTCTCGGACATGTCGAGATTCGTTTTATGTGTGGTGAATGCTTGTAATAGTAAAAATTCGGGGGTTGACCGAATTTAGGTTTATTATTACGTTCTATTTTTCCGGAAAATGTATAGGGTCGATTTCATGTATAGAATCGATACCGGATAATTGTAAATTAATTTTGTAATTTATTTACGTTGGATCGATGCCGAAACGACTACCGGAGAAGACACGTGACGAAGAGAAGAAGGGCTCGGGATCGATCATCCCCATGATCGATCCCATGGTGTTCGATCGAGGGGAGGGGCTGCCCGGGAACTCTCGGCCACGCCGGCCACCGGTGGTGGTGGCGCGTGGGCTGGGGTGGCGGCGGCATGCTTCTCCGAAGGGCGGTCGATGGTGATGGGGCGCGGGGACTCCCAACCCGTGCTCTCCCGCCAAGATCCAACTTTCCTAAATTATTCGGTTTTCCTATTTTGAGTATTTCTTTTTGGGAATTCTCATGGAATAGGAAAAGAATAAATTTAGAATAAATTTATTTTTTCTCTATTGATTATTCCTATTCTTGGGAATTTTCATGGAATAGAAAAAATAATAAATTTAGAATTAATTTATTTTTCCTATTTAATTATTCCTTTATGGAATTTTTAATGGATTAGGAAAATAATTAATTTGGAAAGTTTTAATGGTCCTTAAATTAATTTTTCCTATTTAATTATTCCTTTATGGAATTTTTAATAGATTAGGAAGGGAATTAATTTGGAAAGGATTAGGAGTCCTAATTTATTTTATTTCCTTATTCTATTATAGAAGTCTTCTAGAACATTCCGAGTTTGACTTGGATGGGATTCTAGAGATTTAATAGAATTAGATAGGAAAATAAAAATAAATAAAAATATTAATAATATTTAATTTTATTTTTGACATATTCGATTGACTTAATTTTCGAATTAAGTAACTTTTGGATTAATTAAAAATAAATAGATTTAAATATTGGGATTAATATTCTCGTCACATGGAGCATTCAAGAACGAAGACTGAAGACTAGAAGATGCGTACGGGGATGCGATAAAGCCATAATAGTCGGAAAATAATATTCTAGTATTATTTTGACTATGTGATAATATTTATGTGCTTTATTACATGTATGCATGCTATATGTGTTTAATTATGCATTAGATAGCGTATCCCTTTATTGTAAAAAGCTAAGTGGGAGAGGGTATGGAAACATACCCATGGTCTCCATTGCTGCTCTCTTGATGACTTTTATAAACTTTTGAAGTTTATATAGACAAGTTATTGGAGGAGAGTTCTTGTAATTCCTCTTACGAGAAACATTGATTAAGTTTATCAAACAATGCCTAATTTGTCTTTCCAAAGCTGATTTCAAGTCGACTCATTCTCACCCCGGGGAGTGGAATGGAGCCAGAGCCACTTGGTCATGTAGAGGACACAAATTAGAGACCTTCGTACCATTCTTTTATAGATGGATCGATTGTCTGCTCGGCTCCCTCATCTAATGAGAGATAGGGTTGTTCGCATGGTGAATCACTGGTTAGAAACTTCGAGTTTCACTTATGATTCTCCGCGTCTTGATTTACAAGATCGAATGGATCAAGTAATTGGGAGTCAATTATATAAATCTTTTTGGTATAGTAAACGTCCACACGAACGTGGCTTGCTATACTGAATGGGATTTTAGAATAATTGATGTAGACAGTTATAGGGAATTGTGAAGGGTTGCGAGTTGTCGTAAACGTCCACACGAACGTGGCTTGCGGTGACGTAACAATTCTAAACGATTCGCCTTAGTACTGAGTAATGGTTTACACTTAGATACGCGTTATAGTATTCCTCCCAACGAGGTTACGCTATAAGTGATGTATGACCGAAGCAAATCTAATTGCTAAATCATTTGGGTGGGTAAACGTCCACACGAACGTGGCTTGCTTTACCTGATGGGATTTTAGATGTGATTAGTGGTTTAATGATATTATTTAAGGGAGATAATATCGGAGATTAAATCGATTGTTTGTTGTTATATGTGCTCATAGATTATGGATGGCTTTGAACCCACTTTATGTGATACTTGAGGAATTTAACTCACTGGTCCCTAAAATGTATTGATTGGAATAGAGATCTAGACATTGCCTAGACTGTTAAAGAGTACAAGTTTGTACTCAGTGAGCTTTGTTCTCCCGAACCTACTAATGTCTCGACTGTTGAGGAAAGAACTGATTTTATCATGTTCAAACTCAAGGAAACGTTTAGACATGACATAGGCGGCTAGACAAGAAGCGATGAGGATACTCATAAAGGCCAGTCGCTTCGAGGAAACGCTTAAACACGTTTTTTTTTTTAGATGATTGACCTTTTAGACGAGTTGAGACGGAAATCGCAAGCTCTTGTAGCCAATGCCAAAGGTTTCGAACCTAAAGGCAAAATCGGGGGAAAGGAAAAGCAAGCAAAGAAACCCAGTGGTCCTAAGTTTCTTGGATCACGAGATGGGGCGAGAAAGCCAATAGGCTAGTGTTCTCGATGCAAACAGTCTAGGTACTGGAAGTCTGATTATCCTCTCAAAGAAAGTACGAAATCTTCTTTAGTCGTAAAACATAGTCAGTGGTATTATCTACCGGAACCTGGTGTGTAGATGTGGAACCATTGACGGTATGCGCATTCTAAATGCGAGGGTTCCAGGAAACCCGACGACTTGGAAAAGAAGAAATCGTAGTCTACATGGGCAATGCTGTTGAGGAGGCAGCTGTTGCAGTGGAGAACAATTATAGGATTTCATTTTGAGCTATTGCTTTTATGTACCTTTAGAAAGAACTTTGTTCTGGATTTCTAATGAATGGATATTTTATTTCTTTTAATCATCTGATGGTTATAAGAAGAAATAAAGATAGTATCTATTCTGGTACATTAGCTAGCAATATATAAATGATGAATCCTGAGTCCACCACGGTGCAACGAACCGTAGTACAAAACTCGTTTTACTAATAAGAGATTTCTTTATTAAATCGATTATACTTGTGGATTCTTATACTAAATCATGTTTATTCAAATAAGAAGTTCAAAGGTCGAAAATTGATATTTGATCAATTAAGTTGAAGGAGTGGACCTTCCGACCTAAGAATCTAATTTGGAAGATAACATGACTAAGCAATCCTTTATGGATATAAGATATAAGATCCGGACAAGTATAAGAATTGATTGACTCTGATGTGTGCAGACCTTTGTTTACTCAGACAATAAGGTACGAGTACTTCATTTTATGATTACTCGAAAGAATGGATTAGCATACCTGATGTGCCACAAAAGCAAAGTGTTTTGACAAGTCAATGGACACAAAGCTATTGTGGGGAACCATCATGGTATATCCATTGAAAGCCTGCGATCTAATCGCGGAGGCAAGTGCCTGTCTGAAGAATGCATGGCATACTGATCAGAGATTGGGATTTGATCCCAAATGACTACACCATACACTCTTGTGTAGAAATGGTGTGTCGGAAATAGGAAATGGAACTCTTATAGAAATAGTAAAAGCATGAGTTATACGGAACTACCTGTGTTCTATGGATATGTCTGGAAACAACGGCACATTCAAGTGCGGTTGTAGAATATCCTAGAAGAACAAAAGATGTGTGTTCAATAGTACTATGAACCAGAAGGACGTTATAAGTTCTAACGCCCGGTTCTTAGAGGAAGACTATTAGATGAACCACAAGCCCAAAGTGACGTAATACTTTGAAATGAGAGAGAGAGAGATTAAGACTTAGAACCAGCCGAACCGAGTAGCGGTACACCACTAACTGCACCTACTGTTATTACTGTTTATACACCGGAATGCCGTTGTAGTGGGAGGTTGTTGATCAACCGGAGATATTCATAAGACTAGGAGAGTTTTCGGACTCTGGACCTAGTATACATGAAATCGATCCCTGGATCTACATGGAGGCAGTACTAAATCTAAATGTGCCTTCTTGGAAAGCAATAAGGTTTATTGCTAAGAGGCAAGGTCATTTAGAGTACAAGCTTAGTTGATCCATTTATGGATTGGAACAAAGCATTGAGTTCGTGGTACTTGCAAGTTGATGAGATAGTCCATTTTATGGATTCATCAAAGCATAGACGAATAGTGTGTATTGGAAACGTGATGGAAACAAGGTGGTGTTTCTCGGGTTTTTATGTAGATAACATTTTATCATTGGCAACAATGTAAAGATGTAATCAGACATGAAATGATGGTTGTCTGGATAAATCATTATGAAAGATATAGGAAGAAGTTGTACTTCTCCTGGACATCTTACATATATATATGATTATAGTTCGTTTTAACATGCAAGATTCCGAGAAAGGTTCGTTACCTTTCAGATACGGAATGCATCTATCTAAGGATATGTGTTTTGGAACACAAAAGGAGATAGAAGCAATTAAAGCGGTTTCCTACACTTGGAGTGTGGAAAGCTTAATAAATGCGATGTTAAAAACGAGAACCTGATATCTGCTATGCGGCTAGTATAGTGGGAGGATGTCAAGGTAATCCTGGAAAGGAATACTTGACTGCTGTAATGAACATTTTAAGTACTTTCTGATGGAGTTGTATTCTAAATGTCTAGTTTAGTGCAAATACGGAACTCCTTATCTATACCTTAATTCGAGATATGATTCAAACATGATTGCATTTAATGCAATAGTCCTTGATGTATACGTTGTAGACAGTATGGCGTGAGGAGACACGCGGAAGATCATACTGTCGGTTACTCGTATACTATCAAACAGTAGCTCACGACTTAGATGGACAGGGACAATCCATCGGTACGTCGTAGTGTGACTGGTAGATAGTCGGTCTTGACTATCATGTTACACTCGTACACTTGGTGTATTGAGCAGGACCACGGGAGGGCGTTCGATTTATACTAATCGCAGTAATCGAACTAGACCTCAGATATTACGGATATACGAATTCTTAATCCCTATATAATTATAGGTGCGTGTGTCCAATTCTCGGTTCTTTGACTTGCCAATGAGTGAGACTAAATGTTTAGTCGAGATTCTCGGTAAATTGGGGATCTTAATTGTACGCACGGCATGCTATAGATTATAGACAGGAAACCGTGTCCCGTTTATCGGGTTGATGACGTCCCCGAGATGAGCTCATAAAGTTTATCATGTAAACCCTGCAGGTGGATTCGTTCCACATGATAATAAGGATGAGTGGTACTAGTCTCGGATAATAAGAAACGAATTAATTTAATTATTAGTAATTAAATAAATTCGTGGACGTTCGATATCTTAAACACGGGGAAAGTCGTTTATGTAATTTCGACGGAATTATTATTGTTGAAATAATATTAAAATTAATTTCGGGAATTCAATTATTATTTTATAGTGGAGTTAATAATAATTAAAATTGAAATCGATTAATTAAGGAATTGCTTTTACGTATTCCAAGTTAATTAATATTTCAATTTAGCCCTTAATTAATTTATCCTAAGGTCCCTAACGTAACTCTATATAAACCCCCTCCCTTACTCTCCTAAGACCTAACATTCGCCGCTATTTCATTTTGCTGAGAAAAACAATTGCGTTAACGCAATTATTATTTTTCTCTGTAAAATTAAATAAGTTTGCGCTAATATTTTTCTCTAAGAGAGAAAAAGATATATTAACGCTGTTGTTGGTAGAGAGAGTACAGACGGGAGAACTCCAGCGGATCGTTGCCCACACAACGGTTGGAGACGGGATCTGAGGCATACGTTAGAAGCTCTAAGGTCTCAACAATTCGGCTCCTCCGAATCACGCATCAAAGGTAAAGAATCGAAAACCCTTTTCCGCATCTTTTTCGATTCTTCTCGTACGTAATAATACAACGGACCATCTATTGGTTTCCGAGGCTTGGGATCGATGTTCTCAGACCACTGGGAAGTCGCTGACTTCCGGTATGGTGGTCGGATTGAGAAAAACGAGCCGGAACAGCCCGAACAGCAGCAACCAGTTGCTGGAATCGCGACGCCGTCGGCCGACAGGTATATGCCGTCGGCCTCCACTGCCCCGTCGGCCGACAGCTATATGCTGTCGGCCTCCACTGCCCTGTCGGGCGACAGCCTTATGGCGTCGGCCGACAGACAGGGCAGAAGCCCCGTTTTCGCGCGGTCGTGCCTCGAGTGCGATGGCTGGGCGTGATTAGGGTCTGGGACTTCGTCGTGAGTGCAATAGGGATGCTAGGGGTCGACTGGGCTTGTCCGGATGTTCGAGTAGTCGAACGGACATGTCCCGGGTAGTTGATTTCCAACACTTTCGAAGTACTGGAAACTATGTTCTGGATTACGGAGCAGGCAAACATTTCCTTTGGATTACATTCTCTTAGATTTCTAATCGAATGAGGACCGGTGTAAGTCGATATCAGGCTATGTGTTTCACTATTGAAGGAGAAGGAGTTTTTAACATGGAAGAGTGATAAGCACGATGATTTTCGAACTCTGCCATGGGCAACCAAATAAGCGGCCTCAGAGGCAGCGGAAGTTTTGGTATAACTCCAGGATAGTCTCTGGGACTTAGATGTGATTCTTAATTTGCCAAAGGCTATGTAAATAGCGGTGCGATGGCAAATGGTAAGATCACAAGTCCATAAGTGTAAGATAACACATAGTGCAAGTACCACCTGATACGAGTCATCGTCAAGGGAGACGACGCTGTAGTCACCAAGATAACTTCAGAGCGGCAACCTAGAGTGCTCATTCACATAGTTCTGGAAAATAATTATTTGCGTTTAATTATTTATAATTAAATATATGCAAATTATAGTTCTGGATTCTATACGTTGTAGTTAGTATGGTGTGTCGGGCCCACACAGAAGATCATACTATCGGTTACTCGTATTTAATCGAACAGTTGCTCACGACCTAGATGGACACGGACCAATCCATCGGTATAGTCGTTGTGTGAGAGAGAAAATAATTTGTCTTAATTATTTTATCACACTTGTACACTTGGTGTATTGAGCGGATCGTTTGAGATTTATCGATTAGGATTGCCGGCGATAATCGATTTAAGTCTCAGTGTATTTTATTCTTAATCCCCGATACTATTGCGGGTGTGTATATTTAATATAAGTGACTTTGATTTTCCAAAGGAATTGACCGGTTTAATTACTGGGTCAATTACCGGTTGAGTTGGGTCACTATATTTTATATATGACATGCCGTGAATACTTGACGGGAAAGTGTATCCCGTAAGGGTTGATAATATCCCCGAGATGAGTTCATAAGGAATTATTATGTAAACCCTGCAGGTGGATTTAATCCGCATAATAATTAAGGTTGAACGGTACTATTCTCGGATATAAGAAATGAATAATATTTATTGAGCAATGAATAAATTTATTCATGGATATTTAAATCTTAAATACACGGAATAAATAATACTAACCGGAGAAATATTATTTGATATAATATGGATAAATATTGGGAGTGCAATTTTATTTATATAGTGGAAAATAAATAAAATTAATATTGATAAGAATTAATAGATTTGGGTTGGACCCAATTTAATTTTCAATATTAGAAGCCCAATATTTAATCTCCTTTTGATCCCCTACGTAGCCTATAAAAGCACTACATGGTCTTCACAATTCATTAACCTAAGATACGCCAATCATAAAGTTCTTGAAGAGTGGAGGAGATCCATGGAGTTCGGAAGATCGTCGCCCACCCGACGTTCGAGCTAATGCAAGGAATACGTGGGAAGATCTCAAGGTCATCAATTGAGTTCTTAGTTTTTCCGAACAACGAGAACGAGGTAAATCGTAAAACCCCCTTTATGATTTAATCGTTTATTCATCGTGATTATATCGTGAACTAAGATCCGATGACGAGACCCAAGACGAGGACGAACCGGGCGGTGGTGGTCGAAGACCACCGGACCGCCGGCGGATCGTCGGCTCGGCTGGAGGGGTCGAAAGGGCGTGAGCCTCGGCTGGGCGCCGAGACTCGATCGAACCCTAGTTCGATCGCCACGGACGGGCTCGCATGCGAGCTGCGGGTTTTCCGCAGCGGACTCGCACGTGATGCGAGCCGCGTTCGGGCAGCGTTACGGGGCTGCTGCGATCAGCCCCACGAGCCCATGCGGGACTCGCTGCGACGCGGGGCGTCAGCGGGATGCTACGAGCATCCCCGCAGCTGGTCGCGTGGGTTCTCGGCGTGCCCGACGGGCTGCCATGGGCAGCCCTAGGCGGCTGCTACGGACAGCCGCGAGCCCCACGCGGAGGCTCGACCGAACAACCCGTGTTCGTTCACGGTTAGGGTTTGTTTGGTTGGGCTATCCCCGTGGAGGTTCGTGGCGGATTTCCGGCAACCGAGATTTCGATTGGAGTTGTCGTTCCGCAATTTGACAACCCCGGATATTCGATCTCCGAAGGATTTCGGTCGGAATTAATTAGATAATTAATTTTAATTAATTTATTAATTCCGGGATATCGATTTCCAACAGTTACGAATATTTTGTAACCTTCACTGATGATTACTCAAGGTATGGTTTTATATACCTGATGCGCCGCAAGAGCGAGTGCTTTGACAAGTTCAAGGAGTACAAAGCTCTTGTGGAGAACCTTCATGGTAAGACCATAAAGACTCTACGATCTGATCGTGGAGGAGAGTACCTCTCGGGAGAGTTTAGAGCGTACTTATTAGAGAATGGGATTGACTCCCAGATGACTGCACCATACACGCCCCAGCAGAATGGTGTAGCAGAAAGAAGGAATAGGACTCTTATGGAAATGGTAAGATCTATGATGAGTTACTCAGAACTACCAATTTCGTTCTGGGGATATGCCTTGGAAACAGCGGCTTATATCTTGAACTTAGTTCCTTCCAAATCAGTCCCTAAGACGCCCTCGGAATTGTGGACCGGGCGTAAGCCAAACTTGAAACACATTCGGATCTGGGGTTGTCCAGCACATGTGCTGAAGCACGGGGCTGATAAGTTGGAGTCACGTTCAGATATTCGGTTGTTTATAGGATATCCTAGAGGAACGAAAGGTGGTCTATTTTATAGTCCTAAGGACCAGAAGATCGTTGTTAGCACCAACGCTCGGTTCTTGGAAGAGGATTATATAATGGACCACAAGCCCAATAGTGAGATAATACTCAACGAACTGAGAGGGAACGATCAAGGCTTAGATCCAAACCAACCGGGTGATACGCCACCACAGTCTGCACCTGTAGTTACTGAGGTTACACCGGAGCGTCGTCGTAGTGGGAGGGTTGTTCGAAAACCTGACAGGTTCATGTTTATAGGTGAGTCTTCGGACTTGTTACCTGGAGAACATGAAGCCGATCCCTGGACCTACGACGAGGCGCTTAAAGATCAAGATGCTCAGTCTTGGCAAAAGGCGATGAAATCTGAGATTGAATCTATGGATTCAAATCAGGTCTGGGATCTTGTTGCACCGCCCAAAGGTGTAAAAGCCATTGGTTGCAAGTGGGTGTACAAGAGGAAAAGAGGATCTGACGGGAAGGTGGAAACCTTCAAGGCTAGGCTTGTTGCGAAAGGGTACACTCAGAAAGAAGGGATCGATTATGAGGAAACCTTTTCGCCGGTAGCTATGCTAAAGTCGATCCGGATTCTTTTGTCTATAGCATCTCATATGGATTATGAGGTGTGGCAAATGGACGTCAAGACAGCATTCTTGAATGGGAATCTTGACGAGACCATTTATATGAGACAGCCAGAAGGTTTCATCGAGAAAGGCCAAGAGCATCTAGTGTGTAAGCTAAAGCGATCCATTTATGGATTGAAGCAAGCTTCTAGATCTTGGAACATGCGGTTTGATGAGGTTATCCAGTCTTATGGATTCATTCAAAGCATGGACGAGTCGTGTGTATACCGGAGAAGTGACGGAAACAGCGTGGCGTTTCTCGTGCTTTATGTAGACGATATTCTTCTAATTGGCAACAATGTGAAGATGTTGTCGGACATAAAGGGATGGTTTTCCAAGCAATTCGATATGAAAGACTTAGGACAAGTAGGGCATGTTCTTGGGATCAAGGTTATACGAGATCGCCAGAAAAGAACATTGAGCTTGTCCCAGGCTTCATATATTGATACGATTCTAGCTCGTTTCAACATGCAGAATTCCAAGAGAGGTTCTCAACCTTTCTGCCATGGAATTCATCTATCTAAGGATATGTGTCCCAAGACACAAAAGGAGATAGATTACATGAAGACAGTTCCTTATGCTTCGGCAGTGGGTAGTCTAATGTATGCTATGTTGTGCACGAGACCTGATATCTGCTATGCCGTAGGCATGGTAGCTAGATATCAGAGTAACCCTGGACAGGGTCACTGGACTGCTGTAAAGAACATACTTAAGTACCTGCGAAGGACTAGGAATTATGTTCTGAGTTACAAAGCGTCCGAGTTGATTCCTATTGGTTACACAGACTCGGATTTCCAATCTGATAAGGAACAGCGAAAGTCTACATCAGGCTATGTGTTCACATTGGGAGGTGGAGCAGTTTCATGGAGGAGTGTTAAGCAGAAATGCATTTCGGACTCCACCATGGAAGCCGAATATGTAGCAGCCTCTGAGGCAGCTAAAGAATCGGTGTGGCTCCGGAACTTCATCATGGACTTAGATGTGATTCCTAATTTGCCTAGAGCTATCACAATTTATTGTGACAATAGCGGTGCAGTGGCAAATGCGAAGGAACCACGAGCCCACAATGCGAGTAAACACATAGATCGCAAGTACCACCTGATTAGAGACATCGTCAAGAGAGGCGATGCGGTTGTCACCAAGATTGCATCAGCGGATAACCTGGCAGACCCCTTTACGAAGGCACTTCCAGCGGAAGCGTTCAAGAGACACGTGAAGGGGATGGGTATCGGATGTATGGGAGAGGGCAACTAGACTTTTAGTATAAGTGGGAGATTGATGGAGTTATATTCTAAATGTCTAGTTTAGTGACAATATGGAACTCCTTATCTGTGTTTTATTATCTATTAATCAAATTGTCGGCATTTTGTCTTTCATGTACTTTATGCAATAGTCCTAGATATATACGTTGTAGACAGTATGGCGTGAGGAGACACGCGGAAGATCATACTGTCGGTTACTCGTATACTATCGAACAGTAGCTCACGACTTAGATGGACAGGGACAATCCATCGGTACGTCGTTGTGTGACTGGTAGATAGTCGGTCTTGACTATCATGTCACACTCGTACACTTGGTGTATTGAGCAGGACCACGGGAGGGCGTTCGATTTATACTAATCGCAGTAATCGAACTAGACCTCAGATATTACGGATATACGAATTCCTAATCCCTATATAATTATAGGTGCGTGTGTCCAATTCTCAGTTCTTTAACTTGCCAATGAGTGAGACTAATTGATTAGTCGAGATCCTCGGTAAATTGGGAATCGTAATTGTACGCACGGCATGCTGTAGATTATAGATAGGAAACCGTGTCCCGTTTATTGGGTTGATTACGTCCCCGAGATGAGCTCATAAAGTTTATCATGTAAACCCTGCAGGTGGATTTGTTCCACATGATAATAAGGATGAGTGGTACTAGTCTCGGATAATAAGAAACGAATTAATTTAATTATTAGTAATTAAATAAATTCGTGGACGTTCGATATCTTAAACACGGGGAAAGTCGTTTATGTAATTTCGGCGGAATTATTATTGTTGAAATAATATTAAATAAATTTCGGGAATTCAATTATTATTATTTAGTGGAATTAATAATAATTAAAAATGTAATTAATTAAGGTTTTCCTTTTAAGGACTCCAAGTTAATTAATATTGCATTTTAGCCTTGAATTTATTTACCTAAGAGGTCCCTAGTGTAACTCTATAAAAAAAACCCCCCCCTTGCCTATCCTAAACCTACAGTCCGCAGCTTTTTATTTTTCTGAGAAAAATTATTGCGTTAGCGCAATTAAGATTTTTCTCTGTAAAAATAAATTGTATAGCGCTAATATTTTTCTCTCAGAGAGAAAAAAAATATTACGCTGGTAGAGAAAGGAGAAAGCAGACAAGGAGACCCAACGGATCGTTGCCCACTCAACGGTTGGAGTTGGGGAAGAGGCATACGCTAGCAATCTCATACCTTAGCGGTCGGATCGTTGCCCACTCAACGGTTGGAGTCGGGGAAGAGGCATACGCTAGCAATCGCTAAGGTCTCAACAATTCGACCGCTAAGGTATGAGATCGGATCTTTAATTCCGCAAATTATTTCGATCTCAGTTTATCTCGTTGATCATACTTGAACGTAGATCGGGTTCCGGGGTTTTGGGTTGTATTCCTCGACTACTGGGGGTTCAAGGACCTCCGGATCGGTAGTCGGAAGAGGAAAAACGACCCGGAAACGAGCCCAGAACAGCAGATCGCGCTGCTGTCCGCGCTGCTGAAGGACAAACGGCGACCGCCGTTTTGCTCTTTTTCGGGCAGCCCGCTCTGGCTCGCGCGGTTGTCCTCCGGGGCAACGGCTGGGCGTGAATCGGGGCACGGGCTGGGCACGTGGACGGAGTAGTGGATCTGGAAGTCGACTGGGATCGTTCGGATGTTCGAGCGATCGAAAGAACGCATCCCGGGTAGTCGATTTCCAACACCTCCTCCTTGAGCTCTTTCTTCTCCCTGGTAAAGCTGTCCTGGGCATCCTCAATCTCTTCTTCTTTTTCTTTTACGGTCTTCAAGGCCTCCTGCATCTCAGACTTCAGCTTCCCTACCTCGGCCCGTGCAATATCGGCAGCCTTCTTCCACCTATCCCTGTCCCCTGCTGTGGCAGTATATGCCGCTTTGAGCTCCTGTACCTGTGCCTCTTGCTTGCTGCTGGTAGTTTTGAGCTTGGACACTTCAGCTCTGATCTTTTCGGCCATGTTGTGAGCCCCAGAAATGGCGACTGCACTTTGACTGGCCAACTTTAGGGCCAGGGAAAAGGCATGCTCCTCATGGTCCATCATATCATTGAGCTCTGAAGTCCAGCACCTACCAACGGCATCAATTGAGTCACCTACTGGATTGCCCAGGGTAATGACAGGGTCAATGGGGCCTTTTCCAGAGAAGAAGGGAAGCAGAGCTGAGGGGAGATTTTCCTGGGAAAACCTACCAAGAAATAAAACAGAAGAGTTAATTGAGTGAACCATGTAATATGATAAGTGTGTAAATGAACAAAAACTTACTTGGTGAAAAGTATTTTTTCAACTCCAAAAACAGACTGATTTTTGTCAGCACGAGGGGGGGAATCTGTCACCTCAATAATACCCTCATCAATCTTTTTCCTTTTCTTGTCGCCCTCGAGCTTGACTTGCAAAAGAGTTGATGACCCAGAAGGGGGTAAACCTTGACTAGGAGTAGCATCAGTCATCACCACGTCTGATGGCTGGGAGCCCTCCTTGTACGAATCCACAACATCCATAATCCCCAGAGGATCTGTCTCACCGCCCTGAGCCGAAACCGTGTGGGATCTGGTACGGGAAGCCGGAGCACCAGGGGTGCCGCCCCGAGTTTTTGCAGATCCCCGTCCACCGACACTGGTGGAACTGGTTTTGGCCCTACGAGCCTTAGCGGCCAGAGCTGGGTTTGGGAGTCCCAGGCGATCAAACAACTTATTATCTGCCATCTCGGTAGGTTTCAATTCAAAAACAGTAGAGAAAAACTCTGCACGGGAAAAGTAATACAATTACTCCCGACAAAAAATATCATAATTTCCCCGGGAAATATACTCCCAGGAAATAAAATAAACTTATAAAATGTAAAGGAAAAATACCAAAACAGGGTTGATCCTCAACAAACGGAGGGCAAAACAAGCCTGCTGCGTCACGAATGCTATCGTCGTTCAGATAATCTGAATCTCTTTCTTCGGCCGGGATACACTGTGCCAAAAGATTTGCAGTCTCCAAATCCCACGGGAAGGAGCAGGTCGCCCGCTTAAGCCGCGCACCTACAAAATACCAATGAGTTTAGATCAGTTAAACTGTAAAATATTAAAGCTTTAAATGCTTACTTTCTTCCTTAACACCATAAGTAAGGGGGACGGCGATCTCCCCTTCTCGGGTATGAGTTCTCCATCTCCCCGAAACAAAAAACCATCTATCCCAACAAGTCGGATCTTTCTCCTCAGGATCTCGAATTTTCAACATATATTTCCTGTGGCGAACGGTATAGTCTCCCAGCGAATTCTTGTTGAAGTTGACTGGACTGAAGAAAAGATGGAACTCATCCCCAGAAATGGGTCGAGAGAGTCCCACTTGCCCCAATACAGTCAAAACTCCATAGATCTGTGCCCATCCATTCGGATGAATCTGATGCGGAGCCAAACCCCACCGGTTCAACAAGCCTGAAACTGAAGGATGCAGGGGAAACCGCAGCCCTTGATCCATTGCGTCGACGCCGATGGCCACCATGCCCGGAGGTGGACAACAGGCGGATTCACCCTCTTCTGGCGCATGCAAATGCACGTTGTAGGGAATCCGCCAATCGTCCCTCCAGTCGGCTAGTTGTGCCGCCGTCACCGTGCTTTCTCGGCCGTGTGCACCCCACTCCTGGTGGTTTGGGTCTGGTTGAACCGCTGTGACGATCCTCTCGACAGGTACGTAAGGGTGGGCCTCCTCCAATTCATCTAGACGGAACGCCGGCAGAGCCGGCGCGGCCTCTTCCATGAATTTCTTGTATTGGCGTGCGAGGAGAACTTCCGGTGCTTCAATTTTCGGTCGAACGACTTTGGAGATTTTCGGCATATTGTCGGGTTGGTAAAAAAGGATTTACACAGTAAATAAACAAAGGAAATTTACAGAGGAAGAAAGAAGTGTTCTTACCAGAACTTGAATCTGAAAAGTCGAAAAACTTGGAGTTAATTTTGAAATTCAAAACTCCAAATATGTTTATTGGTTTCTGAAAACCTATTTCTGCCGTTTTTTCATCCAACGGTGAGGATTGAAGGAGGGGAAGAGATAACAGTTACCGAGGAAAAACGCACTCGAGTACGTCTCCACTACCCATCAAACCCTAAAAATACTTGGCCAGGATAATGCCACGTGGCAATCGTCTCCTGACAAGGTAAGTTGAAAAAGCTACCCTCTTTTTCAAATTTATTATTATTTTATTACGGTTATTTATGGATAAGTATCAGAATACTTATCTCATCCATATAAATACATAGAATCCTTTAAGGATCGAAACTCTGATTTATTTCACCGGGAAAAAATCCCAAGAAAAGAAACCTGGGAGATAAACCCAGGAAAGGTAATCTTACATAAGAAAATGCCAAAAATACTTCTCGAACAGATTTCATGGGGAGAAGAACTCCCAGTTATCTTTTGCAGGAGAATTTTCCAGCTCGGAATTGATAGAGCTATCTTCAGAATCAGTTCCCATATCAATGATCTCCTCTCCATCCTTTCCAAATACACCAATGCTGAAAGACTTTTGCCCACGCAACTCCAGAAAGATGATTCCGCTCACTGAAACCAACCGACGCTCACAAAACTTACTCCAACCGTCAGTCAGTACCAGCCGCCGACCATCCTTCTCCACTTTCACCGTCCAGATTCTTTCAAAAGCATCTACCAAAGCGACGTCCTGTCCAGCAAGCTCCGGAAACTTCTGTGAAAAAGATAAAGACAAAGGCAGCTTAGCCTTCATCGACCGATTTCTAATCCTGAAGGAGAAACTCGTGATATTATTCGGGTACACTTCTCTATTCCAAGTGAAAGCCATGATATGAAGCCGTAATACTACGTGAAGAGCCTTTAAAGGCGTAAAAACAACATTAAATGAAGAATCAACCGCCGACAGAAAGTCAGAATGCAGATTCCAAGGCGTGCAGACCGAGGTATTCAAACACAATCTTCAGGGAAATCGAAGTTGAAAACTCCAATTTTCCTGGGGGCCTATGTTATACCCGATAAAACGGTCACCGACACGTGTCAGCCATGAGATAGCCACGTCATCAGATGTGCAAGTCAGAATTAATCTATGGAAAAAGACCTAGAAAGGCAACCAACAGAAGTCAGAAAAGAGCTTGGACGGGAACGACCGCACGGTAGTGTCAGACTTATTACACGGGAATATCCGTGGGGGAGGTGTCAGAGTCAACAGGTGGTCAAAAGACATTTGACGGGAGAAGAGGATAAAGTCTTTTTTTAGAGTTAAGTGGGTTTTTAATGCTAGACATTAGTGGAGTTGTGGTCCAATCAGAAGCCGATAAGTGGGCATTAGGTGGCATAATCTTGCCATGCATGGGTTAGTATAAAAATAGGGTGTTAGAGGAGAGAAAGGGGACATGCAAACCATTGTATTTCAAAATGAATTCTAAGTATGAATATTTGAATAAAGAGGTGCCATGAGCATCCATTTTCTACTTACGATTTCTGTATAAACTATTACCCTTTGCTTTCTTACCTATAACAAATTTGCATTTTGGTGTTGTTGCCAAAACCCTCTGTTACCAGCAAATATCCCCAACAAAGAGCAAAAACACACCAAAACAGGCATGATGTTGATCGATGTGCCCATATCCAACATGGTTTTTTTAATTTTCTTCGTACCAATGATGCAAGGAACGTGAAACATCCCTGGGTCTCCACACTCGCTCAATCCATTGTTCTTTATGATCGAGGACACACTCTCCCTGGCTTCAAATATTGCATCCCTTCGGTATTGGACTTTCTTTGTAGATAACTCCTTCAAGAACTTGGCACACCTGGGCATAGTGTTCAAAATGCTAAGAAGAGTCATATTGATTTCTACCTTCTTATAAAGTTGGATCATCTCATTTGCATTCTTCCTTTCATTACTTCTAATTAATCTGCCCGGGAACGGTAATCTGATCTTCGATGGTGGAGATTTATCCCTCTTTGCCCTGACTACCTCTTCTGTCTTTTCGCCTTTGTCCTCCGCGTTTATATCTTCTATCTCTAAGTCCTCTTTCTCTTGAGGTTGTTTGCCCTGGGCTGGTGCTTTGACTTCTGGCAATATTTTTCCACTTTTCAATCGGATGGCATTAACATGGGCATTGTTGACTTCAACTTGTGGTGGTAAACTTCCATTCTTCTGTTCAAGCTTTGCCACTACCTGGTTCAAGTAGGCCATCTGGGCTCCCAAGTTAATCAGTTTCCCCCTGGTCTCTTGTTTGAATTTTTCGTTCTCCTGTATGTTGGAATTCGATATCCCGGGCTATTAAAATTTGCGGAAACAATACCCCGATCAAAAACCCTTCGCCGGAGATCACACAAACACCACCGCACGCGCCGAAGTTCAACCGAGGAGACGACAAACCCGAAGGCACGCCGCTGCCCCGGCCGAGCCCCCGCGAGAAGGGCTCACGCGATCGATGATCGCGTTCGATCATCGCGATCGATGGGGCTACCCAGCAGCCCCCGCGGCGAGTCCGGCGACTCGACGCCGCCTGGGACGTCGGCCCGCCACCAGCAGGCCACAGCGGGGCCCAGCCCTAGCAGTTCGCGATCGATCAGGGTGATCGATCGCACCCCGGCGTCCAGTCGGGGTTCGCCCCTTCGCGCATGCGAAACCCTAGGGGCGATCGATCTCGTGGTCCGGTGGTTCGACCACCACCACGCGATCGTCCCTCGTTCCGGGTCTCATACCTCGGATCTTTGTTGTACAGTATTTACGATAATTATCGATTAAAATCATAAAGGGTGTTTACGACTTTACCTTCGATTCGTTGTTCGGAGAAACGAGATCATTCGATGACCTTTGGATCTTCCGACTTATTCCTTGCACTCGTTCGAACGTCGGGTGGGCGACGATTCTCCGAACTCTATGGATCCCCTTCAACTCTTTAGAACTATCAACTAATGATATTCTTGTCTTATGATTTGTGAAGGCCATGTAGTGCTTTTATAGGCTACGTAGGGGATCTAAAGGAGGTGGAATATTGGGCTTCCAATATTAATGATTAAATTGAGCCCAAGCCCAAATCTATTAATCCCATTAATATTAATTAATTTTATTTTCCACTATATAAAATTAATTGCACTCCCAATATTAAACCATATTATATCAAATAATATTATCTCCGGTAGTATTATTTATTCCGTGTATTTAAGATTTAAATATCCATGAATAAAATTTATTTATTGCTTAATAAATTTATTCATCTCTTATATCCGAAAATAGTACAACTCAACTTTATTATTATGCGGGAACAAATCCACTCGCGAGGTTTACATAATAATTCCTTATGAGCTCATCTCGGGGATATTATCAGCCCTTACGGGATACACTTTCCCGTCAAGAATTCACGGCATGTCATATATAAAATATAGTGACCCAACTTTACCGGTAATTAACCAGATATTCTAATCGGTCAATTCCTTTGGAAAATCAAAGTCACTATTATTAAATATACAAACCCGCAATAGTATCGGGGATTAAGAATAAAATACTCTGAGATTTAAATCAATTATCAAAGGCAATCCTAATTGATAAATCTCAAGCGATCCGCCTAATACACCAAGTGTACAAGTGTGATAAAATAATTAAGACAAATTATTTTCTCTCTCACACAACGACTATACCAATGGCTTGGTCCTTGTCCATCTAGGTCGTGAGCTACTGTTCGATTAAATACGAGTAACCGATAGTATGATCTTCCGTGTGACGACGCACACCATACTAACTACAACGTATATAATCTAGGACTATAATTTGCATATATTTAATTAACAATAATTAAAAGCAAATAAATGTTTATTTATTAATAGATAAATGACAGTGTACAAGGAGTTCAGAACACTTAAATCTAGACATTAAGTATACTACTCCAACAATCTCCCACTTATACTATGTAACGCCCCGGCCCGTTGAGGGGTCGAAGCCCGACCCTACTGGGCCGGCTCGGTTACCAATGACTGCCGTCGAGAGTGATATCCTGGCCCCACTGTACCTACACTTGTCTTTTCCAGCGCACTTTGTCCTCACTCGTGCCACTTGTCTTTTCCAGCGCACTTTGTCCTCACTCGTGCGCACCCGGGAGACTTCCCAGGGGGTCACCCATCTTAGAATTACTCCAGAGCCAGCACGCTTAACTTTGGAGTTCTTATAGGAGGATGCCCAGAAAAGTAGATGCATCTGTTGGTATGAGTAGTATATTCAATCCTTTTAAGCCTTTGAATTTTCAGTGGCGTTACAATCACCCCACCTTTTTCTGCGCAACGTCCTCGTTGCGTGCCTTACTTGCCTTACTTGCCCAGGACCAACCATCCGTGCAGGAATGCCCCTTACGGGTACTCTCACCAACTTATGGGTGGAGCACTTGGCCCCGCAAGACACTTAGTTCCCACAATTCCGGTCGGCACCTGCTCTGATACCATTTGTAACGCCCCGGCCCGTTGAGGGGTCGAAGCCCGACCCTACTGGGCCGGCTCGGTTACCAATGACTGCCGTCGGGAGTGATATCCTGGCCCCACTGTACCAACACTTGTCTTTTCCAGCGCACTTTGTCCTCACTCGTGCGCACCCGGGAGACTTCCCAGGGGGTCACCCATCCTAGAATTACTCCAGAGCCAGCACGCTTAACTTTTGAGTTCTTATAGGAGGATGCCCAGAAAAGTAGATGTATCTGTTGGTATGTGTAGCATATTCAATCCTTTTAAGCCTTTGAATTTTCAGGGGCGTTACATACTAAGGTCTAGTCTTATCTTCCAAACTTCTGACTCCCAAACCCTTCAGGTGCTTGAAATATACTTCCTTAGGAAGTATCTTTGTGAAGGGGTCTGCTAGGTTGTCTTCTGAAGCTATCTTGGTGACTACAGCGTCGCCTCTCTTGACGATGTCTCGAATCATGTGGTACTTGCGCTCTATGTGTTTCGTAGTACTATGGGTCTGTGGTTCCTTACTGTTTGCCACTGCACCGCTATTGTCACAATAAATTGTCATAGCTCTGGGCAAACTCGGAATCACATCTAAGTCCTAGAGGAAATTAAGGAACCACACTGATTCTTTCGCTGCCTCTGAGGCTGCTACATATTCAGCTTCCATGGTAGAGTCCGAAATGCACTTTTGCTTAACACTCTTCCATGATACAGCTCCACCTACCAAAGTGTACACATAGCCTGATGTCGACTTACGCCGGTCCTTATCTGCTTGGAAATCCGAATCCATGTAACCCAATGGAATCAGATTGTCTGCTCCGTATCTCAGAACATAATCCTTAGTATTTCGCAAATACTTGAAAATGCTCTTTACGGCAGTCCAATGAGCCTTTCCAGGATTACTCTGATATCTTTCCACTATGCCAACCGCATAACAGATATCCGGTCTCGTGCATAACATTGCATACATTAAGCTTCCCACAGCCGAGGCGTAGGGAACCGCTTTCATTTAATCTTTTTCCTTTTGTGTCCGAGGACACAACTCTTTAGAAAGATAAGTTCCTTTTCTGAAGGGTAACTCACCCTTCTTGGAATCTTGCATGTTAAAACGAGCCAAAATCGTGTCTATGTAAGATGCCTGGGAAAGGTACAATGTTCTATTCCGACGATCCCTTATAACTTTGATCCCTAGAACATGTCCAACCTCTCCTAAATCTTTCATATCGAATTGTCTAGACAACCATCCCTTTATGTCTGATAACATCTTCACACTGTTGTCAATGAGAAGGATGTCGTATACATAAAGCACGAGGAACACCACCTTCTTCCCATCATGTTTCCAATACACACACGATTCGTCCATGCTTTGAATAAATCCAAAATATTGGACTACTTCATCAAACCGCAGGTTCCACGATCCCGAGGCTTGTTTCAATCCATAAATGGATCGATTAAGCTTGCACACTAGATGATCTCGCCCCTTAGCAATGAATCCTTCTGGTTGTTTCATATAAATCTTCTCGTCAAGACTTCCATTTAGGAAAGCTGTCTTGACATCCATTTGCCACACCTCATAGTCCATATGAGCTGCTATGGATAAGAGAATCTGGATCGACTTTATCTTGGCTACCGGCGAGAAGGTCTCCTCATAATCGATTCCCTCTTTCTGAGTATATCCTTTCGCAACAAGCCGAGCTTTAAAGGTTTCAACCTTTTCGTCAGATCCTCTCTTTCTCTTGTAGACCCATTTACATCCAATTGGCTTTACGCCGTTTGGGGGTTCTACAAGATCCCAGACTTTATTAGAATCCATAGATTCGATTTCCGATTTCATCGCTTTCTTCCAAGAAGGCGCATCTATATCTTGTACCGCCTCATCATAGGTCCAGGGATCAATTTCATGAACTCCGGGTGCAGAGTCCGAAGACTCACCCAGTCCAATCCATCTGTCCGGTTTTCTAACAACCCTCCCACTACGACGGCGTTCCGGTGTATCAACAGTGACAGTGTCAGGTGCAGGTTCTAATGGTGTATCACTACTCGGTTCGGCTGTATCTAGGTCTTTATCGTTACCTCTCAACTCATCAAGCATTATGTCACTCTTGGGCTTGTGGTCCATGACATAGTCTTCCTCTAAGAACCGAGCATTAGTACTTATAACGATCTTCTGGTCCGTAGGACTATAGAACATGCCACCTTTAGTTCCTTTAGGATATCCTATAAACAACCGCACTTCACTACGAGGTTCTAACTTATCGGCCCCTGTCCTCAACACGTGTGCAGGACATCCCCAGATCCAAACGTGCCTTAAGGTAGGCTTGCGCCCGCTCCAACGTTCCATTGCTGTTGAAGGAACCGTTTTAGATGGAACCAAGTTCAGAATGTTCGCCGCTGTTTCTAAAGCATATCCCCAGAACATAACAGGTAAGTCCGAGTAACTCATCATTGAACGTACCATCTCCATAAGAGTCCTATTCCTTCGTTCCGACACACCGTTCTGCTGAGGAGTATATGGTGATGTCATTTGGGAATCAATCCCATTCTCTGCTAAGTATGCCTTGAATTCCCCAGACAGGTACTCGCCTCCGCGATCAAATCGCAGGCATTTTATGGATTTACCTTGAAGGTTCTCCACAAGAGCTTTGTACTCCTTGAACTTGTCAAAGCACTCACTCTTGCGGCGCATCAGGTATACAAATCCATACCTTGAGTAATCATCAGTGAAAGTGATGAAGTACTCGTACCCTCCTCTTGCCTGAGTAGACATAGGTCCGCATACATCAGAGTGAATCAAATCTAATACTTGCTCGGATCTTCGTCCTTTACCAGAAAAAGAACGCTTGGTCATTTTACCCTCCAAACAGGATTCGAGGGTTGGAAGGTCCTCTCCTTCAACACCACTGATGAGACCATCAACTTTCAACCTTTGATTTTTATTCGATTTAATATGACCTAGCCTAAGATGCCACAAGTATAATTGATTCATTTTAGAAGGTTTCTTTCTATTATTGGTATTTGTAGATGTGTTATTACTCTCGGTTAGTTGCATCGTGTTAGACTCAGGATTTAGTACATATAAATCGTCTATCAATGCACCAGAACAGATAATTTCACTATTTCTTCTTATAACCACAGAGTGATAAAAAGAAACAGAATACCCATTCAGAATTAGCTTAGAAACCGAAATTAAATTCTTTCTAAATTCGGTACATAAAGACAATTTTGTAAAACTAAAGTCCTATCACTACTAAAGCGTAAGTGAACGTCTCCCACTGCAACAGCCGCCACCTTTGCGGCATTGCCCATGTAGACCACGATCTCTCCCTCTCTAAGTCTCCAGGTTTCCTGGAACCCCTGCATTGAATTGCAGACATGGTCAGTGGCCCCCGTATCTACACACCAGGTGCTGGTAGATACACTACAAGAATCTGCTTAATAGACATCGGTTATTGACCGATGTCTAAATTTTTCCCGACTGATGTGTAGCGAGGAGATGTCTATAGTAGGCATACTATAGACATCAGTTTATACTCGATGTCTGTATCCATATTAGATATCATTTAGTATAAATCCGACCGATGTGGTTTAACATTAGCACATCAGTCAATATTCGATACAGAATCCAGTGAAAATAGCCGATATCTGAAGTACCGCTTTAACATCAGTTGTTTGATCAAAAACCGATTTCCAGAAACTCTTTAATATCACTTAGAGTTTTAAAACTGATTTCCCTTAAACTCTTTAGTATCACTTAAAGTATTAAAACCGATTTCTAGTATATACATAAAACATCATAATATTTCCAATAGCCGATGTCTTATATATATTAATACATTTGTTTTGTTCGATAAGGACGATATCTAAAACACAAAAATTGCACCAAACGTAATGTTAAAAACATTAAATATCTCTTATATTAAATATCCAAAACATCGAAATAAACTAATCCGAAACTCGTCACAATTATCTTTTCATTCTTAGTCAAACATCTACGTCAATACGTCCAAAATAAAATAAATGTTCTAACATGAAATTTCATTTTTCTTCATATTTTTCCATCCCGTCAAAATGATCCAACAAACCATAGCAGCATGCTCCAACAAAAAACCGCACAAGCCTTATAACCTTTGGTGGTGCACCCTGATAAGTTACCATACGCTGGGAAGTCGTTGATAGTCCATAACAAGGCAGCTCTAAGAGTAAAATGTTCATTTCTGTACCCATCATAAACATCACTAACCCCATCCCATAAAATTTTTAAATCATCTATCAGGGGTTGTAATTATGTGTCAATGTCATTTCCTGGTTGCTTAGGTCCTGATATTAACAAGGTTAACATCATAAACTTCCTCTTCATGCATAACCATGGAGGAAGATTATAGGCGACTAGTATTACAGGCCAACAACTATATCTACTACTTAGGGAGCTGTGTGGGTTGATACCATCAGATGACAGACCTAACCGTATATTTCTTGACTCGTTGGCGAATTCGTGCCACTTATAGTCGACTAATTTCCACTGAGGAGAATCAGCTGGATGGCGCATGTGACCATCATTAAATCTTTTATCATCATGCCAAGTAAACATTTTAGCAGTTTCAGGACACCGGAACAGACGCTTAAACCTGTCTATTATAGGAAAATACCACAATATCTTACTTGGTACACCAGGTTTAACAGTGTTATCATTTTTCATCTTCCAACGAGACAAACCGCACTTAGGACATCTAACTTCATTCACATGCTCATTTCTGTATAGGATACAATCAGACGGACAAGCATGCATTTTCTCATATTTTAGTCCTAAAGTACTAAGAGTCTTTTTGGCTTCATAAGCAGTTTTGGGTAGTGAATTATTGTTAGGCAGCAAAGACCTAACTACAGTAAGTAACTCAGAAAAACAGGAAGCGCTCATACCATACTTAGTTATCAAATTATGTAGTTACACCAATGCATTTAACTTGTTGTTTTCACTATTTTCAAACAGAGGTTGTTCGGCATCCTCAACAAACTTAACAAACTCATGTGATTGAACATCATAGTCAGAAACATCAAACGCTGCCTCGCACATATCAATAGTTTCAAACCTTTGTGGTGGATTTAGAGGAACATCAAAATATGTAGGTGTACTTCCAGAAGCGACACTAGTGTGTTCACCATGCCAAATCCAATCTTTATAACTCAAACTAAAACCAAACCTAAACAGATGAGCCTTAATAGTGCTGAGAGATTTTTTCCTTATGTTTACACACTTTGAACAAGGGCAGGGGATTAGATTAAAGTCGTTAGAGTTGGCAGCAGCAAATAACATAAAATTCTCAACACCCAACTTGTATTTTAAAGTCTTCCTATCCTCCATAATCCATGATTTGTCCATTTCTGAATCAGATAAATATTTTTAGAAACAAGAAACAAGAATTTGTCACACACTACACGCAAGAAACAAGAATTTGTCACACACTACACGCAAGACACAACGAATGAAAAAATAACATATATCATGTTGATTAGAGTTTGAAGTAGAAAAGATCCAGACTCACATTCGTTAGCTCGAAGTAGGGCCTCAGAGCTTTTTCTGGAATCTCACCAAGCAGCAAGTGAACAATCACGGCCCACTTGTTAAATTGAAGTCAAAATCCTAGAGCCGAAGTATGTGCTTTCCTTGCAGATATGTGCTATGCCTGGAAAACACCAAAGTACTATCATCAAAATATTGGAGGGAAAAATATAATAGAATCCAATATTTGCATTTAAAATCAAAAGATATGTGCTTTTCCATGATTTTCTTAAAAAATGATACCATTTCTAAAACAATGCTTAATTGTACTATGAAAACTGCCATTTGAAAATCTTTTTCCAAACATAATCTACTGTAGTACTAATCTCCAAGTATAGAAAATACTGCTTAATTACATTTCAGGTTACTCCAATCTCACATACGCATCAATATATAGTCCATGTAAACATGTAAACAGACAATACCCAGGTCCAACATCAACAAACTAATTGTTCTAGATCATAATCCATACAAATTCCAATATAAAAAAAAAACAACTCATTAATTTCTACATAGACCCGATCCAAAACGCCATTAAGTCGATAATCATCGTCATAAGAAGAAGAGGTAGAAGAAAAACTACACTACTGGGTGCACCCTTAGAAAAATAAATTAAAATGTGATTAAAATTGTTTTTAGCAACAAAATTAAGATATGAGAATGAAGTCACATACCTTAAGAAATATCTTCACTTGAACGGAAATTGCTTGAAACAACTGGGATTTTGAAGCAGACCCAATCTCGACTTCACGAACGCCGGCGGATTAGGGTTCGCTTTAGGGTTTACGAACGCCAATCGAGAGATGAAGAACTAGAACTGAATACGTTGAATAATTTTGATTTAGGGCTTCGATTTTGGGTGAAGGAGATTGAAGGTGAAGCTGGATTTAGGTTTTGAGAGAGAGGGAAAAAACGAGCGGGGATACTTAGAAAAATTTCAGATGTTTTGAGTTGATAAGTGTTGAAAACGTTAGTGTGGGATATTAATGATTTTTAGAATTTTATTATAAAAATATTTAACATCAGTTCTATCTAAAGAACTGATGTCTGAAAAAATTATCAATTTCAAAACGGTACTTGTAACATCATCTGCACAAATAAATGATGTTAATAAGTTCTGGCATATCAATATTTCTTTGACTGATGTTAGTAATACTAAACACATCTGTCGCATAACTGAATGACGTTAAATATGTGATGTCTATTAAGCAGATTCCAGTAGTGATATCACCGCTGACAATGGTTCAGTGACTAAGGAAAATTTCGTACCTTTGATGAGAGGACAATCAGACCTCTAATGTCCAAACTGTTTGCATCAAAAGCATCTGCCTAATGGCTTGCTTTTCCCATTCCGTGGTTCGAAACCACTGGGCTTCTTTGCGCGCTTTTACTTTAGCCTTGCCACAAGAGCTTCTGATGTCCTTAACTTACGCACAAAATCAGCTCTCGCTGAATCCCTTTTTAATAGACTCGTTAAGAGGGAATTCCGTGAGTATGTTAATCACCTCTTGCCCAGCTTCCACGCTATGTCTCAACATCGCCCTGAGGTCATTCTTAATGTCCTCATCAGTTGGGACAACAGTGGATTCAGATGGCTCAACAATTTGAACAATGTCCAGATTTCGTTCTCAATCATTACTATATGGAACCAGTGAGTTTTCATCCTTAAGTATGTCACAAAATGGGATCACAGTCATTCTTAACCTATAAGCACATAAAACAAACAAACAAACAATTTAATACCGATATTATCTCCCTCAAATAATACCATTAAATCACTAATTACATCTAAAATCTCATCAGGTATGATAAGCCACGATAGTGTGGACGTTTATCCACCCAAACGATTTCGCAATTAGATTTGCTTCGGTCGTACATCATCAATAGCGTTACTTCGATGGGAAGGATACTATGAAGCGTACCTAAGTGTAAACCATTACTCATTACTAAGAAATTCGTTTGGAATTCGCATGTCACCGCAAGACACGATAGTGTGGACGTTTACGCTAACACACGATCCTTCACTCCTTTCTATAATTGTCTACATCAATTAATCCAAAATCCCATTCAGCATAGCAAGCCACGATAGTGTGGACGTTTACTACACCAAAATATTTTTATAATTGACATCCAATTACTTGATTCATTTAATCTTGTAAATCAAGACGCGGAGAATCATAAGTGAATCTCGAAGTTTCTTACCAGCGATTCACCATGCGAACAACCCTATCTCTCATAAATGAGGGAGCCGAGCAGACAATCGATCCACCTTCAAAAGGATGGTATGAAAGTCTCTAATTTGTGTCCTCGACATGACCAAGTGGATTTGGCTCCATTCCACTCCCCGGGGTGAGAATGAGTCGACTTGAAATCAGTTTTGGAAAGACAAATTAGGCATTGTTTGATAAACTTAATCAATGTTTCTTGTAAGAGGAATTACAAGAACTCTCCTTCAATAACTTATCTATATAAACTTCAAAAGTTCATAAAAGTCACCAAGAGAGCAGCAATGGAGACCATGGGAATGTTTCCATTCCCTCTCCCACTTAGCTTTTTATAACAAAAGGGATACGCTATCTAGTGCATAAAATAAACACACATAGCATGCATACATGTAATAAATCACATAGTATTATCACATAATCAAAATAATACTAGAATATTATTTTCTGACTATTATGGCTTTATCACATCCCCGTACGCATCTTCTAGTCTTCAGTCTTCGTTCTTGAATGCTCCACGTGACGAGAATATTAATTCCAATATTTAAATCTATTTATTTTCAATTAATCCAAAAGTTACTTAATTCGAAAATTAAGTCAATTGAATATATCAAAAATAAAATTAAATATCATTAATATTTTTATTTATTTTATTTTCCTTTTCTACTCCATTAAATCTCTAAAATCCTATCCAAGACTCACTTGGAATATTGTAGAAGATTTCCATAATGAAATAAGGAAATAAAATAATTTAGGACTACTTTACTTTCTAAATTTATATTATTCCTAATCCATGAATATTCCCAACAATAGGAATAATCAATTAGGAAAAATAAATTTAATACTAAATTAATTCTTTTCCTATTCCATGAGATTTCCCAAGAATAGGAATACTCAAAATAGGAAAATCGAATTAAAATAGGAAAATGGATCTTCGGTAGGAGAAGCACGGGGTGGGGATCCCCGCCCCCTCCCCCCCCCCCCCCCCCCCCCCCCCACCATCGACCAAACCCTAGAGGTGGACGACCACCATCGCCGGCGGCTCCTCCATGATTGGGTCGATCGATCCTTATGGATCGATCATGGGGATTGATCGATCCAAGCCCTAGCTTCCCTCTCGTCACTTCGTCTTCTCCGGCGGTCATCTCGGCATCGATCCAACGTAAATAAATTACAATAATTTAAATTACAATTCCGGTATCGATTCTATACATGAAATCGACCTTATATAATTTCCAGAAAAACGTAGAACAATAATAATAAACCTAAATTCGGTCAACCCCCGAATTTTTACTATTACAAGCATTCACCACCAAAAACCAATCTCGACATGTCCGAGAGTTTAATAAAACCAACAATCATGACAAATAATTAACGAATAATTAACTAAGACATAATAGTCGAAAACCCTGCAAGGTAGAACAATTTTATCGAAAATACCGCAAACGTAAACCACGCTCTAATACCAATTGTTGGAATTCGATATTCCGGGCTATTAAAATTTGCGGAAACAATAACCCGATAAAAATCCCTTCGCCGGAGATCACACGAACACCACCGCACACGCCGGAGTTCAACCGAGGAGACGACGTACCCGAAGGCACGCCGCTGCCCCATCCGAGCCCCCGCGAGCGGGGCTCACGCGATCGATGATCGCGTTCGATCATCGCGATTGATGGGGCTGCCCAGCAGCCCCCGCGGAGAGTCCGGCGACTCGCCGCCGCCTGGGACATCGGCCCGCCACCTGCAGGCCACCGCGGGGCCCAGCCCTCGCGGTTCGCGATCGATCGGGGTGATCGATCGCACCCCGGCGTCCAGCCGGGGTTCGCCCCTTCGCGCATGCGAAACCCTAGGGGCGATCGATCTCGTGGTCCGGTGGTTCGACCACCACCACGCGATCGTCCCTCGTTCCGGGTCTCATACCTCGGATCTTTGTTCTACGGTATTTACAATAATTATCAATTAAAATCATAAAGGGTGTTTACGATTTTACCTTCGATTCGTTGTTCGGAGAAACGAGATCAATCGATGACCTTTGGATCTTCCCACGTATTCATTGCACTCGTTCGAACGTTGGGTGGGCGACGATCCTCCGAACTCTATGGATCTCTTTCAACTCTTTAGAACTATCAACTAATGATATTCTTGTCTTATGATTTGTGAAGGCCATGTAGAGCTTTTATAGGCTACGTAGGGGATCTAAAGGAGGTGGAATATTGAGCTTCCAATATTAATGATTAAATTGAGCCCAAACCCAAATATATTAATCCCACTAATATTAATTTATTTTATTTTCCACTATATAAAATTAATTGCACTCCCAATATTAAACCATATTATATCAAATAATATTATCTCCGGTAGTATTATTTATTCCGTGTATTTAAGATTTAAATATCCATAAATAAAATTTATTGCTTAATAAATTTATTCATCTCTTATATCCGAGAATAGTACCACTCAACTTTATTATTATGCGGGAACAAATCCACTCGCGAGGTTTACATAATAATTCCTTATGAGCTCATCTCGGAGATATTATCAACCTTTACGGGATACACTTTCCCGTCAAGAATTCACGGCATGTCATATATAAAATATAGTGACCTAACTTTACCGGTAATTAACCAGAGATTCTAATCGGTCAATTCTTTTGGAAAATCAAAGTCACTTATATTAAATATACACACCCGCAATAGTATCGGAGATTAGGAATAAAATACTCTGAGATTTAAATCTATTAACAAATGCAATCCTAATTGATAAATCTCAAGCGATCCGCCCAATACACCAAGTGTACAAGTGTGATAAAATAAGTAAGACAAATTATTTTCTCTCTCACACAACGACTATACCGATGGCTTGGTCCTTGTCCATCTAGGTCATGAGCTATTGTTCGATTAAATACGAGTAACCGATAGTATGATCTTCCGTGTGACGACGCACACCATACTAACTACAACGTATATAATCTAGGACTATAATTTACATATATTTAATTAAAAATAATTAAAAGCAAATGAATGTTTATTTATTAATAGATAAATGACAGTGTACAAGGAGTTCATAACACTTAAATCTAGACATTAAGTATACTACTCCAACAATGTAGGGCTTTCATGTTCTCTTGCTGTAATTTTACATTCTCTCTGACCAAAGTCTCCATCATCTCGGACAGTGAATTAATGTTCTGAAATTTCCCACGTGCCTCAGCCTTGAACCTATCATTCTCTTGTTGAGCCTTCAAATTCTCCCTAGCCATGGTGCTGACCAGTTCCGCAAGTGAGGGTTCATTGCTTTGGTTTTTCTGAGGGTATTGCCCTTGGAATTGATGTTGATGGTAGTGCTGGGGTATTGGTTCGCATACTGACCCTCCACTGGTTTGTTCTCGTACCTAAAATCTTCATGGTACCTCCATTCGGTGTTGTATACGTCTGAGTGGGGTTCAAAGTGATATTTTCCCCAGCTTTGCCCATATCCGTTCATATGACCCATTGAATTTAATTCCTTAACGAAGAGTCTGGGGCATTGATCTGTAGCGTGATCTTCATCCTTGCATATTCTACATGCCTTTACCACTTTCTTTGACCTCATTACCATGTTTTCCATGAATTTCTCCATGGTACTACACAACCTGTCAATTTTAGAGTCTTCTGTTGTGGGCAAAGTGATGCCTGAAGGTCTCAGATTCAGATTCGAAGGGAACATCATGTCCCTTAGTGTCTTGTTCACCTATCCCATCGTAGATTTTGAGGTTAGTACGGGGAAAACTCTTCTTGTCTCCTCTGCCCTGGCTCTTGTTTGGGCAGGCTAGTTACTTTGGTCTGCACGTGCTGTTTGTCCTGGTTTCTTCGTTCTGCCCTTCTTTGCCCTGTACGATCAAGCTGAAGCAAAAACAAAAATAAAAAGTCAAATAGCACAGAAAACTAATTGCTGGAATATTGCCTCCCCGGCAACGGCGCCAATTTTGACGGCGCGAAAACTTTGTCGTGAAAGCTAATTCGGTCAAAATAAATTAATAAAGTTCCTAAACTCAACACAAGATAGCAAGTGATAAGTATAGGTTCGATCCCGCGAGGAAGCAATTGCAAATTAGTTTATCTCGGCTTGCCCAAACTGTTGTCACGGTTTTAAAAAGGTTTTTAGTGGTTGCTGTTGTCACAACGGTTTAATCAAACTATTAACTATTGAAATTAAATAAATCAACTAACCCAAACTAACAAGCATAACTAACACTTTGACCAAACTAAATAAAAAGTAAAACAGTAAATCAAACTAGACTTAATAAAAGGGAAACAGGCTTCTGGGCTCACGGCTTCTCTCTGAGTTATTTGGGCAAACTACCGATCCCTGACACAAAGGGTTTAAACTGATGGTTTGTTTAACGCCCCGACTTTTATTTTGAAAAATAATTAAGTAGTAAATAACAAGTAATTATTTTGAATGAAAATACTCCAAAACTTTATTACACCAAAAATATAAATATATCATAAAAAATTAAATAAAAGAGTTTTAAATTAAAACTAAATGAAGTACTTCAATTTCTTAAAACGATCCCCAAAGGGAAAAACGGCAGTTAAAAAGTATCATGCCTTTTAATGGAATAAACCCCAAAGTTCATAAAAATACTAGCTACTTTAATTATTGTAGACGAATCGCTCCCTTCCATCGTTATAGTTCACCTCGACTTCATCATTGGTACCTGAAAAACAATACGTTGATTTGGAGTGAGTTCAACAACTCAGTAGGACGGTATATATATACTACTCTTAGTCTCCACACATAAGCGCAACCTATGATGCACTACTATAAGAGATACCATCAACGTTCATACATACGAATTCACAAAGAATTTCTCATTTTATCCTTCCTTTAAAATGTCTCGTCTCGGACCTACCTCTTTGACTACATTATCAGTTCAAATGCCTCCTCTAGGGCATGCCTCCTTCAGGGCTACACATATATGATAAATGTCTCCTCTCGGACACGTCTCCTCTCGGACAACATAAATATGTATTAAATGATAAATGAGAACCATTCTTACCTTTCTCGTATGTGCGTATGATCCCCAGGACCGTTGCATTAGTGCATTTCCAATCAAGTATATCATCATTTACTTATGCATACATGCATACATGCATACAGCACTTACTATACCTTTTGTATACATTCGGCAAATCACTAAACATATCAAGTACTTCACATGCATGCATAATACAAACCCATTTAAACAAATAAATAAGTACGAAACCACTTTTAGTTAGTCATGCTCCCATTGACTAACTAATATATTAATAAGTATTTGATCATGACCATAATTTAGTGAAATTTTCTTTAACAATTAATTAGATACTATAGTTTACCAACAAAGATATGGTGCACAGAAGACAACCCCTATAGCATTCTGAGAAATTCAACTTTCATGTGATGTATATTTTCCTAATCCAAACAGACAGCAAACATCTTTGCTTGGGTCCTCGGCTGACCCAATTAATTACCCAGTTAATTATCATTTGTAGAAAATTCAGAACCCATTTACACATTTAATCATAATACAACTATACAAGTATGCATACTCGACAAATCGACCGATCTAATTAATTAGGCTGATGCTCTTGCCCCACAATATATATATTTCAAAGATGTGTAACAGAGAACAAGGCATTAGACTTCAACAACAGTAAACATCGATCTCTACTATTATTTTCAACTCCATAAGTTTTGATCTATAGCCAAAATTCATTCTCGACTACGAGATCGATAGTACTACCTCTCATGAAACATTCAAATTCATATCTATACCAATTTACACAGAACTTTATATGATAAACAAAAACAAGGTTAACACCCCTACCTCTCGAAGCGTGTTAGAATTTCGACCGTGTAATCGCCGTGCCCCTGACCTCAGATTTACTCCAACTCCAAAACTTTACGTATCCCCGTTTCGTTCTTTTTTTTTTCTCCCTTTCAAACAAAGGTTCTCCCTTTATATATATATTTTCCCGAATCTTATAAATTGAGGTGATGAGAGATTTTTTTTATGGATTGATAAAAGAAAAGGTACAGATTGTGCGTGATTCCCTTTTGATAGCCTCCTATTAATATGCTATTCACGATTAATTCTAATAATTATTCTTTAAGGGTGATTTACTTACCGTCTATAATGAAGATACTAATTTATACCATAATTAATGAAATATGCATCAATTAATAAAATGGGCATTTACCAAAAACTAATACTAAATTATTTAACAATTTTGAAAGCACGGTCAATAAGTTTGGATTTAAAAATTCTAAGTTAGACCAACTATAATCATATTTAAGAATAACAAAAAATAAAATAAATAAATAAATAAACATACAATGCATGCATGCAAGTAAATAAGGGGCTAGAGTATTACAACACTACCCCCTTAAGGAAAATTTCGTCCTCGAAATTTGAAATCTTACATGTAACGAAGAAGTCGGGATACTTTGTTCGCATTTGTTGTTCATTTTCCCATGTAGCCTCATTTTTCCCGTGTATTTTCCACTTCACTTTGATTAATTAAACAGTTTTATTGTATAGCTGGTGGGCCTTTCGTTCAAGAATTTCTTCGGGAGCCTCCTCGTATGTTAAATCTTTGTTAATGTTCAACTCATCGTAACTTATAAAGTGGCTTGGGTTATAGACGTATTTCCTCAACATGGACACATGTAATACAATCTTGCAAGAGTAGGGGGTAGAGCTAGTTCATGCGCAAGACTTCCAATCCTTTTGAGTACTTCAAATGGTCCAATGAAACGAGGTTTTAACTTTCATTTCTCCCTGAACCTCACTTTTACTCTCATCGGAGCTACTTTGAGGAAAACATGTTGGCCCACTTCAAAGTTTAACTCTTTCCTCCGACGGCCAACATAGGATTTTGTCGGTCTTGAGCAACCTTTATCCGAATCTGTATTGTAGCCACCAGTTCCACAGTTTGCTGTATTAATTCAGGTCCCATAAATTTTCTCTCGCCCACCTCACTCCAGTATAATGGGGATCTGCATTTTCTACCATATAATGCTTCATACGGTGCCATTCCAATCGTTGCTTGAAAACTATTATTATAAGCAAATTCAATCAGAGGTAAAAGTGATTCCCAATTATGCCCGAGGTTAAGAATGCATGTTAGCAGCATGTCCTCCAAAATTTGTATCGTTCTCTCGGATTGTCCGTCAGTTTGAGGGTAGTATGCCTTACTAAATTTGAACTTTGTTCCTAGGGCAGATTGTAGGCTTTTCCAAAAATTGGAAGTGAATCTTGTATCTCGGTCTGATACGATGGATACTGGGACCCCGTGTAATTTGATGATCTCGCGAATATATATCTGAGCATATTTTTCCATAATGAAAGTCATTTTTACTGGTAGGAAGTGAGCCGATTTCGTCAATCGGTCAACTATTACCCATATTGCCTTGTTACCTTTTACAGATGGCGGTAAGCCTACCACGAAATCCATGGTGATGTGTTCCCACTTCCATTTAGGTATCTCCAGAGGTCGTAATAACCCCGATGGTCTATGATGTTCCGCCTTGACCTTCTGACAAACTAAATATCTTTCGACGAATACTGCAATATCTCTTTTCATTGCACGCCACCAAAATAATGATCGTAGATCTCTATACATTTTAGTTCCTCCGGGATGTGCGGTGTAGGGTGTGCAATGGGCTTCATTCATTATTTTCGTTCTGAGTTCTTCATTTTTTAGGATACACACTCTCCCATCGTACGTTAGAACACCATCCTCGACTATGATAAACCCCTTTATATTCCCTTTTCGAACACGCTCTCTCATCTTTTCCAAGAAAACATCTTGAGATTGTGATACCTTAATCCTTTCTTGCAAGGTTGACTGTACGACTAAGGTTGATAATACTGCCTTGGATTCCTGTGTCGATGATACCACCTCAATTTGAAACTTGTCGAAATCTCTCACCGATTGCTCCTGTTCGGTGAGTAAAAAGGCTAGCTTTCCTTTTCGGCTCAGGGCATCTGCAACCACGTTAGCTTTACCAGGATGGTAATTAATAGTGCAATCATAGTCCTTTACCAACTCGAGCCACCTTCTTTGCCTCATATTTAATTCCTTATGTGTGAATAAATACTTTAGGCTTTTGTGATCGGTGAATATCTCGCACTTACTCCCGTATAGGTAGTGTCTCCAAATTTTTAGTCTGTGCACTACTGCAGCTAACTCTAGATCGTGTGTCGGGTAATTTACTTCATGTGGCTTCAATTGTCTTGAAGCATACGCCATCACCTTGTCTTGTTGCATTAGAACACATCCCAATCCCAACTTGGAGGCATCACTAAAGTTAATATAGTTCTTCGTTGGATCGGGAATTATGAGGACAGTTTCCGAGGTGAGTTTCCGCTTCAACTCATGAAAACTTTCCTTGCATTTTTCGTCCCATGCGAATTTTTCATTCTTTCGTGTCAACTTAGTAAGTGGAGATGCTATCGTGGAAAACTTGTCTATAAATCTTCAATAGTAGCTTGCTAAACCCAGAAAACTTCGTATCTCTCCGGCATTTGTGGGGGTAGCCCATTCTCTTGCAGCTTGTACCTTATTAGGATCAACTTCAATACCTTGAGAGGTGATGATGTGACTGAGGAACGCAACTCGATCTATCCAAAATTCAGATTTACTGAACTTTGCGTACAATTTTTTTCGGCGCGAAGTGTCTATAGTGTTATCCCTCAAGTGTTCTTCATGTTCTTCGGGGCTCTTTGAATAGATTAGTATATCATCGATGAATACAATAACGAATTTAGCCAAGTGTGGGTGGAAGACTCTATTAATCAAATCCATAAAGACAGCTGGCGCATTACTTAGTCCGAATGGCATGACTACAAACTCATGGTGTCCATATCTCGTATGAAATGCAGTCCTAGGAGTATCACACTCTCTAGTTCTGAGTTGATGGTACCCAGATCTCATATCGATCTTGGAGAAGGTGCTAGCCCCTCTCAATTGATCGAACAAATCTTCTATCCTTGGCAAAGGGCAATTATTCTTTACGGTGAGTCGATTCAATTCCCGATAGTCGATGCACATATGGAGAGATTCGTCCTTCTTCTTTACGAAGAGTACTGGTGCCCCCGTGGTGATACACTTGGGAGAATGAATCCCAAATCAAAAAGCTCTTGGACTTGAGCTTTTAACTCCTGCAATTCTCTCAGCGCCATCCGATATGGGGCCTTAGATGTGGGTGCAGCTCCAGGAATCAAATCGATTGTAAACTCCACTTGGCGATGCGGGGGTCATCCTGGTAATTAATTTGGGAAAACATCTTAGAAGTCTTGAACCACGATTACATCTGTTAATGACCTTTGAATCATAGGGTCTCCAACTAGATTTACAAGGTATCTCTGCCATTTTTCCTTGTGTAATAGTTTCATTGTTTCATTGCGGAGATTACTCTTGGAATTTCCTTCATCTTAGTTCCTAAGAACTTTATGTTCCCATGCCCCGGTACAGAAAGGATATCTTCGCTTGATATCTCGTAAGCCAGTCCATTTCCAAGATGAGGTCAAAATACATCATATCGATTATGTACACATCATCGACAAACATTTTCCCTCCAATCTTAATCTCAATTTCCTTATCCCTTTCATCTGTAAATATTTTACCTCACGAGGGTAGACCCACCACTAACGAGTAATTAACCTTAACACTACGTCCTCTAGTTAAAACGTGAAACTTTCTAGATACGAACGAATGATATGCACCCGTGTCAAACAACACAAAAGCAGGCAGTCCATAGACATTTAACATACCTGTCATTACAGCAGGTTCTTTTTCAGCATCATTTCTTGTCATTGCGTACATTCGAGCATTTCCTCCTGGTGGCCGGTCAACTTTATTTTTCGCTTGATCGAGGACATCCTCCCAATGATAGTAAAGTGTGCGAGTGAAATCTTGGTATTCAAAGTGTGGTGACCCCGACGGCCGATAAATTTCATAAAATCCCTCTGCGAATGCCTTCATAATCGGAGGCATAGTATTCATGCAAAATTTAGCTGCCCAACGATCACTGTAAGAGTAGCAAATGAAGATTTCTTATCTCAGTCCACATGTCACACATCTACCGAACATGCTCACCCAAATCGAGGTTCGGATCCTTCACATAGTTTTTATATGCCTCCATCTTTAGTCGAAGTGGGCTTCCAGCCTTCAAATCCTTTTTAGTGAATGTCCTTAGCGTACGGGCCATCTATGTCGCAATAAAATCTCGCATTTTGAGTCCAAAAAAAAAAAGCTATATATATATATATATATATATATATATATATATAAAGAAGTATACTCGTACCTTTGAGAAATCGAGGATGAACAAGACTTTGGAGGGAAGTGAATCATAAATATACTATGGAGTCTACAGAATCTAGAACTCTGGGCTCTGATACCACATTGTAACGCCCCGAATTTTATTTTGCAAAATAATTAAGTAGTAAATAACAAGTAATTATTTTGAATGAAAATACTCCAAAACTTTATTACACCAAAAATATAAATATATCATAAAAAATTAAATAAAAGAGTTTTAAATTAAAACTAAATGAAGTTCTTCAATTTCTTAAAACGATCCCCAAAGGGAAAAACGACAGTTAAAAAGTATCCTGCCTTTTATTGGAATAAACCCCAAAGTTCATAAAAATACTAGCTACTTTAATTATTGTAGACGAATCGCTCCCTTCCATCGTTATAGTTCACCTCGACTTCATCATTGGTACCTGAAAAACAATACGTTGATTTGGGGTGAGTTCAACAACTCAGTATGACGGTATATATATACTACTCTTAGTCTCCACACATAAGCGCAACCTATGATGCACTACTATAAGAGATACCATCAACGTTCATACATACGAATTCACAAAGAATTTCCCATTTTATCCTTCCTTTAAAATGTCTCATCTCGGACCTACCTCTTTGACTACATTATCAGTTCAAATGCCTCCTCTAGGGCATGCCTCCTACAGGGCTACACATATATGATAAATGTCTCCTCTCGGACACGTCTCCTCTCGGACAACATACATATGTATTAAATGATAAATGAAATCCATTCTTACCTTTCTCGTATGTGCGTATGATCCCCAGGACCCGTTGCATTAGTGCATTTCCAATCAAGTATATCATCATTTACTTATGCATACATGCATACAACACTTAGTATACCTTTTGTATACATTCGGCAAATCACTAAACACATCAAGTACTTCACATGCATGCATAATACAAACCCATTTAAACAAATAAATAAGTACGAAACCACTTTTAGTTAGTCATGCTCCCATTGACTAACAAATATATTAATAAGTATTTGATCATGACCATAATTTAGTGAAATTCTCTTTAACAATTAATTAGATACTATAGTTTACCAACAAAGATATGGTGCACAGAAGACAACCCCTATAGCATTCTGAGAAATTCAACTTTCATGTGATGTATATTTTCCTAACCCAAACAGACAGCAAACATCTTTGCTTGGGTCCTCGGCTGACCCAATTAATTACCTAGTTAATTATCATTTGTAGAAAATTCAGAACCCAGTTACACATTTAATCATAATACAACTATACAAGTATGCATACTCGACAAATCGACCGATCTAATTAATTAGGCTGATGCTCTTGCCCCACAATATATATATTTCAAAGATGTGTAACAGAGAACAAGGCGTTACACTTCAACAACAGTAAACATCGATCTCTACTTTTATTTTCAACTCCATATGTTTTGATCTATAGCCAAAATTCATTCTCGACTACGAGATCGATAGTACTACCTCTCATGAAACATTTAAATTCATATCTATACCAATTCACACAGAACTATATATGATAAACAAAAACAAGGTTAACACCCCTACCTCTCGAAGCGTGTTAGAATTTCGACCGTGTAATCGCCGTGCCCTTGACCTCAGATTTACTCCAACTCCAAAACTTCACGTATCCCCTCGTTCTTTTTTTTTTCTCCCTTTCAAACAAAGGTTCTCCCTTTATATATATATTTTCCTGAATCTTATAAATTGAGGTGATGAGAGATTTTTTTTTATGGATTGATAAAAGAAAAGGTACGGATTGTGCGTGATTCCCTTTTGATAGCCTCCTATTAATATGCAATTCACGATTAATTCTAATAATTATTCTTTAAGGGTGATTTACTTACCGTCTATAATGAAAATACTAATTTATACCCTGATTAATTAAATATGCATCAATTAATAAAATGGGCATTTACCAAAAACTAATACTAAATTATTTAACAATTTTGAAAGCACGGTCAAAGAGTTTGGATTTCAAAATTCTAAGTTGTACCAACTATAATCATATTTAAGAATAACAAAAAATTAAATAAATAAATAAATAAACATACAATGCATGCATGCAAGTAAATAAGGGGCTAGAGTATTATAGTTTGTCATCGGTTGTAGGATGTCTAACAAAGCAAAGGTAGTCCTATTAAGTCACGCCTACAATTACCCCACCACAATCCGTCCTTACTGGGTAAAGAAAAACAAGATATACTTATGCCTAATCCCCTGAGTCTAGTCAATTCGATACCTATGTGGTCGCATGGATCTAGTTTGCCCAAACTCGCATTACTCTCTCGACGAACCCAATTCGGCCAATAGCATGTCCGGAAATCCGAATCATACGACCGCTACTCCAACACGTTCTAGCGCTATGCCCGTAGTACAACTAGATACTATTACTCGGTTTGATCAATCGCCAGTATCTCAAAGTGAAAGGGTTTCCTAACGACCAAATTAGTCTGCCCAAACCTGCAAGAATAAAAATAACCCTCAACTGTGTAATCGGGAACAAACCTCCAAGCAGTTAACTAAAAGCCCTATCAACCTCACGGTTCTATCTTAGCCTAGAGTCCCCTTCGATCCGCCCTTTGCCCAGACGCCCTGTTATTTAGATACTCATATGCAAGAAAATAAAATAAGAAATAAATTGGAAAAGAAAAGAACATTGCATAACTAAAATTGAAATTGTCTTGAAACTGAAATAACAAAACGAAATCAAAAACATAAAAACATTAAAACGAAGAAAAGATCTCGGCCATGGTGGCTCCGATCTCTTCTCCGCTCTTCGGCGGCCGCTCCTTGCTCTCTCTACTTCGTGGTATCTCGGTCTATCGGGGTGTATCGAGGTATGTCGAAGGTTGTAATTTTCGTCCATCTATCTCTCTTTTATAGGTGCTGATTAGGGTTAAAATACGCAGCTGCATGGGCCTCCTGGAATTAGGCTCCGCTATTTCCGTAAGAAATCCGCTTTCCATATTTAAGTTCTGCTGCCTTTGCATTTGCCCGGTAGCGACTCTCTGCCCGGTACAAAGACTTCAGTTCAGTTCCTTCTCTTCCCAGGTGGTGATGGTGACTATTCCTCTGACTCCTCGACATATTTACTTTGCCCATAGTGGTGACTTTGCCTCTATGGGTCAAACTGCTCAAGTCACTTTGCCTCGAATCCGCGTGTTTGCCCAAAGTGGACCATTCCAATGCCTTTTCTGCACAATCTCCACCTGCTGACATGAATCCTGCATACTTTGCCCAAACACTCAATTGTGCCCTCCCAGACACATAAACGACTCAAACTGACTCAATTACGACTCTAAAAAGTCTCCAAGATGAGCAAATAAAATGACTCATCACATGCCATGATGAAAGGTTCGTCTTTAATTATAACCTTCCTTATTTAAATATACCAACCTGAAGCCCAATTCATCAATATGAACACCCGTGTTTAAATCAACCCACATGCACGTAAAAATAGGCACTCTAAATTTTACATAATCAACCTCCCAAATCTCGTCAATAACTCCAAAGTAATTTATAGAAGCCACAACAGGATTTTTATCCTTAGAACTAGAAAAATGCATGGACTCGGCTTGAAGAGTAACCCCACTATTTTGAAATGTGCTAATTTTATCTTGGGACTTCGTGTAGTACGAGAAGTTATTGATATCATATGCTCCCCAAGTTATGATATCTAGCTTAGGACCACGGGCTAACCATTTTAATGTTGTAGAGGCACTATCATCGTTATTGATTATTTCTTCAAACCATTTAATGAAAGTTTTGTTATGCTCCTTCAAGATCCACTTTTCATTCATTCGAGGAATCTTTATCTTCACAATATTTTTGTGAGTGCTCAAATAACCAAGTACATCATTGGTGTTATTTAAAATATGCAAATGTGCTTGCAATACTTCTTCTCGCCCTTTGGTTTGAATTTTTATTCCCCGTGTACCCTTCCCTCCTTGCCTACAATCGTGACGTGACTTCGGAATTCCTACAACTTCCGATTGAGACATGTAATCATTACAAAACTCAATAGACTCTTCAGAAATGTACCTTTCAACAATAGATGCATCAGGACGAGCAGGATTCTTGGTGTACCCTTTTAATATCTTCATATATAATGGGATACATGTCTTATCGGCCACTTGGAGAGTCGAGACTGTGGAAAATACGTGGCCATGTCCAGATTCGTATTATAGTGATAAATCTGGTTTTACAGTCTGTCTCAAAGTCCAAGAAAGGTTTGAACCGATTGAGGATGACTCGAGTCTTGCCTCAAGTTCAAACTTAGACATAATGAGACAACAGGAAGTTGACAGCACACTGGCTCTGAAGGCCAAGTGGGAGATTGTTGGGATATGTCCTTCGTGCTGGAAATCGATATCCCGGGCTATTAAAATTTGCGGAAAATAATAACCCGACCGAAATCCCGTCGCCGGAAACACGCGAACCACCGTACGACGCCGGAGCTCGACTTGAGCATCACCGCCGCGGGATAAAAGCCCGCGGTTAGCCGAGCCCCCGTCGCGAGGGGGGTCGCGATTGCTGAGATTCGATGTCCCGGGCTATAAAAAAAAAAATATATGCGGAATCGATAACCCGACCGAAACCCTATCGCCTTAACCGAACGCGAACACCGAACGAGCCGGAGCATGACCGAGGCGTCGCCACGGGCGAACCCGCGGCTAAACCCTAGCCACGCCCTCGCCGGGGCTCGCGATCGCCGTGCATGGCGATCGCCGGGGTTGATTGGCACATCCCCGCGGGGCTGTTCCGCCAGCACCCGCCGGCGGTGAGTCCGGCGACTCACCGCCACCACCTCACGGGGTGGAGGGCCCCCAGCCGCGGCACCAGCCCGCGGCTGCCCTGCACGATCGAGCCCAGCTCGATCGCGCGCTCCGGCTTCGGTCGGAGCTCTTCCCCGCGCGCACGCCGCCGTCGAGGTGTGGGGATCCGCCACGACACCAGCCCGTGGCATCCCCAGCGATCGACTGCCGTCGATCGCTTGCCCCGGCATCCAGCCGGGGCTCCCTTCGTCGCGCGGTACCGGTGGTCGAACCCTAGGGTTCGGTCGCCCCTCTCGATCCCGACGGGGATCGCGTGATCCCCGTATCCCGGTCTCGACGTTTTCCCGGATCGCCTTGTTCATGTATATATCACAATTAAACGATCATATAATCATAGAGGGGGTTTTCGATTATATTACCTCGATTCGTTGTACGGAGAAACGAAGTAACGCGTTGATGACCTTGCGATCTTCCTACGTATTCCTTGCACCTTGTTCGAACGTCGTGTGGGCGACGATTTATCGAACTCCTATGGATCTCCTTCACTCTTCAAGACTTTATGATTGGCGTATCTTAGGTTAAGTTATGAATTGTGAAGACCATGTAGTGCTTTTATAGGCTACGTAGGGGATCATAAGGAGGTGGAATATTGGGCTCCCAATATTGAAGATTAAATTGAGCCCAATGCTCAAGTCTATTAATCCTTATCAATATTAATTAATTTATTTTCCACTATATAAATTAATTGCACTCCCAATATTAAACCATATTATATCAAATAATATTTCTCCGGTAGTATTATTTATTCCGTGTATTTAAGATTTAAATATCCATGAATAAATTTATTTATTGCTCAATAAATTATATTCATCTCTTATATCCGAGACTAGTACCGTTCAACCTTTATTATTGTGCGGAACGAATCCACTCATGAGGTTTACACAATAATTCCTTATGAACTCATCTCGGGGATATTATCAACCCTTCCGGGATACACTTTCCCGTCAAGTATTCACGGCATGTCATACATAAAATATAGCGACCCAATTTTACCGGTAATTAACCCAATGATTAAATCGATCAATTCCTTTGGAAAATCAAAGTCTCTAATATTAAATATACACACCCGCAATAATATCGGGGATTAAGAATAAAATACTCTGAGATTTAAATTGATTATCCAAGGCAATCCTAATCAATAAATCTCAAGCGATCCGCCCAATACACCAAGTGTACAAGTGTGATAAAATAATTAAGATAAATTATTTTCTCTCTCACACAACGACTATACCGATGGATTGGTCCGTGTCCATCTAGGTCGTGAGCATCTGTTCGATTAAATACGAGTAACCGATAGTATGATCTTCTGTGTGCCCATGCACACCATACTAACTACAACATATAAAATCCAGGACTATATTTTGCATAATTAATTAATAATAATTAAATGCAAATAATTGTTTATTAATTAAATAGGTTAAATGCTATGACCGGGAGTTTACCGATACTTAAATCTAGACATTAAGTACACAACTCCAACAATCTCCCACTTGTACTAAGGTCTAGTCATTTCCTCCAAACTCCCGACTTCCATACTCATCACGTGCTTAAGTTATACTTCCCAGAAGTATTATGTGAATGAGCAATCTAGGTTGCCGCTCTGAAGTTATCTTGGTGACTACAGCGTCGTCTCCCTAGACGATGTCTCGAATCAGGTGGTACTTGCTCTATGTGTTATCATCATCTCTTGAACTTATGACTTCTTCCAGTTTACCATGCACCGCTATATACATAGCCTTTGGTGAACCGAGAATCATATCCAAGTTCAGAGGTCATTCCGGAACCTAACCAAAACTTCCGCTGCCTCTGAGGCTGCTATTCGGTTTATGGTAGAGTCCGAGAAGCATCGGGCTTATCACTCTTTCATCCTTAGGTTCCACCTCTTTTAAAAGTGAACACATAGCCTGATATCGACTTACACTGGTCTTTCTCTGATTTTGGATCTGAGAAATTGTAATCCAAGAAGATTTCGCCTTGCTTAGTAATCTAGTACTTCCAAGTACTCTTACAGCATTCGAATATCTCTTATCCAGATTACTTTGATATCCTCCCACTACGCTAACCGCATAGTTGATATCAGGTTCTTGTTTTACAACACTGCATCTACAAAGCTCTCCACACTCGAAGTGTAGGAAACTGCTTTGTCTATATCTATCTCCTTCATGTGTTCAAGACACATACCTTTAGATAGATGCATTATGTTCTCGAAAGGCAATAACCTTTCTCAGAATTATGCATGTTTAAAAACAAACCATCATTGCATAAGATATCTTAAGAGAAGTACAAATGTTCTTATCTAGAGATCGAAAGATTCTAAGAACATGATCCAACTTCATCTTAATCTTATACCTTGATTTATTTAGACAACCTCTATTTTATGTCTGACAACACTTTTACATTGTTGCCAAAGATGAAGTATTATCTACATAAAATTCCGAGAGACACCACCTTGTTTCCATTACGTCTCCAATACACCTTTCTTGTCTATGCCTTTTGATGAATCCATATAATGGACTATCTCATCAATTCGCAAGTTCCACAATTTACAGCTTTGTGATAATTCATAAATGATACACTAAGCTTGTACTTCTAAATGATCTTGCCTCTTAACAATAATATTTATTGCTGTCCAAGTAGGCACATTTAGATTAGTACTGCCCCTTATGCAGAACTAGGGATCGATTTCATGTCTACTAGATCCAGAGTTCAAAACTCCTCCAGTCTTATGAACATCTCTGGTTGCTTAACAACCTCCCACTGCAATGGCGTTCCGGTATATAACAGTAATAACATTAGGTGCAGTTAGTGGTGTACTACTTACTCGGTTAGGCTGGTTCTCAGTCTTCTCTTTTCCTCGTTTTAATGTACCTTGTCAGTTAGGGCATTGTAGTTCATCTAATAGTCTTCCTCTAAGAACCGAGCGAGGACACCCCTCTGGTTCGTAGTACTATTGAACATACAAATACTTGTTCTTCTAGGATATTCTACAACCACATTGAATGTGCCGTTGTATCCAGAAATATCCATAGAACATAGGTGGCTCCGAACAAACTTGTCCTTTTACTATTAGAATTCCTATTTCTTATTCCTGACACACCATGTCTACACTCCAGGGTATGGTGTAGTCCTTTGAGACTTAATCTCAATCCTGATATATGCTATGTGTCATTTAGACAGGTGACAGCCTCCGCGAACAAGTCGCAGGCCTTTTAATGGATATACTTTGAAGGTTCCCCATAATAGCTTCGTGTCTACGGATAAACACTTCGCTTTCATGGCACATCAAGTATTCTAATCCATCTTCGAGTATCCTTTGAAAGAACGACTCGTACCTTTCTAATTACACATGTTTCTGCATTAATCATAAATCATTTTCAATACTTGTCCGAATTCTATCCTTTATCCAGAAAGGTTAACTCAGTTGTATCATTTCCCAAAATTTGATTCTTAGGTCGGGAGGTCCATTCCTCCAACTATAATTGATCAAATCAACTTCGACCTTTTGAATCCCTTTTTGAATAGATACTACTAAGTTCAAGAATTCACAAGTATAATGATTGATAAGAAAATACATCTAATAAGTAAAACAAGTTATACATAACGGTTTGTTGCATCGTGGTAGACTAAGGATTCATCATTCATATATTGCTATCTAATGTACCAGAATAGATAACACCATTATTTCTTATCTAAATCACTCAATGATTAAAGAAATAAATATCCATTCATTAATAAAGAAAACCAGAACAAAAGTTCTTTTTCAAAATAAAGGGGTACATAAAGCAATAACTTTGAAATGAAATCCTAAAAACTACTAAAAGCAGATAAATGTCTTCCACTGCAACCACTGCTACCCCAACAGCTTCGCCCATGTAGACTCGAACTCTTCTTCTCTAAGTCGCCGGGTTTTCTGGAACCCCTGCATTTAAAACAATGCACATACCGTCAGTGGTTCCATATCTACACACCAGAATTCTGGTAGATAATACCGCTGACTATGTTTTTACGACTAAAGAAAAATTCGTACCTCTGAGAGGACATTCAGACTTCCAGTGTCCAGACTTGTTTCATCGGAAGCACTTGCCCCTTGGCTTACTAGCCCCCACTCGTGGTCCATTCCTCTTGGCACCACTGGGTTTCCAGGCTTGCTTCCTTTTCTTGCCCCTACCTCCAACAGCTTTCAAGCTTTTGGACTTGGTAGCTACAAGCGCTTGAGACTTGCCCTTCTTGTAGATCCCCTCTGCCGCCTTCAGTTCAGTCAGGAGTTGCGCAAGAGTATAAGATAGTTTACCCATATTATAGCTCATACGAAACTGCTCAAAACTAGGGGCCAGAGACTGGAGTATGATGTCGACTTGCGTCTCACCATCAATCATAGCTCCTTGGACCTCCAATTCATTCAACAGGCTCATCATCTTAAGAACGTGGTCCCCAACGGGCGTTCCTTCAGATTGAGTAGTCGACATGAGGACTCTCATGGCTTCTTGCCTACCCGCACGGTCATTATGCCCAAACATCTCCTTGATGTTAAATAACATATCCTCGGCAGTGTTCATCGACTGATGCTGGGTTTGGAGTACATTTGACATAGAAGCCAAAATATAGCACCTAGCCATTTCATCAGCCTTTTTCCACTTCCGATATGCTTCTTTTTCCTCATCAGTTGAGGCAGCCGTGGGTTCAGCAGGGCATTGCTCATAGAGTACAAACTTGTACTCTTCAGCAGTCAGGACAATGTCTAAATTTCTCTTCCAATCAATGTAGTTTGGACCAGTGAGTTTTTGTTCCTTGAGTATCATAGAAAGTGGATTCATAGCTACTCTCTAAACCTATAAGCACATGTAAACAAACAATCAATTTAATGTCCGATATTATCTCCCTCAAATAATATCATTAAATTACTAATTGCGTCTAAAATCCCATCAGGTAAGGCAAGCCACGTGGTGTGGACGTTTACGACAATTTCACAACTCTTCACAATTACTTATAACTGTCTACATCAATTAATCCAAAATCCGTTAGCATAGCAAGCCACGTGGTGTGGACGTTTACTACACCAAGAGATTTTTATAATTGACTCCCAATTACAAGATCCATTCGATTTCTGCAAATCAAGACTCGGAGAATCATAAGTGAAACTCGAAGTTTCTAACCAGTGATTCACCATGCGAACGACCCTATCTCTCATAAATGAGGGAGCCGAGCAGACAGTCGATCCACCTATCAAAGAATGGTACGAAGGTCTCTAATTTGTGTCATCCACATGACCAAGTGGCTTTGGCTCCATTCCACTCCCCGGGGTGAGAATGAGTCGACTTGAAGTCAGTTTCAGAAAGACAAATTAGGCATTGTTTGATAAACTTGATCAATGTTTCTTGTAAAAGGAAATACAAGAATTCTCCTCCAATGACTCGTCTATACGAACTTCGGAAGTCCATAAGAGTCACCAAGAGAACAGCAATGGAGACCATGGGAATGTTTCCATCCCCTCTCCCACTTAGCTTTTTACAACAAAGGGATACGCTATCTAGTGCATAAAAATAAACACATATAGCATGCATACAAGCAATAAAGCACATAGTATCACATAGTCAAAATAATGCTAGAAAATTATTTTCCCGACTATCATGGCTTTATTCCATCTTCATATGCATCTTCTAGTCTTCAGTCTTCGTTTCTTGAATGCTCCATGCGACGAGAATATTAATCTCCAATATTTAAATCTATTTATTTTCAATTAATCCAAAAGTTACTTAATTCAAAAATTAAGTCAATTGAATATATCAAAAATAAAATTAAATATTATTAATATTTTTATTTATTTTATTTTCCTTTTCCACTCCATTAAATCTCTAGAATAATCTATCCAAGATACTCTTGGAATATTTTAGATGATATCTATAATGGAATAAGGAAATAAAATAATTTAGGACTCTCAAAGTTTCCAAATTTATTTTATTCCTAATCCATGAATATTCCCATGAGTAGGAATAATCAAATAGGAAAATAAATTTAATACTAAATTAATTCTTTTTCTATTCCATGAATATTTCAAGAAGGAAATAATCAAAATAGGAAAACCGAATTAAAATAGGAAAGTAAATATCCGGACCGGGATAGCATGGGGTGGGAGTCCCCACGCCACCCTCGACCCACGCCTAGGAGGTGGCCGGCCACCATCGCCGGCGGCTCCTCCATGTGAGGGTCGATCGATCCTCATGGATCGACCATGGGGATGGTCGATCCGAGCCCTAGCCACCTCTCGTCATCTCGTCTTCTCCGGCGGTCTTCGATTCGTCGATCCAATCGCAAAATAAATTACAATAATCTAAATTACAATTCCAGTATCGATTCTATACATGAAATCGACCCTATACAATTTCCAGAAAAACAAGAACGTAATAATAAATCCTAAATTCGGTCAACCCCCGAATTTTTACTATTACAAACATTCAACCACACAAAAAACGAATCTCGACATGTCCGAGAGTTTAATAAACGAATAATCATGATAATTAATTAACACAATAATTAAATCCAACCATGATAGCCGGAAATCCCTGCAAGGTAGAACAATAATCGAACATATACATGAACACGAAACCAAACGCTCTGATACCAATTGCTGGGATTCGATGTCCCGGGCTATAAAAAAAAAATAAAAAAATATGCGGAATCGATAACCCGACCGAAACCCTATCGCCGGAAACCGAACGCGAACACCGAACGAGCCGGAGCATGACCGAGGCGTCGCCACGTGCGAACCCGCGGCTAAACCCTAGCCACGCCCCCGCCGGGGCTCGCGATCGCCGTGCATGGCGATCGCCAGGGATGATTGGCACATCCCCGCGGGGCTGTTCCGCCAGCACCCGCCGGCGGTGAGTCCGGCGACTCACTGCCACCACCTCACGGGGTGGAGGGCCCCCAGCCGCGGCACCAGCCCGCGGCTGCCCTCCGCGATCGAGCCCAGCTCGATCGCGCGCTCCGGCTTCGGCCGGAGCTCTTCCCCGCGCGCACGCCGCCGTCGAGGGGTGGGGATCCGCCACGGCACCAGCCCGTGGCATCCCCAGCGATCGACTGCCGTCGATCGCTTGCCCCGACATCCAGTCGGGGCTCCCTTCGTCGCGCGGTACCGGCGGTTGAACCCTAGGGTTCGGCCGCCCCTCTCGATCCCGATGGGGATCGGGTGATCCCCGTATCCCGGTCTCGACGTTTTCCCGGATCGTCTTGTTCATGTATATATCACAATTAAACGATCATATAATCATAGAGGGGGTTTTCGATTATATTACCTCGATTCGTTGTACGGAGAAACGAATTAACGCGTTGATGACCTTGCGATCTTCCTACGTATTCCTTGCACCTTGTTCGAACGTCGTGTGGGCGACGATCTATCGAACTCCTATGGATCTCCTTCACTCTTCAAGACTTTATGATTGGCGTATCTTAGGTTAAGTTATGAATTGTGAAGACCATGTAGTGCTTTTATAGGCTACGTAGGGGATCATAAGGAGGTGGAATATTGGGCTCCCAATATTGAAGATTAAATTGAGCCCAATGCTCAAGTCCATTAATCCTTATCAATATTAATTAATTTATTTTCCACTATATAAATTAATTGCACTCTCAATATTAAACCATATTATATCAAATAATATTTCTCCGGTAGTATTATTTATTCCGTGTATTTAAGATTTAAATATTCATGAATAAATTTATTTATTGGTCAATAAATTATATTCATCTCTTATATCCGAGACTAGTACCGTTCAACCTTTATTATTGTGCGGATTAAATCCACCTGCAGGGTTTACATAATAATTCCTTATGAACTCATCTCGGGGATATTATCAACCCTTACGGGATACACTTTCCCGTCAAGTATTCACGGCATGTCATATATAAAATATAGCGACTCAATTTTACCGGTAATTAACCTAATAATTAAATCGGTTAATTCCTTTGGAAAATCAAAGTCTATTATATTAAATATACACACCCGCAATAGTATCGGGGATTAAGAATAAAATACTTTGAGATTTAAATCAATTATCAACGGCAATCCTAATTGATAAATCTCAAGTGATCCGCCCAATACACCAAGTGTACAAGTGTGATAAAATAATTAAGATAAATTATTTTTTCTCTCACACAACGACTATACCGATGGATTGGTCCGTGTCCATCTAGGTCGTGAGCAACCGTTCGATTAAATACGAGTAACCGATAGTATGATCTTCTGTGTGGGACCGACACACCATACTAACTACAACGTATAAAATCCAGGACTATATTTTGCATAATTTTAATTAATAATAATTAAATGCAAACAATTGTTTATTAATTAAATAGGTTAAATGCTATGACCGGGAGTTTACCGACACTTAAATCTAGACATTAAGTACACAACTCCAACAATCTCCCACTTGTACTAAGGTCTAGTCATTTCCTCCAAACTCCCGACTCCCATGCTCATCACGTGCTTAAAGTGTACTTCCAATAAGTACCATGTGAATGAGCAATCTAGGTTGCCACTCTGAAGTTATCTTGGTGACTACTGCGTCGTCTCCCTAGTCTATGACTCGAATCAGGTGGTACTTGCTCTATGTGTTATCATCACCTTTTGAACTTATGACTTCTTCTAGTTTACCATGCACCGCTATATACATCGCCTTTAGTGAACCAAGAATCATATCCAAGTTTAGAGGTCATTCTGGAACCTAACCAAAACTTCCGCTGCCTCTGAGGCTGCTATTCGGTTTATGATAGAGTCCGAGAAGCATCATGCTTATCACTCTTTCATCTTAAGGTTCCACCTCCTTTAGAAGTGAACACGTAGCCTGACATCGACTTACACTGTTCCTTCTCTGATTTGAGATCTGGGAATTTGTAATCCAAGAAGATTTCGTCTTGCTCCGTAAGCCAGTACTTCGAAAGTACTCATACAGCATTCGAACATCTTTTGTCAAGATTACTTTGATATCTTCCCACTATGCTAACCGCATAGTTGATATCTGGCTCTTGTTTTTCAACATTGCATCCATTAAGCTTTCCATACCCTGGGGTATAGGAAACCGCTTTATCTATCTCCTCTTACGTGTCCAAGACACATACCTTTAGACAGATGTATTCTGTTTCTGAAAGGCAATAACCTTTCTCAGAATTATGCATATTTAAAACAAACCATAGTCTCATAAGATATCTAGGAGAAGTACAATGTTCTTATCTAGAGATCGAAAGATTCCAAGAACATGATCCAACTTACTCTTAATCTTATATCTCGATTTATTTAGACAACCTCTATTTTATGTCTGACAATACTTTTACATTGTTTCCAATGATGAAGTGTTATCTACATAAATTTCCGAGAAACACCACCTTGTTTCCATTAAGTTTCTAATGCACCTTCCTTGTCTATGCCCTTTGATGAATCCATCTAATGGACTATCTCATCAATTCGCAAGTTCCACAATTCATGCCTTTGTAATGATCCATAAATTGATTTACTAAGCTTGTACTTCTAAATGATCTTGCCTCTTAACAATAATCATATTGCTATCCAAGTAGGCATATTTAGATTAGTACCGCCCCTTATGCAGAGCTAGGGATCGATTTCATCTCTACTAGATCCAGAGTTCAAGACTCCTCTAGGCTTATGAACATCTCTGGTTGCTTAACAACCTCCAACTGCAATGGCGTTCTGGTATATAATAGTAATAACATTAGGTGCAGTTAGTGGTGTACTACTACTCGGTTAGGTTGGCTCTCAGTCTTTTCTTTTCCTCATTTTAGAGTACCTTGTCAGTTAGGGCACTGTAGTTCATCTAATAGTCTTCCCCTAAGAACCGGGTGAGGACACCCCTCTGGTTCATAGTACTATTGAACATACAATCACTTGTTCTTCTAGGATATCCTACAACCACATTGAATGTGCCGTCGTATCCAGAAATATCCATAGAACATAGGTAGTTCCGAACAAACTTGTCCCTTTTACTATTAGAATTCCATTTCTTATTTATGACACACCATTTCTACACGCGAGTGCGTGGTGCAGTCCTTTGAGACTTAATCCCAATCTTTGATTTATGCTATGTGTTCTTTAGACAGGTGGTAGCCTCCGCGAACAAGTCGCAGGCTTCTAATGGATATACTTTGAAGGTTCCCCATAATAGCTTTGTGTTTATTGACGGAACAAACACAATTTGCCTTTATGGCACATCAAGTATTCTAATCCATCTTCGAGTATTCTTTGAAAGAACTACTCATACCTTTCTAATTACACATGTTACCGCATTAATCATAAATCATCCTCAATACTTGTCCGAATTCTATCATTTATCCAGAAAGGTTAGCTTAGTTGTATCTTCCGAAGTTGATTCATTTATCCAGAAAGGTTAGCTTAGTTGTATCTTCCAAAGTTGATTCTTAGGTCGGGAGGTCCATTCCTCCAACTATAATTGATCAAATCAATTTCGACCTTTTGAATCCTTTTTGAATAAATACTAAGTTCAAGAATTCACAAGTATAATGATTTAACAAAGAAATACATCTAATTAGTAAAATAAGTTGTAACGGTTTGTTGCATCGTGGTAGACCAAGGATTCATCATTCATATATTGCTATCTAACGTACCAGAATAGATATCACCATTATTTCTTATCCAAACCATCAAATGATTAAAGAAATAAAATATTCATTCATTAATAATAGAAAACCAGAACAAAAGTTCTTTCTAAAATAAAAGGTACATTTAAGCAATAAACTTGAAATGAAATCCTATAACTACTAAAGCAGATAAATGTCTTTCACTGCAACCGCTGCTTCCTCAACAGCTTCGCCCATGTGGACTCGAACTCTTCTTCTCTAAGTCGCTGGGTTTTCTGGAACCCCTGCATTTAAAATGCACATACCGTCAGTGGTTCCATATCTACACACCAGAATTCTGGTAGATAATACCGCTGACTATGTTTTTACGACTAAAGAAAAATTCGTACCTTTGAGAGGACAAGATATAGACCCCCAGTACTCAGACTGCTTTCCTTGGGGATATTTGCCAGAAGGCTTCTTTATCCCGCCCTTTGGTCCAAGTCTTTGAGGACTACTGGATCCCCTTGCCTTCTTCTCCTTTTCCTTATGTATGCCCTTAGGTTCGAAACCTTTGGCCTTGGCTATAAGAGCTTGCGACTGTCTCAACTCGTCTAAAAGATCTAGCATCTCAAAAACGTGTTCAAGCATTTCCTCGAAGCAACTGACCTTTATGAGTATCCTCATCGCCTCTTTTCTAGCCTTTACATCATGTCTAAACATCAACTTGAGTTTAAGCATGACATCATGATTAGCGGCTAATGCAAGAGCACTATCCCACTTCTCAAAGTCAACTATTTCCTCATCAGTTGAGTTAATGGTAGGTCTAGGAGGGCAAGTTTCGCTGAGTACATCTTTGTACTCCTTTACAGTCTGAGTAATGTCTAACTCTTTATTCCATCCAACACAGTATGGAACCAGTGCGTTGAATTCCTTAAGTATCAACGAAAGTGGATTCATAGACTTTCTCTAAACCTATAAGCACATATAAACAAACAATTAATTTAATATCCGATATTATCTCCCTCAAATAATATCATTAAATTACTAATTACGTCTAAAATCCCATCAGGTAAGGCAAGCCACGTGGTGTGGACGTTTACCCACCCAAATGATTTAGCAATTAGATTTTCTTTGGTCATACATCGATTATAGCGTTACTTCTTGGGGAAGGATACTATAACGCGTATCTAAGTGTAAACCATTACTCAGCACTAAAGTGAATCATTTGGAATTGCTACATCACCGCAAGCCACGTGGTGTGGACGTTTACGACAACTTCACAACTCTTCATAATTCCTTATAACTGTCTACATCAATTAATCCAAAATCCTTTGGTATAGCAAGCCACGTGGTGTGGACGTTTACTACACCAAGAGACTTTTATAATTGACTCCCAATTACAAGAACCCATTCGATTTTTGTAAATCAAGACGCGGAGAATCATAAGTGAAACTCGAAGTTTCTAACCAGTGATTCACCATGCGAACAACCCTATCTCTCATAAATGAGGGAGCCGAGCAGACAATCGATCCACCTTCAAAAGGATGGTACGAAGGTCTCTAATTTGTGTCATCCACATGACCAAGTGGCTTTGGCTCCATTCCACTCCCCGGGGTGAGAATGAGTCGACTTGAAGTCAGCTTCAGAAGGACAAATTAGGCATTGTTTGATAAACTTGATCAATGTTTCTTGTAAAAGGAATTACAAGAATTCTCCTCCAATGACTCGTCTGTACGAACTTCGAAAGTCCATAAGAGTCACCAAGAGAACAACTGCTGGGATTCGATGTCCCGGGCTATCAAAATTGCGGAACCGATAACCCGATCAAAAACCCTCGATCACCGAAGATTGGATCCCCGACTCATCCGCAGGAGTCCGACCTTTGGAGACTACGCGCCCGAAGACACGCAGCCCGCCCCCAGCCGAAGTCCCCCACGAGTCGGATCCACGAACGCGAACCACCTCACGAGCCGGGGCCCGACCGAACGCCCAGCGAAGCCCGAAGGCTGCGTGCGCCCAGCCGAGCCCCCGCGAGGGGCTCGCGATCGTCCTCGGACGATCGCTGGGATCGCTACGAGCGATCCCCGGGACTGCTCGCAGCAGCCCCGCAGCGAGTCGTGGACTCGCTGCTCGCATGGGGTCAGCCCCGTGCGCATCCGCTACGGGAACACCCGTAGCGCGCACGAGGCAGCTGCGGGTTATCCCCGCAGCGACCCGCGATCGAGCTCACGGGCTCGATCGCCCCTCGGCTCCAGCCGAGGGCTTCGCGCCACGCGCCTCCGACGAGGGGGCCGGCGGATCCTCCCGCCGTGGCACCAGCCCACGGCGGATCCCCGACGATCGAACCCTAGGGTTCGATCGTGTGCCCCGGCGTCCAGCCGGGGCTCCCCTCTCGTCGCGCGTCCTCGGCGGTCGAACCCTAGGGTTCGTCCGCCCTAGTCGATCCTCGCCGGGGATCTCGAATCCCCGTCCCCAAGGTTCGTCGTTTTCCCGGATCGTGCGTTCATGTATATATCACAATTAATCAACGCAAATAATCATAGAAGGGGTTTCTCGATTATACCTTCGATTCGTTGTACGGAGAAACGAAATCGGTTGACGACCTTGTGATCTTCCCGCGTATTCCTTGCACTCCGTTCGAACGTCGTGTGGGCGACGATTTATCGAACTCTTATGGATCTTCCTCACTCTCAAAACTTTATTGTTGGCGTAACTTAGGTTTCTCAAGTTGTGAAAAGTGAAGACCATGTAGTGCTTATATAGGCTACGTAGGGGATCATAAGGAGAATAAATATTGGGCTTCCAATATTGAAAATTAAATTGGGTCCAACCCAAATCTATTAATTCTTATCAATATTAATTTTATTTATTTTCCACTATATAAATAAAATTGCACTCCCAATATTATTCCATATTATATCAGATAATATTTCTCCATCTTAGTATTATTTATTCCGTGTATTTAAGATTTAAATATCCATGAATAAATTTATTTATTGCTCAATAAATAATATTCATATCTTATATCCGAGACTAGTACCATTCAACCTTAATTATTGTGCGGAACGAATCCACTCATGAGGTTTACACAATAATTCCTTATGAACTCATCTCGGAGATATTATCAACCCTTCCGGGATACACTTTCCCGTCAAGTATTCACGGCATGTCATATATAAAATATAGCGACCCAATTTTACCGGTAATTAACCCAATAATTAAATCGGTTAATTCCTTTGGAAAATCAAAGTCTCTAGTATTAAATATACACATCCGCAATAATATCGGGGATTAAGAATAAAATACTCCGAGATTTAAATTGATTATCTAAGGCAATCCTAATCAATAAATCTCAAGCTGATCCGCCCAATACACCAAGTGTACAAGTGTGATAAAATAATTAAGATAAATTATTTTCTCTCTCACACAACGACTATACCGATGGATTGGTCCGTGTCCATCTAGGTCGTGAGCAACTGTTCGATTAAATACGAGTAACCGATAGTATGATCTTCTGTGCGCCCATGCGCACCATACTAACTACAACGTATAAAATCTAGGACTATATTTTTGCATAATTAATAATAAATAATTAATTGCAAATAATTGTTTATTAATTAAATAGGTTAAATGCTATGACCGGGAGTTTACCGGTACTTAAATCTAGACATTAAGTACACAACTCCAACAATCTCCCACTTGTACTAAGGTCTAGTCATTTCCTCCAAACTCCCGACTCCCATACTCATCACGTGCTTTAGTTATACTTCCCAGAAGTATTATGTGAATGAGCAATCTAGGTTGCCGCTCTGATGTTATCTTGGTGACTACTGCGTCGTCTCCCTGACGATGACTCGTATCAGGTGGTACTGGCTCTATGTGTTATCATCACTTTTCGAACTTATGACTTCTTCCAGTTCTCCACGCACCGCTATGTACATAGCCTTTGGTGAACCAAGAATCATATCCAAGTTCAGAGGTCATTCCGGAACCTAACCAAAACTTCCGCTGCCTCTGAGGCTGCTATTCGGTTTATGATAGAGTCCGAGAAGCATAACGCTTATCACTCTTTCACCCTTAGGTTCCACCTCTTCTAAAAGTGAACACATAGCCTGATATCGACTTACACTGGTCTTTCTCCGATTTTTGATCTGAGAAACTGTAATCTAAGAAGATTTCGTATTGCTAGTATTCCAGTACTTGCAAGTACTTTACAGCATTCGAATATTTCTTATCCAGATTACTTTGATATCCTCCCACTACGCTAACCGCATAGTTGATATCAGGTTCTTGTTTTTCAACATTGCATCTACAAAGCTTTCTACACCTGAAGTGTAGGTAACTGCTTTGTCCATATCCATCTCCTTTATGTGTTCGGAACACATACCTTTAGATAGATGTATTCTGTTCCGAAAGGCAATAACCTTTCTCAGAATTGTGCATGTTTAAAACAAACCATAATCGTATAAGATATCTTAAGAGAAGTACAAATGTTCTTATCTAGAGATCGAAAGATTTCTAAGAACATGATCCAACTTCTTCTTAACCTCATATCTCGATTTATTTAGACAACCTCTATTTTATGTCTGACAATACTTTTACATTGTGGCCAATGATGAAGTGTTATCTACACAAAATTCCGAGAAACACCACCTTTGTTTCCATTACGTCTCTAACACACCTTTCTCGCAAATCTATGCAGACCTAGGGATCGATTTCATGTATACTGGATCCAGAGTTTAAAACTCCTCCAGTCTTATGAACATCTATGGTTGCTTAACAACCTCCCACTGCAATGGCGTTCCGGTGCATAACAGTAATAACATTAGGTGCAGTTAGTGGTGTATCGCTACTCGGTTAGGCTGGTTCTCAGTCTATCCTTTCCTCATTTTGAAGTACTTTGTCAGTTAGGGCATTGTAGTTCATCTAATAGTCTTCCTCTAAGAACCGGGTGAGGATACCCATCTGGTTCGCAGTACTATTGAACATACAATTACTTGTTCTTCTAGGATATTCTACAACCACATAGAATGTGCCGTCGTTTCCAGAAATATCCATAGAACATAGGTAGTTCCGAACAAACTTGTCCTTTTACTATTAGAATCCCATTTCTTATTCTTGACACACCATGTCCACACATCAGTGTATGGTGTAGTCGTTTGAGATTTAATCTCAATCTCTGATTTATGCTATGTGGTATTTAGATAGGTGATAGCCTCCGCGAACAAGTCGCAGGCTTTCAATGGATATACTTTGAGGGTTCCCCATAATGGCTTTGTGTTAAAAACACTCCGCTTTTATGGCACAACAAGTAGTCTAATCCATCTTCGAGTATTCTTGAAAGAATGACTCGTGCCTTTCTAATCACACATACCGCATTAATCATAAATCATTTTCTATACTTGTCCGAATTCCATCCTTTATCCAGAAAGGTTAACTCAGTTGTATCATCTTTCAAGATTGATTCTTAGGTCGGGAGGTCCATTCCTCCAACTATAATTGATCAAATCAATTTCGACCTTTTGAATCCCTTTTGAATAGATACTACCAAGTTCAAGAATTCACAAGTATAATGATTGATAAGAGAAATACATCTAATAAGTAAAACAAGTTATACATAACGGTTTGTTGCATCGTGGTAGACTAAGGATTCATCATTCACATATTGCTATCTAATGTACCATAATAGATATCACCATTATTTCTTATCCAAACCATCAAATGATTAAAGAAATAAAATATCCATTAATAATAAAGAAAACCAGAACGAAGTTCTTTTTCAAAATAAAGGGGTACATAAGCAATAACTGAAATGAAAACTTAAAACAGATAAATGTCTTCCACTGCAACCGCTGCTACCCCAACAGCTTTGCCCATGTAGACTCGAATTCTTCTTCTCTAAGTCGCCGGGTTTTCTGGAACCCCTGCATTTAAAGAAATGCACATACCGTCAGTGGTTCCATATCTACACACCAGAATTCTGGTAGATAATACCGCTGACTATGTTTTTACGACTAAAGAAAAATTCGTACCTCTGAGAGGACATTCAGACTTCCAGTGTCCAGACTTCTTGCATCGGAAGCATAAGCCCTTTGGCTTGCTAGCCCCCACTCGTGGCCCATTCCTCTTGGCACCACTGGGTTTTATGGCTTGCTTCCTTTTCTTGCCCCTACCTCCAATAGCTTTCAAGCTTTTGGGCTTGGTAGTTACAAGCGCTTGAGACTTGCCCTTCTTGTAGATCCCCTCTGCCGCCTTCAGTTCAGTCAGGAGTTGCGCAAGAGTATAAGACAGTTTACCCATATTATAACTCATACGAAACTGCTCAAACTTAGGGGTCAGAGACTGGAGTATGATGTCGACTTGCGTCTCATCATCAATGGAAGCTCCTAGGACCTCAAGTTCATTCAACAAACTCATCATCTTAAGAACGTGCTCCCCAACGGGCGTTCCTTCAGATTGAGTAGTCGACATAAGGACTCTCATGGCTTCTTGCCTTGCCGCACGATCCTGCTCCCCAAACATCTCCTTGAGGTTAGTCATCATATCTCGGGCAGTGTCCATCGGCTCATGTTGGGTTTGGAGTACATTTGACATGGAAGCCAAAATATAGCACCTAGCCATTTCATCAGCCTTTTTCCACTTCCGATATGTTGCCTTTTCCTCATCAGTTGAGGCAGCCGTGGGCTCAGCAGGGCATTTATTAGAGAGTACAAACTTGTACTCTTCAGCAGTCAGGACAATGTCCAAATTTCTCTTCCAATCAATGTAATTGGGACCAGTGAGTTTATGTTCCTTGAGTATCACAGAAAGTGGATTCATAGCTATTCTCTAAACCTATAAGCACATGTAAACAAACAATCAATTTAATGTCCGATATTATCTCCCTCAAATAATATCATTAAATTACTAATTGCGTCTAAAATCCCATCAGGTAAAGCAAGCCACGTGGTGTGGACATTTACCCACCCAAATGATTTAGCAATTAGTTTTTCTTCGGTCATACATCAATCGTAGCGTAACTTCGTGGGGAAGAATACTATGACGCGTATCTAAGTGTAAACCATCACTCAGTACTAAAGTATATCGCTTGGAATTGCTACGTCACCGCAAGCCACGTGGTGTGGACGTTTACGACAATTTCACAACTCTTCACAATCACTTATAACTGTCTACATCAATTAATCCAAAATCCGTCGGTATAGCAAGCCACGTGGTGTGGACGTTTACTACACCAAGAGATTTTTATAATTGACTCCCAATTACAAGATCCATTCGATTTCGTAAATCAAGACTCGGAGAATCATAAGTGAAACTCGAAGTTTCTAACCAGTGATTCACCATGCGAGCGACCCTATCTCTCATAAATGAGGGAGCCGAGCAGACAATCGACCCACCTATAAAAGAATGGCACGAAGGTCTCTAATTTGTGTCATCCACATGACCAAGTGGCTCTGGCTCCATTCCACTCCCCGGGGTGAGAATGAGTCGACTTGAAGTCAGTTTCAGAAAGACAAATTAGGCATTGTTTGATAAACTCGATCAATGTTTCTTGTAAGAGGAATTACAAGAATTCTCCTCCAATGACTTGTCTATATGAACTTCGAAAGTCCATAAAAGTCACCAAGAGAACAGTGATGGAGACCATGGAAATGTTTCCATCCCCTCTCCCACTTAGCTTTTTACGATAAAGGGATACGCTATCTAGTGCATAAAATAAACACATATAACATGCATGAAAGCAATAAAGCACATAGATCACATAGTCAAAATAATGCTAGAGAATTATTTTCCCGACTATCATGGCTTTATCTTCATATGCATCCTCTAGTCTTCAGTCTTCGTTTCTTGAATGCTCCATGTGACGAGAATATTAATTTCCAATATTTAAATCTATTTATTTTCAATTAATCCAAAAGTTACTTAATTCTAAAATTAAGTCAATTGAATATATCAAAAATAAAATTAAATATTATTAATATTTTATTTATTTATTATCCTATCTAGTTCTTATTAAATCTCTAGAATAATCCATCCAAGTAAAACTTGGAATATTCTAGAAGATATCTATAATAGAACAAGGAAATAAAATAAATTAGGACTCACAACTTTCCAAATTTATTTTTATTCCTAATCCATGAATATTCCCATGAGTAGGAATAATCAAATAGGAAAAATAAATTTAGTACTAAATTAATTAAATTTCTAATCTATGAATATTTCCATGAAGGAAATAAATCAATAGAAATAAAATTAATTTAAATTAATTCTTTTCCTAATCCATGAGAGTTTCCAAAAGGAGAACACTCAAATAGGAAAAATACGAATTAATTAGGAAAGTAAATTTCCGGACGCGGACAGCATGGGGTGGGAGTCCCCACGCCACCCTCGACCCACACCTAGGAGGTGGCCGGCCATCTACACCGGCGGCTCCTCCATGTGAGGGTCGATCGACCCTTATGGATTGACCATGGGGTTGGTCGATCCGAGCCCTAGCTCCCTCTCGTCATCTCGTCTTCTCCGGCGGTCTCGATTCATCGATCCAATCGCAAAATAAATTACAATAATCTAAATTACAATTCCGGTATCGATTCTATACATGAAATCGACCCTATACATTTTCCGGAAAAAAAAGTGCGTAATAATAAATCCTAAATTCGGTCAACCCCCGAATTTTTACTATTACAAACATTCAACCACATAAAAACGAATCTCGACATGTCCGAGAGTTTAATAATCATGATAATTAATCAAAAAACAATTAATTAAATCCAACCATGATAGCCGGAAATCCTGCAAGGTAGAACAATAATCGAACATATACATGAACACGAAACCAAACGCTCTGATACCAGTTGCTGGGATTCGATGTCCCGGGCTATCAAAATTGCGGAACCGATAACCCGATCAAAAACCCTCGATCACCGAAGATTGGATCCCCGACTCATCCGCAGGAGTCCGACCTTTGGAGTCTACGCGCCCGAAGACACGCAGCCCGCCCCCAGCCGAAGTCCCCCACGAGTCGGATCCACGAACGCGAACCACCTCACGAGCCGGGGCCCGACCGAACGCCCAGCGAAGCCCGAAGGCTGCGTGCGCCCAGCCGAGCCCCCGCGAGGGGCTCGCGATCGTCCTCGGACGATCGCTGGGATCGCTACGAGCGATCCCCGGGGCTGCTCGCAGCAGCCCCGCAGCGAGTCGTGGACTCGCTGCTCGCATGGGGTCAGCCCCGTGCGCATCCGCTACGGGAACACCCGTAGCGCGCACGAGGCAGCTGCGGGTTATCCCCGCAGCGACCCGCGATCGAGCTCACGGGCTCGATCGCCCCTCGGCTCCAGCCGAGGGCTTCGCGCCACGCGCCTCCGACGAGGGGGCCGGCGGATCCTCCCGCCGTGGCACCAGCCCACGGCGGATCCCCGACGATCGAACCCTAGGGTTCGATCGTGTGCCCCGGCGTCCAGCCGGGGCTCCCCTCTCGTCGCGCGTCCTCGGCGGTCGAACCCTAGGGTTCGTCCGCCCTAGTCGATCCTCGCCGGGGATCTCGAATCCCCGTCCCCGAGGTTCGTCGTTTTCCCGGATCGTGCGTTCATGTATATATCACAATTAATCAACGCAAATAATCATAGAAGGGGTTTCTCGATTATACCTTCGATTCGTTGTACGGAGAAACGAAATCGGTTGACGACCTTGTGATCTTCCCGCGTATTCCTTGCACTCCGTTCGAACGTCGTGTGGGCGACGATCTATCGAACTCTTATGGATCTTCCTCACTCTCAAAACTTTATTGTTGGCGTAACTTAGGTTTCTCAAGTTGTGAAAAGTGAAGACCATGTAGTGCTTATATAGGCTACGTAGGGGATCATAAGGAGAATAAATATTGGGCTTCCAATATTGAAAATTAAATTGGGTCCAACCCAAATATATTAATTCTTATCAATATTAATTTTATTTATTTTCCACTATATAAATAAAATTGCACTCCCAATATTATTCCATATTATATCAAATAATATTTCTCCATCTTAGTATTATTTATTCCGTGTATTTAAGATTTAAATATCCATGAATAAATTTATTTATTGCTCAATAAATAATATTCATATCTTATATCCGAGACTAGTACCGTTCAACCTTAATTATTGTGCGGAACGAATCCACTCATGAGGTTTACACAATAATTCCTTATGAACTCATCTCGGGGATATTATCAACCCTTCCGGGATACACTTTCCCGTCAAGTATTCACGGCATGTCATATATAAAATATAGCGACCCAATTTTACCGGTAATTAACCCAATAATTAAATCGGTTAATTCCTTTGGAAAATCAAAGTCTCTAGTATTAAATATACACATCCGCAATAATATCGGGGATTAAGAATAAAATACTCCGAGATTTAAATTGATTATCCAAGGCAATCCTAATCAATAAATCTCAAGCTGATCCGCCCAATACACCAAGTGTACAAGTGTGATAAAATAATTAAGATAAATTATTTTCTCTCTCACACAACGACTATACCGATGGATTGGTCCGTGTCCATCTAGGTCGTGAGCAACTGTTCGATTAAATACGAGTAACCGATAGTATGATCTTCTGTGCGCCCATGCGCACCATACTAACTACAACGTATAAAATCTAGGACTATATTTTTGCATAATTAATAATAAATAATTAATTGCAAATAATTGTTTATTAATTAAATAGGTTAAATGCTATGACCGGGAGTTTACCGGTACTTAAATCTAGACATTAAGTACACAACTCCAACAACAACAATGGAGACCATGGGAATGTTTCCATTCCCTCTCCCACTTAGTTTTTTTTACAATAAAGGGATACGCTATCTAGTGCATAAAGTAAACACATATAGCATGCATACAAACAATAAAGCACATAGTATCACATAGTCAAAATAATGCTAGAAAATTATTTTCCGACTATCATGGCTTTATTCCATCTCCGTATGCATCTTCTAGTCTTCAGTCTTCGTTCTTGAATGCTCCATGCGACGAGAATATTAATCCCAATATTTAAATCTATTTATTTTTAATTAAACCAAAAGTTACTTAATTCGAAAATTAAGTCAATCGAATATATCAAAAATAAAATTAAATATTTTAATAATATTTTATTTATTTATTTTCCTATCTAATTCTATTAAATCTTTAGAATCTTATCCAAGTAAAACTTGAATATTCTAGAAGACTTCTATAATAGAATAAGGAAATGAAATAAATTAGGACTCTTCTACTTTCCACAATTAATTAATTTCCATCTAATGAAAATTCCAAGTGAAGGAATAATCAAATAGGAAATAAATTAATTCCTAATTAATTCTTTTCCTAATCCATGAGAGTTCCCATAAAAGAGAATACTCAATAAGGAATAAAATTAATTCAATTAATTCTTTTCCTAATCCATGAGAGTTCCCAAAAAATAAGAACACTCAAATAGAAAAAAACGAATTAATTTAGGAAAGTGACTCTTGGTAGAAGTGGCATGGGTTGGGAGACCCCACACCACCCCACCATCGTCCGCCGCCACCACCCGAAGAGGGCACGCCGCCGCCACCCAGCTGGCCGGCCACCACCACCGGCGGCAGCCCCAGCCGAGGGGCGATCGACCCCTCCCCATGGCTTCGGTCATGGGGTCGATCATGGGGTTGATCGAACCCCCGGTTTTTCGTCCCCTTTGTCTTCGTCCTCCGGCGATCGTTCCAACATCGAACCAACGTAAATAAATTACAAGAAATAAATTTACAATTCCGGTATCGATTCTATACATGAAATCGACCCTATACACTTTCCGGAAAACATAGAACGTAATAATGAATCCTAAATTCGGTCAACCCCCGAATTTTTACTATTACAAACATTCATCCACACAAAACGAATCTCGACATGTCCCAGAGTTTAATAAACGAATAATCATGGTAAAATAATTAACGAAAAATTAAACCATGATAGCCGGAAATCCCTGCAAGGTAGAACGATAATAGAACATATACATGAACACGAAACCAAACTCTCTGATACCAATTGTTGGAAATCGATATCCCGGGCTATTAAAATTTGCGGAAAATAATAACCCGACCGAAATCCCGTCGCCGGAAACACGCGAACCACCGTACGACGCCGGAGCTCGACTTGAGCATCACCGCCGCGGGATAAAAGCCCGCGGTTAGAAAACCCTAGTCGAGCCCCCGTCGCGAGGGGGCTCGCGATCGCACACCGCGATCGCCGGGGCTGCCCAGCAGCCCCCGGTGGTGAGTCTAGCGACTCACCACCGCCGCCAGAGGAGGGCGGTCAGCTTCCAGCTGACCCGCCGCGGCCCAGCCGCGGCTTCCCTCGCGATCTCGCATCAGCCGCGATCGCTCCCCCCGGCCGAAGCCGGGGTTCCTCCCGTGCGCATACCGCCGGTCGAGGGGTGGCCAGGGGGTTCATCCCGCCGTGGCACCAGCCCACGGCCGAACCCCCAGCCATCGACTTCACGTCGATCGCGTGCCCCGGCGTCCAGCCGGGGCTCCCCTTTGCCCGCGCGCCGGCGGTCGAAGCCCTAGGGCTCGACCGCCACCCTCGATCCCGTCGAGGGTTTCTCGACCTTCGCCGGGGATCTCGAATCCCCATCCTCGAAGTTCGTTGTTTACCCGGATCGTGTGTTCATGTATATGCTTCAATTAATATCACATAAAATCATAGAAGGGAGTTTGTGATTTTACCTTCGATTCGTTGTTCGGAGAAACGAAATCAAACACCTTTGAAGACCTTCGAATCTTCCTACGTATTCCTTGCACTCCGTTCGAACGTCGTGTGGGCGACGATCTATCGAACTCCTATGGATCTCCTTCAACTCTCTAGAACTATCAAATATTGATATTCTTGTCTTATAATTTATGAAGGCCATGTAGTGCTTTTATAGGCTACGTAGGGGATCAAAAGGAGGTGGAATATTGGGCTTCCAATATTGATGATTAAATTGAGCCCAAGCCCAAGTCTATTAATCCTTATCAATATTAATTAATTTATTTTCCACTTTATAAATTAATTGCACTCCCAATATTAAACCATATTATATCAAATAATATTTCTCCGGTAGTATTATTTATTTCGTGTATTTAAGATTTAAATATCCATGAATAAAATTAATTTGTTGCTAATTAATTTATTCATCTCTTATATCCGAGAATAGTACCATTCAACTTTAATTATTATGCGGATTAAATCCACCTGCAGGGTTTACATAATAATTCCTTATGAACTCATCTCGGGGATATTATCAACCCTTACGGGATACACTTTCCCGTCAAGTATTCACGGCATGTCATATATAAAATATAGCGACCCAATTTTACCGGTAATTAACCTAATAATTAAATCGGTTAATTCCTTTGGAAAATCAAAGTCTCTTATATTAAATATACACACCCGCAATAGTATCGGGGATTAAGAATAAAATACTCTGAGATTTAAATCAAATATCAACGGCAATCCTAATTGATAAATCTCAAGCGATCCGCCCAATACACCAAGTGTACAAGTGTGATAAAATAATTAAGATAAATTATTTTCTCTCTCACACAACGACTATACCGATGGATTGGTCCGTGTCCATCTAGGTCGTGAGCAACCGTTCGATTAAATACGAGTAACCGATAGTATGATCTTCTGTGTGGGCCCGACACACCATACTAACTACAACGTATAAAATCCAGGACTATATTTTGCATAATTTTAATTAATAATAATTAAATGCAAACAATTGTTTGTTAATTAAATAGGTTAATGCTATGACCGGGAGTGTACCGATACTTAAATCTAGACATTAAGTACACAACTCCAACACTTCGATCCTACGTGTACAATCAATAAAGTTATAAGGTCGTCTATGGATGTTTAAATAATTATTAGATAATATTAATTGATGGGAGCAATATAATATTGATCGATAATTATACCTACAGGGTCACACACGAGCCGAAAATACGAGCTATAAGTGTTTGCTGAAATGAGTCGATTTGAAATCGATAAATATATAAACTAGGTTTATATTCGATGTGATTTACGTACATGCATGGGATGCATGACTTGCATGGAATGCATGTCACATGGTGTGACATGGCATGCCATGCAAGCGAATGGGACCACATCCAATGCAATGTGGCATGAGGATGTGGACATGACCATTCAAATTCACCATTAACACACCTTAATGTGTGATAATGATTCTACATCAATATCACCATTATGGGGGGGGGGGGGGGGGGGGGGGGGTTACTTGGTGTTATTTCATGGTTTAATAGGTGAGAAAATGCTGATTTTCTCACCACAATATTCAGCTACGAAAATCACACAAAATAGAGAGAAAAGAGTTCTTGGAGAACCACTTCAATCAATCAAGCAAGCAAGTTCATTTTCCGGGTTCGTGTGCAACACGTAGAGGCCGGGCCATTTGTGCGGCTTCAACATCCGGGCGATCCAAAGGCGTGACGAGGTCATTCCAAAGGTGAACATTTCGAGGCTGATCCATTTGAGGTGGTTCAATCGACTTAACACCACCTCAACGACATTAACGAATCACTTCATTACCAAAAGTAAGATCTCGTTGATATCTATATATATATATATATATATTGGATGTATATATATATATATATATATATATATATATATATATATATATATATATATATATATAAATATATGTGTGTCTATACATATTTGTGTGCACTAAGATCATGGCATAGAAGATCTATCGCTTTACACGCTTCCGCACATACGGTATATCGATCGGATCGGTGTACCGATACCATCAGTGTTGGCTTTGTCTTTGAGGTGTTTCGTTTTTATTTCCTCGTTCGGGAGGCGAGTTTTGGTGGCCTGGCTAGTTTAGTTGTCGGGATTTATTCTAGAGAAGTTTGTTTTATTTAGATGTTTGTATCCGTATACGATGTCTCTTTTGTTTGAGGTTGCACCGGTTTAGGCGGTGTCTGTTTTGTTTGAGATTGCACTGATTAAGGCGGTGTCTTTTTTGTTTGAGACTGCACCGGCTTAGGCGGTGTTTTATTAGTTGAAAATTGCACCGGCTTAGGCGGTGTTTTATTAGTTTGAGACTGCAACGGCTTAGGCGGTGTCTTCTTTGTTGGAAATTGCACCGGCTTAGGCGGTGTTTTATTAGTTGGAAATTGCACAGGCTTAGGCAGTGTTTTATTAGTTTGAAATTGCACCGGCTTAGGCGGTGTTTTATTAGTTTGAAATTGCACCAGCTTAGGCGGTGTTTTATTAGTTTGAAATTGCACCGGCTTTGGCGGTGTTTTATTAGTTTGAGACTGGACCGGCTTAGGCGGTGTCATCTTAGTTGGAAATTGCACCGGCTTAGGCGGAGTTTTATTAGTTGGAAATTGCACCGGCTTAGGCGGTGTTTTATTAGTTTGAAATTGCACCGGCTTAGGCGGTGTTTTATTAGTTTTAGACTGGACCGGCTTAGGCGGTGTCTTCTTAGTTGGAAATTGCACCGGCTTAGGCAGTGTTTTATTAGTTGGAAATTGCACCGGCTTAGGCAGTGTCTTTTTTCGTTTTAGACTACACCGGTTTAGGCGGTGTCTTCTTTGTTGGAAATTGCACCGGCTTAGGCGGTGTTTTATTAGTTGGAAATTGCACCGGCTTAGGCGGTGTTTTATTAGTTTGAAATTGCATCGGCTTAGGCGGTGTTTTATTAGTTTGAAATTGCACCGGCTTAGGCGGTGTTTTATTAGTTTGAGACTGAACTGGCTTAGGCGGTGTCTTATTAGTTGGAAATTGCACCGGCTTAGGTGGTGTTTTATTAGTTGGAAATTGCACGGCTTAGGCGGTGTTTTATTAGTTTGAAATTGCACCGGCTTAGGCGGTGTTTTATTAGTTTGAAATTGCACCGGCTTAGGCGGTGTTTTATTAGTTGGAAATTGCACCGGCTTAGGCGGTGTTTTATTAGTTTGAAATTGCACCGGCTTAAGAGGTGTTTTATTAGTTTGAGACTGGACCGGCTTAGGCGGTGTCTTCTTAGTTGGAAATTGCACCGGCTTAGGCGGTGTTTTATTAGTTGTAAATTGCACCGGCTTAGGCAGTGTCTTTTTCGTTTTAGACTGCACCGGTTTAGGTGGTGTCTTTTTAGCTTAAAATTGCACCGGCTTAGGCGGTGTTTTATTAGTTTTAAAGTTGCACCGGATTTAGGCGGTGTTTTATTTATATGATTTTGCGTCGGTGCATGATGTCTTTTTATAAGGACATGTTGCTTCAGACTTATAATATTTTTTAGTCGTTAGTTGATTTAAAAGATTTCAACTTTTTTCAAATGTTTTTAAATATATATAAGATTGAGTTGTTGGGGTCGTCCCCAAACTGTGTTTGATAGAGGGAACTGGCATGACGTATATGGTGAGTCAACAAGAAAGTTCATGAGTTCAACAAGAAACTTTTACTCTGGTCTGAAACATTTCATTGAGGTAACGAGCAAAACAAGTATGCTGGTCAGGAGAGGCGTTGGGGAAAGACAACTCTAACCCTGATATAATCATCTCGCTAAGTCATCCGGCAGATCAAGTCATGCCGGTCTAGAGAGGCATCGGGGGGAACAACCTCACAACCCGGTATAATCATCTCGCTAAGGTATCCGACAGAGCAAGTCATGCCGGTCTAGAGAGGCATCGGGGGGGAATAACCTCACAACCGGGTATAATCATCTCGCTAAGGTATCCGGCAGAGCAAGTCATGCCGGTCTAGAGAGGCATCGGGGGGAATAACCTCACAACCCGGTATAATCATCTCGTTGAGGCATCCGGCAGAGCAAGTCATGCCGGTCTAGAGAGGCGTCGGGGGGGAATAACCTCACAACCCGATATAATCATCTCGCTAAGGTATCCGACAGAGCAAGTCATGCCGGTCTAGAGAGGCATCGGGGGGGGAATATCCTCACAACCCGGTATAATCATCTTGCTGAGGTATCCGGCAGAGCAAGTCATGCCGGTCTAGAGAGGCGTCGGGGGGGAATATCCTCACAACCCGGTATAATCATCTTGCTGAGGTATCCGGCAGAGCAAGTCATGCCGGTCTAGAGAGGCGTCGGGGGGAAATAACCTCACAACCCGATATAATCATCTCGCTAAGGTATCCGACAGAGCAAGTCATGCCGGTCTAGAGAGGCATCGGGGGGGAATAACCTCACAACCCGGTATAATCATCTTGCTGAGGTATCCGGCAGAGCAAGTCATGCCGGCCCTGAGAGCAGGGGATGATGGAATCGACTTCGGCGTTTTGGGTGACAAAGAAGTTGGCGAAACACTCGGAGACGGATAAGCATTTCACGGTCAGTGGCGAAAGGATTCTGGTCGGCACTCTGGGAGAGCCTTGCCTCGAAAGGAGTTTCTTTCTTTGAGTGAAAATTAAATTCTAGTAAATTTTAATGTTAAAACTTTTAATATTTATAAGTGTTTGTCAAATATGTCTTAGCTGCGGATGATTTACAAATTCATGTTGTTTCTTGAACACTATCTTTGTTTTTTGTTTTTATTTAGTTGTTTTAGTTATTTTATTAGTCTTTTTGTTTAAAGGCTTTGGCCCCGGATAATTCGTGGTCTCTCAAACCGTTCTTATTTTATTTGTTTTTAGAATTTGGTTTGTTTCAAGGGTTTGTAGAACTTTGGATATTTTTCGATCCCTAAGGGTCGCATTTTGCTCAATGTTTTCTTAAGTGTTGTTTGTCTCACCGCTTTTGTTTTGGTGAATAGTGTGTTTTATCACTGTGTAGTTTTTCTGGGATTTTTGGCCCTCAGGCTGTGCGGAAATATCCGTTTTTTATATTTTCCCCCGTTCCTTATGACTCTTGACCTGAAGGTCTTTTTAGGAGCTCGTCAGTTTTACTGGGATCTTTGGCCTTTAAGTTGTGCGGAAATATCCGTTTTTATATTTTCCCCCGTTCGTTATGACTCTTGACCTGAAGGTCTTTTTAGGAGCTCGTCAGTTTTACCGGGATCTTTGGCCTTTAAGTTGTGCGGAAATATCCGTTTTTATATTTTCCCCCGTTCGTTATGACTCTTGACCTGAAGGTCTTTTTAAGAGCTCGTTAGTTTTACCGGGATCTTTGGACTTTAAGCTGTGCGGAAATATCCGTTTTTATTTTATTACCTGATTGATACAAGAGTACGTTTTTTGCTCATCTCGGCCCTATCTTCTGGTGGCTCTTCTTCATTGGTAGAAACTCTTCAAATGTTGTGCGTTCCTTCGGTATTGATCCGGGGTCCCGTCCGGCAACTCTAACTTGTATGCTCCGTTTAGCAAGCATTTGGATACCCGAAAAAGCCCTGTCCACTTTGGCCCGAGGTCCCTGAAGTGTGCTCCCAATAACTTCTACAACACTAAGTCCCCGAGGCCGAATTCTCGAGTCCGCACATTCGCATTGTAGGTGATGTGGGTATTTAGAAGCCCAATATGTTTAAGTTATTTATGTCTTGTTCTTGTCGTTGAACTACTCAGTTGTTTGTATATGATAAAAAGCGTTCTTATGAACAATCGTAGCATTGGCTACATCACTAGGCCTTGGCGACCCTTTGTTTTGATTTGTTTCCCACGCTGTGTGGGTGACAGTTTTGCTTCCCGGCCCCCGCGACTGGGGTCCCATTAAACCATTCGGGTTTAAGTTAATTTCGTTGGGATTTTAATGACCTCTTTGGGATTTTTTGGGGATAAGTCCAACGAGCTTTTGATTTCCCCCGCGCTTGTAACCTGAGACATGTTTTTGAGTCTCCTAAGTTGAAGACTAAATGGGTTCATGGATTTTGGAGCTTTTGCGAATGAGTTCGCAATTTATTTTTGTATTGTCCCTGCTACTGTGACTCGGGATTTTTGTTAATCTCTGCGGTCAGGGTTTTAATCGAGTCAGGTCACGTTTTTCGACTAAATGACAAGTCGGCAATACGTAATCAAAGGGAAATTTTCTAATTCTTCTGCACTTGCGAGGTGCTTTTTGTATTTATTAGTTACCTCTAAGAGCATATGTATTTGTATATATATATATGTACGGGTGAATCAAAAAACGAAAATTTTATTTTATTCTAATTTCTAGTCGGCTCCCGCCGGCCCCGGCCCCGAGTGTGATTCTCACGAACCCATCTTTTTCTTTTTCTGTCTCCGGGCTCGGGTTAAAACTTTTTACTGGACATATTTCTAGGAACTTTGTGAAGGAAATCTTGTTTTCCTTTACGTTTTAACCTTCTTTTAAGGAATTATCTTATTTTTCCGTTTTTAGGAATAAAAAATAGATATAACCATTTGTAATTAATTTTGTAAATTTAAAAAGTTTTTTACTTTATGCGAAAATCGTTCTCAGACTCTTCAAACATGTACATAAAAGTAGGGAGACATACTTCACGATTTCTTCTTTATTCTTCTTTGCGGAATTCACAGTAATTATAAATTCACAAAAAGAAGACAAAACAGAGGAGAATACATGACAAATCACGGTAAAATTAATCACAAATCAGAGTAGATTTTTCTCAATAAATGTAATGATTAAGAATAAAATACACTACAATGTACTTTTTCCATGTATTACAAATAAATACACTAGAATACATTTTTTTATAGAAACAATCATCACTTTTATATTTTTATTTTAGTTCGATAAATGTGATGGATGGTTCATACACTAATTTACTGATCGGGTTTGATCAACGAAATCCAAGGAAAAAGTGTAGAACTACAAGAAACAAATACAAACTAAACGTGTAGAACTACAAGAAACAAATAAAAGAACTGCAAGTACATTCTTATTTTAGCAATAATATCAAAAATCCCGAAAGACAAGCCGTGCTCTGAAAGCTTGGCCACTCGATATACTTCAGCTTACTTGGTTGTTCAACTAAAAAGACAAATATACTCCTGATAGTCCTATAGAACAACAAATAAACTGGTCAGAATGTTGTTATACAAAGAAAAGCGTTAAGTCCCAATGTTCAAAAGTTGTATTCATTGTTTCTTCTTTGCCATTTTTATACAGTATTTGTATATTTGATATTAACATACCAGATGGCCTCTTTAGTGATGTTTAACCAGAAAGGATCCATAGGACCAACATCATTGTAGCCTCGCTGATAGTTTCGTACTGGAGATAAAACGGGTGTTGTGCGAGAACACCGAAGAAGATGAATGTAATGGAGATTTGGATTTGGATTCTGATTTATCGAGGTCAATCAATTACATAGAAGCAAATAAAAAATGTCTGGGAAAAAAAATAAAGGAGTTCATTGGTCACCTTTCTTGGAAATGCTATACTACAGTGAAAATTATTAAATCTGTACGATTTGTGCCTATGAATCAAGGTTGGCAACGTAGCGTAGGATGCACCAATTGGCAGACTTTTGATACCTAGATCGTATAAAAAAATAACAAGTTGTGATATTGCAGAAAATATCTTATATTCACTGTTCTCAATAGCCATAGGGGTGTTATATATGAAAAATAGGATAAGTGAATTAGAGAACCTGAGAGATTCAAGTGTAACCCATAAATGGTTGCCATGAATAACGGTAAGCCGACTAAGGATCTATTAACAAAAAAGAAAACACTGTAAATATTAATCAAGAAATCAAATACGCATTAAAAACGAAATCATGGATTTTTCTGAGTTTGGTGAATAATTATGTTGTAGATGTACAATTCCCAAATTCACCAAGCTAGGTTAAAGTGAGATGAAACAATCAATAGGTTGTTATTTCAACATTCAAATTGAGAAAAATAGAAATTGAGAAAAATAAGATAACAGTGAAAAACATTTTCATTTCCTACTATGAAATTTGAAGATTGGAAACCGGATTCCGTTACGAATTTTCATAATTCATAACCTGATCGTCTGCATCGACCTCGCCACTCGGCTGGTGAAATCTCAGCAAGGCGCGGGGAAGGAGTATGTCTGCATTGCTCGGCTCCACTCGAAGGTCCCCGAGGTCGTGAAAGTCGTCGGGCACTCGGAAATCAACCACGCGTTGTCAGAATTCTCGGTGACTTTCATCAAACACCTGGCGGCATTCACTTTCCCCAATTCGGTACCCGACTCGAAAACCCTAATTAGCGGCCCGATCACTCCAGCGCCGATCAACGCGCCTTTGCACGCCTGGAATTCGGCAATTAGAGACACCAGCTTGAAGGCCCCCTTCTGAATTTCAATCTCCGGCGAGTCGGAATATTGACGAGGCAACCGACGAAGACGTCGATCTCCACGGCAACTCTTACGCACCTCCCGTCCTTCTGAACGACGTTGCTGAAGGACGGTGGTTGTTCCGATGGTGCTTGCGGCGGTGGTTGCTGCAGATGGTGCTTGCGGCGGCACGGCGGCAGAGGTTGTAGCGTAACGGTGAATGACATTGTTGGGTTGGACTGTGTTTGCTGTTTGCTGTCGTTCAGTGCACAAGTTCTCAAATGCGTATAGAGGCCGATTTTTTTGGGCCCAAATTTAATTTATATTTGGGTTGGGGACCATGTAGATCGTATAGGCCCCTACCCCATGGTATAGGCTCCTTTACCACCCGGGCCCCGGGCCACGAGTATTTTTTCTTTTCTCATTGGCCTTTAGTGGGCTCAAGCTTATACGTACATAAACATTTTTTTATGTTTTTTCTTCCCGGGGTCAATTCTTTATCAAACATATTGATTTCTTCCCCCGGGACCCGGGGTGCACGCATGTTTAATTTATATAATTTTAATGTTTGTTAAAATGTTGCAGTCATTTAGAATATTAGTTTAATTAAATAATTTTCTCTTTTAGTTTTAGAAAGAATTATTAATTTATTTTTTGTTCTGTTTCTTTCTTTTGTCTCTGTCCCAGACCCGGTCTCGGCCCCGGCCCCGGACCTCGGATAAGATATGTCTCTTTTTGTTGTGGCCGGTTATAGTGCATGTGTATACTAGTATATATACTTTATATACATATATATAAGTATAAATATATATCATAAAAATATATGTATATATCGTTGTTACCGCGTGCGTGGTCCGGGACCCGGGTTTGCCGAGCTTCGAGTTCGTTTCACATAGGGAGTCGTATGTCAATCTGGTTGTTCCTCCGTCGACAACAGGAAACTACCTTTGGCGTTGTCTGCTTGCATAGGTCGTACGTCTGTTAAATCGAGGTGGGTGCGGACATGTCTTCTTTGCCGGTCGAGCTTTTTCATGGAATATTTTTCTTCTCAGCTCATCGTCTTCTCGCCGAATCTTCGGTGAAGTTTGATTTCTCAGTTCCCTACCTGGCGCGCAAACTGTTTTGGGTCGTTTTTGTCGGGGATTATTATATATTATACGCGCTTGGTAGGGTTTGGAGACGACGCAAAAAACAGGGATATTTATATGTAGAAGGGAACTGAAATGAAATCACACCGAGACTAGGCTTGAATGCCCGAGATTAATATATCTATTTATTTACTGGTATTTTATCTTGTTCTTCCTCGAGAACTATTACAGTGGGTTTCTTAGTAGATGGGTCTCCCCTTTCATTGTCACGGATACATCCTATTTATAGGGGAATGAAGTAGAATCCACGTGTCCATTATCGACGCGTGGTTTCGCATGCATAAAGTAGAAACGTCTTCCATTTGTGCACTTCTACCCGGTGTAGGCTTCACCTCCATGTTCACAAAGCCGGGTCTCGGATCCCGGAGCTCGAGTATCGTCGTATCACCTTCTATAACTCTTTTCTCTCTCTGCGTCGCACATCCTCACGCGATGGTCTTCGGTGTTTGGGTTCGGGCTTGCTCCCCGTCTCTCAACGCTTCGTCCTCCTGCATGATCGTCGGCACCGGAGCTTTGTGCTCGGTTAAGGTCCCGGGGCTCGGAGATCGTCGTCCCGTACGTACGGTCGTGGTCGCTCGTGCCGGATACTCGGTCGTGGTCCTGTGTCTTGAAGCTCCGTCGTCCCATATGTGCTAGGTCGTGGCCCGTTTCGGGTGCTCGGTCGCGGTCCTGAGTCTCGGAGCCCCGTCGTCCCGCATGTATGCTCGTGGTCGCCCGTGCCGGATGCTCGGGCGGGGTCCTGGGTCTCGGAGCCCCGTCGTCCCGCATGTGCTCGGTCGTGGCCCGTGTCGGGTGCTCGGACGCGGTCCTGGGTCTCGGAGCTCGGTGATAGATCCCGGTCTCCGATCTCGCAGCTCTGTCCTCGGTCCCCAATCCCGCAACTCTGGCCCCGGGGAACTAGGATGTCTTCTTCGGATCTCCGTTTCCAGCGTTGGGGGTACCTGTGCTCCGTGACGGGTGGATGTATCAACTTGAACTGACTCCCCGTAGGAGTGAGCTGGTAGGTGGGCCCATGACACGTGTCGGTGGGGGTTTTTTGTGGCTCAACACACATGAACGAAGATCCGGGACGAAGGAACTCCGCTGACGGGGATAGACCGTGAGGTCGAGATCCCCAGCGGAGATCAAGAGAAACCCTCGGCTGGGAGCCGAGGGTGGCGATCGACCCTAGGGCACGATCGTCGGGCGCGAAGGGACGAGCCACGGCTGGACGTCAGGGCATGCGATCGACGCGGAGTCGATCACGGGGGCTAGCCGCGGCAGTTCGCTGGGCGGACGGTCCCCCTCCCGGCGATGGCGGTGAATCGCCGGACTCACCGCCGGGGGCTGCTACGAGCAGCCCCTGGGGATGCACGCGCATCCCCGGCGATCGCGAGGCGCGATCGCAAACCCCGTAAAGGGGCTCGACTAGGGCAGCCGCGGGTTCAACCCGCGGCGGTGTTCGGCCGGGCTCCGGCTCGTGCGATGGTTCGCGTGTTCTCCGGCGAAGGGTTTTTAATCGGGTCGTGTATTCCGCAATTCCGAAGACCCCTGGATATCGAATTCCAACAATTGGTATCAGAGCGTTGGTTCTAGTTCATGTGTAAATACGATAAATTGTTCTACCTTGCAGGGTTTCTGTTGGAAATCGATATCCCGGGCTATTAAAATTGCGGAAATAACAACCCGACCGAAATCCCATTGCCGGAATCTACGCGAAACACAACACGGAACCGGGCCCGACGAGAGAATCACCGCCGCGGGAAAAATCCGCGGCTAGAAACCCTAGGCGAGCCCCCGCCGGGGCTCGCGATCGCATGCGTGCGATCGCCGGGGATGCGGGGTGCATCCCCGCGAGGCTGTTCCGATCAGCGCCGATCAACGCGCCTTTGCACGCCTGGAATTCGGCAATTAGAGACACCTGATCGTCTGCATCGACCTCGCCACTCGGCTGGTGAAATCTCAGCAAGGCGCGGGGAAGGAGTATGTCTGCATTGCTCGGCTCCACTCGAAGGTCCCCGGGTGCACGCGATCGCTCCCAGCGATCGTGCGGGATGCCTCGCGGCGTCCCTGGGGATGCTCGTAGCATCCCCGCAGCGGATCCGATGATCCGATGCTCGCACGGCTGGGGCTCGTCCCCAGCGACCCGCTGCGGGTAACCCCGCAGCTCGCTACGAGCCGCTGCGGGTTAACCCCGCAACTCCAGCGATCGACCCTGTAGGGGTCCGATCGATCCTCGGCTCCCAGCCGAGGACTTCCGTGCACGATCCCCACGTGGGATCTACGAGCCACCGGCGGTCCGGTGGTTCGACCACCACCGCCCGGCTCGACCCTCGTTCCGGGGTTCGATCCTCGGATCTTGCGTTCACGATATTTCACGATAATTCAAATCAAATAAAATCAAGTGCGTTTAGATTTTATACCTTCGATTCAAGAACTTCCCACGTATTCCTTGCACTAGCTTGAACGTCGGGTGGGCGATGATCCTCCAAGCTTATGGATCTCCTTCACGAACTCTTTAGACTAATCAAGTATGATTATCTTGTCTTGTGTGTATAAATTGTGAAGACCATGTAGTGCTTTTATAGGCTACGTAGGGGATCTAAAGGAGGTGGAATATTGGGCTTCCAATATTGATGATTAAATTGAGCTCAAGCCCAAATCTATTAATCACATCAATATTAATTAATTTATTTTCCACTATATAAATTAATTGCACTTTCAATATTAAACCATATTATATCAAATAATATTTCTCCGGTTAGTATTATTTATTCCGTGTATTTAAGATTTAAATATCCATGAATAAAATTAATTTATTGCTAATTAATTTATTCATCTCTTATATCCGAGAATAGTACCATTCAACCTTAATTATTATGCTGAACAAATCCACTCATGAGGTTTACATAATAATTCCTTATGAACTCATCTCGGGGATATTATCAACCCTTACGGGATACAATTTCCCGTCAAGTATTCACGACATGTAATATATAAAATATAGCGACCCAATTTTACCAGTAATTAACCCAATAATTAAATCGTTTAATTCCTTTGGAAAATGAAAGTCACTTATATTAAATATACACACCTGCAATAGTATCGGGGATTGAGAATAAAATACTCTGAGATTTAAATCGATTATCCAAGGCAATCCTAATCGATAAATCTCAAGCGATCCGCCCAATACACTAAGTGTACAAGTGTGATAAAATAATTAAGATAAATTATTTTCTCTCTCACACAACGACTATACCGATGGATTGGTCCATGTCCATCTAGGTCGTGAGCAACCGTTCGATTAAATACGAGTAACCGATAGTATGATCTTCTGTGTGGGCCCGCACACCATACTAACTACAACGTATATAATCTAGGACTATATTTTGCATATATTTAATTAATAATAATTAAATGCAAACAATTTTTTATTAATTAAATAGATTAAATGCTATGACCGGGAGTTTACTGATACTTAAATCTAGACATTAAGTACACAACTCCAACAAGACAGGGGCTTGCCTCCGCGATCAAATCGCAGGCTTCTAATGGATATACCTTGAAGGTTCCCCACAATAACTTTATGTCCATTGACTTGTCAAAACACTTTGCTTTTGTGGCACATCACGTATGCTAATCCATTTTTCGAGTAATCATAAAAATGAAGTACTCGTACCTTATTGTCTGAGAAGACATAGATCTGCATACATCAGAGTTAATCAATTCTAATACTCATCCGGATCTTATACCTTATGTCCATAAAGGATTGCTTAGTCATGTTATCTTCCAAATCAGATTCTTAGGTCGGAAGGTCCACTCCTTCAACTTAATTGATCAAAATATCAATTTTCGACCTTTGAACTTCTTATTTGAATAAACACGACTTAGCATAAGAATCCACAAGTATAAATGATTCATTACAAAAATATCTCTTAAGAGTAAAACGAGTTATATAAAATGGTTCGTTGCATCGTGGTGGACTTAGGATTTGTTATGCGAAGGAATTTCGATTAAATCCCGAAGAGACCCGAACTTAGGAAACAAAGGCAGGGAGAGAAACGTATGCTCGTCCTCAGAAGGTAGGACGAACAAGGAAAGAACCCTCGAGAGTGGACCCCCTTTTGGGGATAAGGACCGAACAGGACGAACACCGAGGACACCAAGCAAATAGCGTGCGGCGACGTTCAGTCCGAGCACGGAGCGAGGTGAATGACCGCTCGCGATGTGCTCGGTCCTCCGAGAAATGAGTCGTGTATTCCTGGGCCATGAAGAAGGGGATCGGCTTAGTGGCGAACTTGTTTAGTGGGATTTTCCCATTAACTAACTATGGAAACCCTAATTTGTATTCTCTATAAATAGAAGGTGTAATTTTTTATTAATGCTATCTACAAATTTCCCCAAAAATTCCTAGAGAGAGCATTCTTGACTTGTTCACTACTCAATCCCCTAAATCTCTATTTTAGTTGGTAATTAGAGAGCACGATTTTCTGACTATCAACAATTGGCGCTAGAAGGAGGGGTGATCCTCGGGCGTTGAGTAGAGATTGAACGAGCAGAGTCATGAGCCATCCGAACATCGAGACAAGTCTTCAAGTCACGGCCGGGGTGTCGGGCCTCACCTCGGCAGAAAAGGGGAAGGGTCCCGAAGAGCCCAATAATGCCCGGCCAGGAGGGACGGAGATATCCCAAATAGAGAGAGAACAGTTCGACCACATCGAAATGCTAAGAGCCGAGCAGCGGGAGATAAGAGAGGAACAGAGAATCCTCCAAGAAAAGAAGAGAGAGGCCATAAGGAATCGACGACCTACCGAGAGCCTGCCCGACCTGAACCTCGAATGTCTCCAGACTCCGGAAGATATCAAGAGGACCATACGACTGCTGCAGGAGAAATCGGCTCGCATGGAGAAGGCAAACAAGAATTCGGGCCAGGGGCCCATAGTGAGGAATCTGGACTGCGATTTCCAAGAAGAAGAATTCGAAGAAGAGCGGGAGGCCCGCGAGATTTCACCAGTGCGTCCTCGCAAGAAAGGGTCACAGGTTGGGAATGGTTCGGCAGGAAGAGTATGATGGTGATTCCAGCGAATCGCATGAGTCAGATGAGATTTATGAAGAGTGGGACGACCAGAGGGACGTCAGGGCACCTCGCCGACCCGAGAGACGAGGCCGACGACCAAGGAGGCGCCCTGAAGGTCGTCCTGAAGAAGACGTTATCAGAAGGCTGGAGGAGATGGAGAGGCAGATCGCCTTGCAAAAGGGCGAAGGGCCTCGAAAGGCGACCCTGACGGACCCTCTCTCCCGCCGACTTGGGAGTGCACGGACCCAAGTGGATATCGCCCCGATGATGAACATGATTTATGATGGGAAGGCAGATCCAGAGGTCCATTTGAGTAAGTACAATATATATATGATCGGGCGAGGTGCTAGTGACGCAACCAAGTGCAGACTTTTCCCGCTCACTTTAGGGGATACGGCGCATAAGTGGTACACCAGCCTCCCCAGTCTATCAGTGGACAGCTTTGAGGAACTGGGAGAGCTATTCGTCACTTATTTCGCTGCTAAAATCCAGCGCCCGGAAAGCAGGCAGAGGCTTATGGGAGTCAAGCAAGGAAATGAAGAGACGGACGAACATTATCTAGACCGAGTGGAGAAGATAGTGTCCCACGGAGAGCCTATCATTGATGACGTGCTCGTACACGCCGTAGTCGGAGGTTTAAAACCCATCTCGGAATTGTTCAAACCAATGATGCGGGAGTACCCTAAGACTTATGCTGAATTCCGCCGGTGCGCCGGCGAGGAGATCGTCCAGCAGCGTATTTACGAGCAGAGGCTGAAGGAAGTCGAAGGTCAAGTCAAGAAGGAAAAACCCAACTTTGAGAAGAAAGACTGGGTCAAAAAAAACACGGGCCCCAAAAATTTCAACGGCCCGAGAAGAGATTAGCAGAACGAGCCAGGAGAAAATGGAATGTTCCATGGAAAGACGGCTAGGAAGATTCTAGAAATTTTTCGAGACAACAACGTCTTCGCTCTAATGCCACCACCACCACTCATCGGGCCGCCTGAGAGGAGGAATCCGAATAAGTGGTGCGAATTTCATGAAGCCATTGGGCACCCCACGGAAGAGTGCAGGCAGCTGCTCGATCAGCTGAAACAATTGTTCAGGGAGGGAAGACTTGAGCAACTGCTGAGGAGGCCGGGGAGAGGAAGGGGCCGACGAGGTAATGGTCACCATAACCGACCATATGTGCCGCAAAATCAAAGATTGCCGGAACCCCAGAGGCTGCAGATCGAACAGCCCCCACCTCCTCCGCCGGTCGAAGTAAGAGGAAATAGAGACGTGCCCCCAATGAGAGAAGGCGGAAGGATCAATATGATCGGCGGCATCGCCCCCGTGACCCAGAGGTCGAAAAGGCAGAAAAAGGTCGAGCTGCGGGCATGGGAAGGTATCAATGCCGTCATCCCACTGAAGGAACCTAGCATCGCCAAGGGCATCGTCATCCAGTTTACCGATCAGGATCGGATAGGGGTCAGGTACCCAAAGGTGGAATCGCTGGTCATTACTGCCAAGATCCAAGGAGTGGAAGTGGCCCGCATCCTGATCGACAATGGCGCCCATTGCAACATCCTGTTCAAGAGGACTTTTGATCAGCTGGGGGACATGTCTGGATACCTCAAGTCGTATGAAGGGTCACTGAGGGGACAATCCTTCCCCTCTGGCCTAATCGTCTTCTTTAGGATAGCCTTGATAATCCTATTGGAGAGTTCGGCTTGGCCGTTTGCCTGGGGTTGATAGGCCCTGGTGATCCGATGAGTGACTCCATATTTTCGCAGTAGTCTTTCAATGATATAATTGCAGAAGTGGGTTCCTTGATCACTTATGAGTGCTCTGGGCACACCGAAGCGAGTAAAAATATTTCCTTTGAGGAATTCAGCCACAATCCGTGAATCATTGGTGGTCGTGGCCTTTGCCTCGACTGACTTAGAGATGTAATCAACTTCTAAGAGTATGTAATCCTTACTGTTAGTGTAAATATTTCTAGGCAGAGTAATGCCGCAGAGTTACTGGGCATAACAATGCCTGAAGCTTATTTACATGTTTTCTCCTTTCTTCACCCTTTTACATTTTTGTTTTTCACTCTTTATATGTGTGAAATGTTTTAGCATGATGTCCCGGTTGAATCGTGCTTGTTCGAACAATCAAGACTTACACAAGACCATGCGGCAGGACGAAGGGCTTCGGCATGCCGCATGACGAACAAGAGCAGAGGACTTAAGAATGCATGTTCAGAATAGAGAACCTGAAAACGAAGAAGAATGGAAGGCATTAGAAGAAGGCAAATTATTCCAATCTAATGAAGAAGGTTCGCCCTGCCTAGAGAACAGCTCGCCCCGCGGCAAGGCTTGCAGCTGGTCAAAGGCGGTTGCTACATTCTCTCAACCAATTCAAACCTAGTTTTTCTAGGAAATTCTGTTGAGAGACTACTCCTATAAATACCAGAAGTCCTCAGCTCATTCCTTAACAATTTAACTATCCAAAAACACAATTTCATATAGATCACTCTCTAGTCTGTTTTGCAGACAAGACTTTTATTGAAAGTTCTTTGTCCCTTTGTCATCTCGTCTGTGAGAGTGACTTACGACTACGTGGTGATCTGATATTTAGTATAGGATAGATTTAGTTGCTTTATTTCAGTTTTGATTGTTCACGAATCTCCGGATTCGATAAACGAGAAGGAATGCCTTCGCATTGCCTTAAGTTTAATCGATTGTAAATCCGAGATTATCCTTTGTAAAGACGGTGATCTTTAATAATATACTTTTCCCGTAAGGAACGTTCGTATGGGTATAATTTAAATACTCATTCAAAGATTAATTCTTGTATTCTTTCTTTTTGCATTTCGGTGTGTGTGTGTGTTCATTCGTTTAATTTATTGATTAATATTTTGGCTGCATAACTTATACATATATCACATATTTACTATTTGATATTTTAATAAAATTATTAAAATATACAAATAAATTAAATTACGAATAAATGAACAAACTAAATTGTAAGGTTTCGTGTTGCGGCATACTGAAGTAGCGGATCACGCTGCCTTAAGCTTGACAGCGTAATTTCTTCATAAATACTCCTGCCACGCACTTTCACTTACCTTTGGAATTTGGTAATGACCCCATGATGTCTATGCCAAGACGTCAAAGATTTCGACAGGCAGTATGAGCACAGATGGCATCTCATCGGGGACGTACCCACTTGGTCACGAAGGGGTGCGATGGCACCCCTCAACTTTTTTTTACAAATTATTTTTATATATTAAGGTAATTAATTATAATTTGTTTAAAAATAATTAAAATTTAATTAAGATTTTGTTAAAATATTGATATGCTTTATCTAAAAAAAACAAGACAACTAACTATTTATTAAAAAATTACTTTTAAAATACTAATTAATCACGCTTTAAAAAAAATAAATTAGAATAAAAATTACTTTTAAAATACTAATTAATCATGCTTTTAAAAAAATAAATTAGAATATTAATATTGTTCAATTATTAACGTCAAATACTAATTTATCACGCTTTAAAAAATATAGAATTCAAATATAAATACTAATCAATTATTAATTAACCCTATGTATTTTATCGATTAAAATTAAATCAATTAAATTATGATTTAATTTTAAATTTGACAGTTCATCTACCAAAGTTCTCCTTTAATTTAATATTTTTATGTAATATTTTGATTAAATTTACATTTTTCTAGTTCTTCACAAATCATAAATCATACTCACTTCGACCCTGAGTAATGGTCACATATAGTCAACGTTGACTTTTTTGTCCGTTCAATACATATGATAAACAGTGTACAAAAATTATAAAAAAATAATTAAAATAAAATTTATCTAATAAAGTTTATTTTAGTTATTTTTTCATAATTTTTGTATGTTTATCAAGATTGCTCTCATACGGCCATTTTTTAATATGTCCACCAATTCATTACTTTCAATTAATCTATTCATTGTTATTTATTATTATTATTATTATTATTATTATTATTATTATTATTATTATTATTATTATTATTATTATTATTATTATTATTATTATTATATTATTATTATTATTATTATTATTATTATTTATTTTGAAAATCCCTAATTTATGCACTATTTCCATCCCGACTATTTATGTTGACTTTTTTTATTAGACGTAGCAACTACTTATGCACACCTTAAAAAAATATTTTACTTTTACACTTTAAAAATATTATTTTACTCTTATTTCTTATAATTTTTCAAATTTTACTCTCAATTATTTTACTTTTTAATTTAAAAATATATATTTTATATTTTATTTATTTTTATAAATTCAAAAAGTAAATTTTTTCTTTATTTACGTGACGATCGACTAGTGCATATATAGTTGAGACGGAAGTAGTATTAATTTTCTTCTTCGTTGAATGAACACTGGCCGAGAAAGATTTTGGCGACGATGGAACTTTTGGAGGTGGCCAGCGTGACTCGGCAACCGATCTTACATGGGGACTATGTTGTTATTTTTTGTGTGTTTCTGAATGTGGAGGTCTTTGGAAAATATTGAATCACGTTTACACGTTTTCCTTAAAAAATATTTCGACCCTATAATAGCCAATGTATCACGAAATTTCTTCTAGGATAAGACAATACAGCACTTGTTCTTTGGCTTTAGAAACAAGTAAATTATAGAATGTTTATTCGCTATACTTCGTTAACACAAAGCTCTTAATTTCGTGGGTCTTAGAATCTGATTTTCAACACCCTTATATAGGTGTTGAAACACCCCTTTAGATAATGAAAATGCCCTTTCATGAAGGGTTGCACCCTTTGGGAAGAGTTGCACCATTTCATAATAGTCACACCTTTTGGAAAATAATTCAAATATTTTCCATGCATGCAATTTCGTGATTTGCATGTCTAAATATGCAACCACGAAATTAACATCATATACATACTAAAATCAAGTATTAATTTCAGCATATATACTACCACTTATCCAACACATAATTCTTTATCACTTTTACATGATCGTGCACTCCGCACCTCCTTAACCACATTATAGTGCCTTAGGATTATAACTGAAACTTTGTATGAATCCAATTACATTAAATGGACAATGATTTCACTTAAATCATCAACATTCCTCCCTCATTTAAGTGTAATCCTTGAATCACTTATTTTAACAATAAAAGCCAGAATTATGCATAAAATGAAAAATGTCTTGAAGATTGAATTTTCATCTTAGTGTTATATACAACTTATATATTCGAGAATCAGAGTGTCTTAAAAGATTGAACTCTTCAACCCATCTGAATACATAAAAGATACTACACACATAATTCCAAATACATTCTATAATAATTTCCGATACAAAATTAGGCCTTGTATCCCATCCATTCTTGAGTGTATATAGAGCTTAGCCATGACTCTTTAAGCTGCCACACTTCCCACTCATATAGGTGAATCATTTCTTCGTGCACCTCCAAAATGCACTTTATCAAATGATTCATTAAGAATTAACTTCAACCTTAACATGCAGGTTCAAACACATACCTTTTGGATAATTTCCATGTGTTTCAATCTCAAATATAGGCTTCCCAATTGAATTCTGGTTCTAATAAAATTAGAAATGAATTTGGTATCCCATATTTGAAGATTCAAAGAGGCTTCAGACCCATCCCAATCATCGACTTTACTACCATGTCTTTTGCTAATCCCTTTGTCAAATGATCAGCAAGATTATGTTGTGATCTCACAAAATCAATAGAGATTACTCCTTGAGTGATCATCTCACGGATTGCGCTATGTCTAACGCCCAAGTGTCTTGACTTGCCATTATAAACATGACTATATGCCTTAGCCAAAGTGGTTGCACTGTCACAATGAATTGAAAACGCCGAAATAGGCTTTGGCCACACAGGAATTTCATATACCAAATTCCTTAACCATTCAGCTTCTTTACTAGTTGTCGCAAGTGCTATAAATTCCGATTCCATAGTGGAACTCGTAATACAAGTTTGCTTCTTTGAAGCCCAACTTATAGCACCGCCTCCGAGTAGGAAAACCCAACCAGAAGTAGAGGAATGATCCTCTATATTGGTTATCCAACTCGCATCAGAATACCCTTCTAATACCGAAGGATATCCGACATATGTCAAACCAAAGTCTTTGGTTCCCTTTAAGTATTTTAATACACGCCTAACAGCCTGCCAATGATGCGTGCTAGGATTACTTGTGTATCTACTTAATTTGCCTACCGCAAATGCAATGTTCGGCCTTGTGCTAGTCATAGCATACATAATACATCCAATTACCTTGGAGTATTCCAACTGGGACACTGCAACACCCGTATTGGGCATGAGTTTTACACTCGAGTTATATGGAGTACTGACCGTAGAATAGTCATCACAATGAAATTTCTTTATCACTTTCTCAATGTAATGAGATTGAGTTAAAGTAATGGCATTATTTTCACGAATGATTTTAATTCTCAAAATCACATCCGCCTCCCCCATATCCTTCATATCGAAGTTTGATGATAAAAATGACTTAGTCAAGTCCACTTGTCTTTGGTCAGTACCAAAGATAAGCATATCATCAACATATAGACAAATGATGACTCCTTTACCAAAGTCATCGAATTTGCTATACACACACTTGTCCGATTGATTTAATTTAAATCCATTCGATAAGATTACTTCGTCAAATTTTTGATGCCACTGCTTAGGTGCTTGTTTCAATCCATACAAGGATTTAACGAGTTTACATACTTTATGCTCATTACCAGGCATAACGAACCCTTCGGGTTGTTTCATGTAAATCTATTCCTCTAACTCATCGTTAAGGAACGCTGTTTTTACATCCATTTGATGGATCACTAGATTATTTATTGCAGCCAAAGCTATCAATAACCTAATCGTAGTTATTCGCGCAACAGGAGCATAGGTATCGAAGTAATCAATACCTTCCTTTTGCCTAAAGCCTTGAATGACTAATCGGGCTTTATACTTGTCAATTGAACCATCGACTTTCATCTTTTTCTTAAAGATCCACTTGCATCCTAACGGTTTACATCCGTTAGGTAAATCAGCAAGCACCCAAGTGTTGTTTCCCATAATGGAATACATCTCATCATTGATGACTTCTTTCCAAAATGCAACATCTTGCGATTTCAAGACTTCCTCGTATGTTTTTGGCTCATCATCAACATGATAGCTATACGAGTATTGGAAGCCAACTTCGTCCCTTGATCCTTCAACCAGAAAGGTCTGGAAATCAGGACCGAACGATTTCTTAGTCCTTATCCTCGTGCCTCGACGAGGTTCAACCGACTCAGGCTAGGGCAAAGTTAATTCCTTGATTTCAGCCACCTTAGGCACCAGATCCTTGGTCCTAATAATTGATGAAAATCTAGTTTCATCAAATATGGCGTCCCTCGATTCAATGATAGAATGAATCGCTACTGAATCATTCGGCTCAATCACGTAGAATCGATATGCCTTGAAATGCACATCATATCCAACAAAGATGCAATCAATGCCTCTTTCTCCCAAAGTTTTCCTTTTGGGGTCCAGTAGTCTTACGACAGCCCGACATCCCCAAACCTTAAGGTAATTAAGGTTCGGCTTCTTTTTGTACCAAAGTTCGTAGGGGGTAACTTTGTTCCTTTTGTTAGGAACCCTATTTAACAAATAGCAAGCCGTTAACACGGCTTCTCCCCAAAATCCATTATTCAGACCCGAATAAGACAACATGGAATTCACCATTTCCTTTAGTACCCGGTTTTTCCTTTCGGATATACCGTTTTGTTGAGGAGTATAAGGAGCAGTAATTTCATGTATAATACCACATGATTCAAATAAAACAGGATCGTAATATTCACCACCCCTATCGATTCTCAACTTTTTAATCATGCACTCTTGTTGTAGTTCAACTTCAGTTTTAAATACTTTAAACTTTTCTAGCGCTTCATCTTTACTACTTAGAAAAAATACATAGCAAAATCTAGAATAATCATCTATGAAAGTTACTAAGTATTTCTTATTCTCCAACGAAGGTGTAGCATGGAAATCACATAAGTCGCTATGCACAAGTTCAAGCATACAAGATTCACGTTGAACATCTTTAAAAGGATGCCTAACGATTTTAGTTAGCATGCATGTATTACACTTATCTTCTTCTATGTTCATTGCAGGAATTAATTCATGTTTGGACATATAAATCATGCGCTTATAATGAACATGTCCTAATCTAGCATGCCACAATAATGAATTATTCACTTTAGAAGAAACCATAAGAACAGAATCATCAACTTTATTCATAATATTAAGCATAAACATCCCATTACATTGGTATCCAAAACCGACAAACACATCATTCTTAGCCAATACATATTTATTAGATTCGTATACTTGTTTATATCCAAACTTGGATAAAACACTACCGGATACAAGATTTTTCCTTATTCCAGGTACATGTAATACATCTAATAATACTAAGGACTTTTCGGAACTAAATTCCAACAACACTTCTCCGCGACCAAGAATAGGGGCTGTTGACTCATTTCCCATGTAAAGCACTGATCCATCTACAACTGGTTCATACTTTTGAAACCAATGACGATCCTTGCAAACATGCTTAGTAGCACCCGAGTCAATCCACCACGCCACCGAATCATCCTGCACGTAAAATGCTTCAGAAACTATAGGGATATAATTTAAATTTACATCTAAATTATGTATAGTAGTCTCACCTTGATTGGTGTCCGGACCCTGGTTATTAGACCTTTGTCCCGAGCGATTATTAATCGTTCCCTTTTTATTCTTGTTCACACGACAATCACTTTTAAAGTGACCCGCTTTTCCGCATATCCAGCAAGCGCCCTTAGGCTTCTTACTCCCAGCATTGTTGCCGTTGTTGTTGTTGTAGGGACGCTTTGTCCCTCGGTTCTTATACGAACTCTCCCCTGCTTCCATCATATTGATAGTTGCAGACCTTATCGGTTCCTTTTCCTTGGGTTTTTCACCCTCTTGCGCCCTTAGAGATTCCTCTATGCGCAAGTGACTACCGAGTTGTACTAAAGACAACTCTTCCTTTTTATGTTTCAAGGTGTGTTTGAAGTCTTTCCATGACGGCGGTACTTTTTCTATAATACTAGACACCGAGATGGACTCGTCCATCTTCATATTATGTTGGGTAAATTGACCCAAGATCCGGAGCACTTCATTATATTGCTCCATTACCGGCCTTCCGTCGCACATCTTATTATACGTAAAATTACCAACTAGGAACTTCTTACTAGAAGCGTCCTCGTCAATGTACTTGGATTCAAGGCTATCCCACAGGGCCTTAGCAGACTCCACATTTTGATAGATATCGAAAAGAGAGTCAGACATACCGTTTAATATATGCCTACGACATATATAGTCGTCATTTTCCCATTTGCAGCGTTTCCGAGTTTCCTCCGGCGTTTCGTTGTCCACTGCTTCCGGTTGTGGAGTACTTAGAATGTACACCACCTTCAATGTAGTTAGCAAGAAATGCATCTTCTTTTGCCACCTTCGAAAGTCTACGCCTTCGAACTTCTCCAATTTTCCGAATTTGCTATTCATCTCACGAACCGACTCCATCGTTCAGAATAGTAAATATTCTTTAAGATTGTTGTTATTTTTTGTGTGTTTCTGAATGTGGAGGTCTTTGGAAAATATTGAATCACGTTTACACTTTTTCCTTAAAGAATATATCGACCCTAAAATAGCCAAGGTATCACGAAACTTCTTCTAGGATAAGACAATACCGCACTTTGTTCTTTGGCTTTAGAAACAAGTAAATTATAGAATGTTTATTCGCTATACTTCGTTAACACAAAGCTCTTAATTTCGTGGGTCTTAGAATATGATTTTCAACACCCTTATATAGGTGTTGAAACACCCCTTTGGATAGTGAATATGCCCTTTCATGAAGGGCTGCACCCTTTGGGAAGAGTTGCACAATTTCATAATGGTCACACCTTTTGGAAAATAATTCAAATATTTTCCATGCATGCAATTTCGTGATTTGCATGTCTAAACATGGAACCACGAAATTAACATCATATACATACTAAAATCAAGTATTAATTTCATCATATATTCTACCACTTATCCAACACATAATCCTTTATCACTTTTACATGATCGTGCACTCCGCAAACCGAAACTTTATATGAATCCAATTACATTAAATGGACAATAATTTCACTTAAATCATCAACAGACTAGTCGATGTGTCCACCCGATCAATGATATATATATATATATATATATATATATATATATATATATATATATATATATATATATATATATAAACGAAAATCCTTTTTTAGAAAGAAGAAAAAGAGTTTAAACAACGCGTCTTGTAAATCTTCAACTTTAATATTGTCTCTAACAAAGTCATCAATAAGATTAACTTTTGATTTTTATCTCAAACAAATTCAAATATACATTATATTCATATTATAAACTCCATTTATTACAAAAATAAATATTTACGAAAATTAACAGACTAGTCGATGTGTCCACCCGATCAATAATATATATATATATATATATATAAACCAAAATCCTTTTTTAGAAAGAAGAAAATGAGTTTAAACAACGCGTCTTGTAAATCTTCAACTTTAATATTGTCTCTAACAAAGTCATCAATAAGATTAACTTTTGATTTTTATCTCAAACAAATTCAAATATACATTATATTCATATTATAAACTCCATTTATTACAAAAATAAATATTTACTGAAAACTTAATTATATATATATTTTTGTAATATTTGTTGGTAATCAATCATCTGATTCGACTACTCGAAGTACTCTAAATTAAAAACACGAGACAGACGAGAAATACTGTAAAATAAAAATATCTCTTACTATGAATATTCAACAATTTAAAGGTACAAATACTCAACTCGTACAAAATATAATATATAATAGTTGTTATAAAATAAACAATTGAAATTAAATTCAAAAAAAACTTCATCTTAGAATCTTAACGTATCAATTAATTTTCGACTCGGATTTTGAATAAACCTGGATAAAAACCCGACTTTATTTTTCAATATCACAAGTCTCGGTCCGCCAAGTCAATAGGGGCATGCTGCATGCACCTACCACTTCTGCATATAATAATGTATAATATATACCTGAGCGCTTACGCAAGCAAATAAAATATACCTAATACACGTATATATACGTATAAATACGTATGTATTAGCATGACTGTGAGTGCACAAAATTTCCCAATATTAATTTTTCACTTCTTACACAATTAGTACTCTTTCATAATCACTCATCAGCTCGTTGCCATGGTCAAATCATTTGGCCATTTTTCTCCTAACAATGCTATATTAATATTTCTTGCATTTTGTGTTCTACTTCTATCCATCTATTTTGCCAGAAAGCCAAGATCCTCGTATTTCCTGTCCAACGACGACCCGAATATGAGCCAAAAGCGACAACATTGGCTCAGCAACAACGACCACCCCAATAGAGTCATGGTTATCACCGGTTCTCAGCCCTCACCCTGCAATAACCCCACCGAAGATTATTTGTTGCTCCGCCTCTTCAAGAACAAGGTCGATTATTGCAGACTCCATCGCTATGAGATCTTCTACAACGATGCTTTCATAGAGGACCCCATGATGAATTCCGTTTGGGCCAAGATACCGGTCCTCAAGTCTGCCATGTTTGACAATCCGGGAATCGAGTGGCTCTTTTGGGTGGACACGAATGCCGTTTTTACGGATATGGATTTTAGAGTTCCGTTGGAGAGGTACGCGGATCACAACATGGTTGTGCACGATTGTTCCGATTTGAATGCGGGCGTTTTCATGATACGCAATTGTCAGTGGTCCATCGACTTTTTGGATGTTTGGGCAAGTATGGTCCCGGGAAGCTCGGACTACGGCAAGTGGGGTGATGTCTTGAGATCGGCTCTCTCGGACAAGCAATACCCGGAATCAGACGATCGGTTGGCCCTTGCTTATTTACTTTTGAAAGGAGAGAGTCAATGGAGGGATAAAATTTACGTGGAGAATCGATATTCTTTGAATGGGTATTGGCGGGATTTGGTCGGTAAGTTTTATGATATCGCCAAGAAATACTTGGACGTGGAAAAGAAGGCGAAGGTGCTGAGAAGGCGACATGCCGAGGTGGTGAGTGAGGCTTACGCTGCGGAGAGGGAATCTTACATGATAGAGGAGGGGCAATATGGTAATTGGCGGCGACCCTTCGTGACACACTTCACGGGGTGTCAACCGTGCAGTGGGAGCCATAACCCAAAGTACGAGGAAGGGTCCTGCTCGGTGGGGATGGAGAGGGCGCTCAACTTTGCGGACAATCAAGTGTTGAGATATTATGGTTTCGTGCATTCGGATATGGATGATGGCTCCGATGTCATACCCTTACGTTTCGATTATCCGAATGAAGAGTGATTTCAACGATGAAAGTGGATATTGGAGAAATTAAAATAAAATTACAAATGAACTTCCAATTGTGTTGAATTGTCTTTTGTTTTATAATTGAAGTCGTCCTTCAAAATAATTACTGCATGTATCTTGTATTTCCTCAATTTTGATAACGGTTGTTCGGTGTTCTAGGGTCGTTTAAATACGAAAGAGGTTAATCGACGGAAAAATCATCTAATGTATGTATGTTCGTATCGTCTATTAAGCAATTTGCACGTACGTTTCTCAATGTAGTCATAAAATGAAGTCACAGTGTATTTATCGATTTGCATAGGCTGCCGAGGAGTTAATGAGTTCATTTCCGGATGGTGTACTCGCATTTAAGTATAAATTTGTGTCAAATAAAAGGGGAAAAAAACAAAACAATGAAATTGCTCTCATTGAGAGTTGAACTCAAGACCTTCATATTAGAATTTGAAAATAGCGTGTAATGTATATTCTACGGTTCCACTTAATAAGTGAAGGATATATGCAATATGTACTTCACCTTGTTAAATGTTAATTGAACTTTACCATTATATATTTTTTTTTGGAAAAAATAATAATTATTAAAATAACGAGTTGAAGATCGTGTTTTTCCGTGAATGAATTAGCCATCTCGCTTCAAAACTGAGGTGATGTAATTTCGATCACTCGAATTATCAATCTGTTTGAAGGAATGCTAAGAGTTAGCGGTTCGAAAGACCTGTTCATTTGCGTTTAGAAAGCATGAAAAGGAAAGATAGAATGTAATCAAGTAATCTAAGATAGACAAGTAGTAATCAAGTAGAGAGAAACGGAGGTAATGACTAAGTAATGACAATTAGATGAATGAATTAATACGAGAGTGATCATCAAGAGTTCTCGTCCCTAGAGTCAAACTCTCATGTATCTAAGTTCAAGAATCTGTTGGAAATCGATATCTCGGGTTATCAAAAATTGCGGAACCGACAACCTGACCGAAATCCTTGATTGCCGGAGAACCAACCGCGAACCACCACGCGAGCCGGGGCCCGACCGAACACCCAGCGAGGCCCGAGGGCCGCGAGCGTCCAGCCGAGCCCCCACGAGGGGGCTCGCGATCGCCTCGTAGCGATCGCTGGGATCGCTCGTAGCGATCCCCGGGCTGCTCGCAGCAGCCCCGCAGCGGGTCATCATGCCCGCTGCTCGCATGGGGTCATCCCCGTGCACCACCCCTGCTACGGGAACTCCCGTAGCGCGCACGGGGCAGCTGCGGGTTAACCCCGCAGCGATTCGCGATCGAGCTCACGGGCTCGATCGCCCCTCGGCTCCAGCCGAGGGTCCCATGTGGCCACGCCGGCGGCGAAGGGGGCGGGGAAATCCGCCGCGGCACCAGCCCGCGGCATCCCCGGCGATCGACCGAAGTCGATCGTATGCCCCGGCGTCCAGCCGGGGCTTCCCTTTGCTACGCGTGCCGGCGGTCGAACCTTAGGGTTCGGCCGCCACCCTCGATTCCAATCGAGGGCTTTTCTCTGGATCTTCGCCGGGGATCTCGAATCCCCGTCCCCGAAGTTCGTACGTTTCCCGGATCGTGCGTTCATGTATATATCACGATTAAAACATATAATCATAAGAGGGTGTTTACGATTATACCTACGTCTCGTTGTGCGGAGAAACGAGATAGATTGAAGACCTTCGAATCTTCCCACGTATTCCTTGCACTTCGTTCGAACGTCGTGTGGGCGACGATCCTCCGAACTCCTATGGATCTCCTTCACGAACTCTCTAGAATATCAAATATGATAATCTTATTGTGTCTTGAATTGTGAAGACCATGTAGTGCTTTTATAAGCTACGTAGGGGATCTAAAGGAGGTGGAATATTGGGCTCCCAATATTAATGATTAAATTGAGTCCAAGCCCAAATCTATTAATCCATTAATATTAATTAATTTATTTTCCACTATATAAATTAATTGCACTCCCAATATTAAACCATATTATATCAAATAATATTTCTCTGGTAGTATTATTTATTCCGTGTATTTAAGATTTAAATATCCATGAATAAAATTTATTTATTGCACAATAAATTTATTCATCTCTTTTATCCGAGAATAGGACCATTCAACTTTAATTATTATGCGGAATAATTCCACCTGCAAGGTTTACATAATAATTCCTTATGAACTCATCTCAGGGATATTATCAACTCTTCCGGGATACACTTTCCCGTCAAGTATTCACGGCATGTCATATATAAAATACAGTGACCCAACTTTACCGGTAATTGTCCCAATAATTAAACCGGACAATTCCTTTGGAAAATCAAAGCCATTTATACTAAATATACACACCCGCAATAGTATCGGGGATTAAGAATAAAATACTCTGAGACTTGAATCAATTATCACAGGCAATCCTAATTGATAAATCTCAAGTGATCCGCCCAATACACCAAGTGTACAAGTATGATAAAATAATCAAGACCGATTATTTTCTCCCTCATACAACGACTATACCGATGGCTTGGTCCGTGTCCATCTAGGTCGTGAGCAACTGTTCGATTAAATACGAGTAACCGATAGTATGATCTTCCGTGTGACGGCGCACACCATACTAACAACAACGTATATAATCTAGGACTATATTTGCATATATATTTAATTATCAAATAATTAAAAGCAAACAATTGTTCATTTAATAGATTAAATGCTATGATCGGGAGTTACCGTTACTTAAATCTAGACATTAAGTATACAACTCCAACAATCTCCCACTTATACTAAGGTCTAGTCATTTCTTCCAAACTCCCGACTCCCATACCCATCACGTGCTTAAATTTGTACTTCCATGAAGTACCACGTGAATGAGTAATCTAGGTTGCCGCTCTGAAGTTATCTTGGTGACTACAGCGTCGTCTCCCTAGACGATGACTCGAATCAGGTGGTACTTGCTCTATGTGTTATCATCACTCTTTGGACTTATGACTTCTTCCAGTTTACCATGCACCGCTATTACTATAGCCTTTGGTGAACTAAGAATCATATCCAAGTCCAGAGGTTATCTCGGAATCCAACCAAAATTTCCGCTGCCTCTGAGGCTGCCTTTCGGTTATGATAGAGTCCGAAAAGCGTCATGCTTATCACTCTTTCATATTAAGATTCCACTCCCTAAAAGTGAACACATAGCCTGATATCGACTTACACTGGTCCTTCTCTGATTTGAGATCTGAGAATATGTAATCTAAGAAGAATTCGTGTTGCTCCGTAATCCAGTACTTCGAAAGTACTTTTACAGCATCCGAATATCTCTTCAAGAGATTACCTTGATATCCTCCCACTATGCTAACCGCATAGTTGATATCAGGTTCTCGTTTTTCAACATTGCATTCATCAAGCTTTCCATATACCTAGGTATAGGAAACCGCTTTATCTATCTCCTTTTATGTGTTCAAAACACATACCTTTAGATGGATGTATTATGTTTCTGAAAGGCAATAACCTTTCTCAAAATTATGCATGTTTAAAACAAATCATAATCGTATAAGATATTTAGGAGAAGTACAATGTTCTTACCTTGAGATCGAAAGATCCTAAGAACATGATCTAACTTCTTCTTAATCTTATATCTTGATTTATTTAGACAACCATCATTTTATGTCTGATAATGTCCTTACATTGTCGCCAATGATAGAATGTTATCTTCATAAAATTCCGAGAAACACCACCCTGTTTCCATCACGTTTCCAATACACCTCTCGTCTATGCCTTTTTGATGAATCCATCAAATGGACTATCTCATCAATTCGCAAGTTTTACGATTCATAGCTTTGTAATAATCCATAAATGGATTTACTAAGCTTGTACTCTAAATGATCTTGCCTCTTAACAATAATACTTATTGCTTTCTAAGTGGGCACATTTAGATTCAGTACCGCCCTTATGCAGAACTAGGGATCGATTTCATCACTAGATCCAGAGTCCTGAACTCCTCTAGTCTTATGAAGATCTCTGGCTGTTTAACAACCTCCCACTGCAATGGCGTTCCGGTGTACAAACAGTAATAACAGTAGGTGTAGTTTGTGGTGTAATACTACTCGGTTTGGCTGGTTCTCAGTCTTCTTTCTCTCATTGTAATGTGTTACGTCACTTCGGGCTTTGTAGTTCATCTAATAGTCCTCTTCTAAGAACCGGGCGTTAAAAACGTCATTCTGGTTCATAGTACTATTGAGCGTACATTCTTTTGTTCTTCCAGGATATCCAACAACCACATTGAATGTGCCGTTGTTTTTCCCGGAGTATCCATAGAACATAGGTAGTTCCGAATAACCTTTTTCCTTTTACTATTAGAACCCCATTTTTTATTTCCCGACACACCATTTCCACACAGAAGTGTATGGTGTAGTTATTTGGGATCCAATCCCATTCTCTGATATATGCTATGTGTTTACTTAGATAGGTAATAGCCTCTGTGATTAAATCGCAGGCTTCCAATGGATATACTTTGAAGGTTCCCCACAATAGCTTTGTGTCCATTGAGTTGTCAAAACACTCTGCTTTTGTGGCACATCAAGTATTCTAATCCATCTTCGAGTATTCTCAAGGAATAACTCGTACCTTTCTAAGTACAAATATGTCTGCATATATCATCGTCAATCAATTTCAATACTTGTCCGATTTCCATCCTTTATGATAAAGGTCTGCTTAGTTGTATTATCTTCCAAATTCAGCTCATAGGTCGGAAGGTCCATTCCTTCAACTATAATTGATCAAATCAATTTCGACCTTTGAACCTTATTTGAATAAATACTACTAAGTACAAGAATTCACAAGTATAATGATTTAACAAAGAAATGTATCTAATAAGTAAAACAAGTTATAAAACGGTTTGTTGCATCGTGGTAGACTCAGGATTCATCATACATATATCGCTATCTAATGTACCAGAATAGATAATACCATTTATTTCTTATCCAAACCATCAAATGATTAAAGAAATAAAAATATCCATTCATTAATAATAGAAAACTAGAAAAAAAGTTCTTTCTAAAATAAAGGGGTACATAAAGCAATAATCTTGAAATGAAATCCTATAACTACTAAAAGCAGATAAATGTCTTCCACTGCAACCGCTGCTTCCTCTACAGCTTTGCCCATGTAGACTTGAACTCTTCTTTTCTAAGTCGCCGGGTTTTCTGGAACCCCTGCATTCAAAAATGCACATACCGTCAGTGGTTCCATATCTACACACCATATTTCTGGTAGATAATACCGCTGATTATGTTTTTACGACTAAAGAAAAATTCATACCTTTGAGAGGACAAGATATAGACCCCCAGTACTCAGACTGCTTTTCTTGGGGATATTTTCCAGAAGGCTTTCTTATCCCACCCCGTGGTCCAAGTCCTTTAGGACTACTGGATTCTTTTGCCCTCTTCTCCTTTCCCTTATGTACGCCTTTAGGTTCGAAACCTTTGGCCTTGTCTATAAGAGCTTGCGATTGTCTCAACTCATCTAAAAGGTACAGCATCTCGTAAACGTGTTCAATCGTTTCCTCGAAGCAACTAACTTTTATGAGTATCCTCATCGCCTCTTTCCTAGCCTTTACATCATGTCTAAACATCAGCTTGAGTTTGAGCATGATATCATGATTAGTGGTTAATGCAAAGGCATTGTCCCACTTCTCAAAATCAGCTATTTCCTCATCAGTTGAGACACTTGTAGGTATGGGAGGACAAAACTCACTGAGTACATCATTGTACTCTTTAACAGTCTGGGTAATGTCTAATTCTCTATTCCATCCAACACAGTATGGAACCATTGCATTGAACTCCTTGAGTATCAACGAAAGTGGATTCATAGCTATTCTCTAAACCTATAAGCACATATAAACAAACAATCAATTTAATGTCCGATATTATCTCCCTCAAATAATATCATTAAATTACTAATTACATCTAAAATCCCATCAGATATGGCAAGCCACGATAGTGTGGACGTTTACTTATCCAAATGATTTCGTAATTAGATTTGCTTTGGTCGTACATCATCATAGCGTTGCTTCGATGGGAAGAATACTATGAAGCGTACCTAAGTGTAAACTATTACTCAGTACTAAGAAGATTGCTCGAGACTCGTATTTTACCGCAAGCCACGATAGTGTGGACGTTTACGTTAACACACGATCCTTCACTTTCTTCTATAACTGTCTACATCAATTATTCCAAAATCCCATTCAATATAGCAAGCCACGATAGTGTGGACGTTTACTATACCAAAAGATTTTTATAATTGACATCCAATTACTTGACCCATTCGATTTTCGTAAATCAAGACGCGGAAAATCATAAGTGAAACTCGAAGTTTCTAACCAGTGATTCACCATGCGAACCACCCTATCTCTCATTAGATGAGGGAGCCGAGCAGACAATCGATCCATTTCAAGAAATGGTACGAAGGTCTCTAATTCGTGTCATCCACATGACCAAGTGGCTTTGGCTCCATTCCACTCCCCGGGGTGAGAATGAGTCGACTTGAAGTCAGCTTCAGAAAGACAAATTAGGCATTGTTTGATAAACTTAATCAATGTTTCTCGTAAAAGGAATTACAAGAATTCTCCTCCAATGACTCGTCTATACGAACTTCAAAAGTCCATAAGAGTCACCAAGAGAACAATAATGGAGACCATGGGAATGTTTCCAATCCCTCTCCCACTTAGCTTTTTACAATAAAGGGATACGCTATCTAATGCATAATTAAACACATAAGCATGCATACATGTAATAAAGCACATAAAATATTATCACATAGTCAAAATAATACTAGAATATTATTTTCCGACTATCATGGCTTTATAGCATCTTCGTACGCATCTTCTAGTCTTCAGTCTTCGTTCTTGAATGCTCCATGTGACGAGAATATTAATCTCAATATTTAAATCTATTTATTTTTAATTAATCCAAAAGTTACTTAATTCGAAAATTAAGTCAATCGAATATATCAAAAATAAAATTAAATATTATTAATATTTCTATTTATTTTCATTTTCCTATCTAATTCTATTAAATCTCTAGAATCTCATCCAAGTCAAACTTGGAATATTCTAGAAGACTTCTATAATAGAATAAGGAAATAAAATAAATTAGTACTCTTCTACTTTCCTTAAATTCGGTCAACCCCCGAATTTTTACTATTACAAGCATTCATCCACACAAAACGAATCTCGACATGTCCGAGAGTTTAATAAACGAATAATCATGGTAAAATAATTAACAAAAAATTAAACCATGATAGCCGGAAATCCTGCAAGGTAGAACAATATCGAACATATTCATGAACACGAAACCAACGCTCTGATACCAATTGTTGGAAATCGATATCCCGGGTTATCAAAAATTGCGGAACCGACAACCTGACCGAAATTCTTGATTGCCGGAGAACCAACCGCGAAACACCACGCGAGCCGAGGCCCGACCGAACACCCAGCGAGGCCCGAGGGCCGCAAGCGTCCAACCGAGCCCCCACGAGGGGGCTCGCGATCGCCTCGTAGCGATCGCTGGGATCGCTCGTAGCGATCCCCGGGCTGCTCGCAGCAGCCCCGCAGCGGGTCATCATGCCCGCTGCTCGCATGGGGTCAGCCCCGTGCACCTCTGCTACGGGAACTCCCGTAGCGCGCACGGGGCAGCTGCGGGTTAACCCCGCAGCGATTCGCGATCGAGCTCACGGGCTCCAGCCGAGGGTCCCTTGTGGCCACGCCGGCGGCGAAGGGGGCGGGGAAATCCGCCGCGGCACCAGCCCGCGGCATCCCCGGCGATCGACCGAAGTCGATCGTATGCCCCGGCGTCCAGCCGGGGCTTCCCTTTGCTACGCGTGCCGGCGGTCGAACGTTAGGGTTCGACCGCCACCCTCGATTCCAATCGAGGGCTTTTCTCTTGATCTTCGCCGGGGATCTCGAATCCCCGTCCCCGAAGTTCGTACGTTTCCCGGATCGTGCGTTCATGTATATATCACGATTAAAACATATAATCATAAGAGGGGGTTTACGATTATACCTACGTCTCGTTGTGCGGAGAAACGAGATAGATTGAAGACCTTCGAATCTTCCCACGTATTCCTTGCACTTCGTTCGAACGTCGTGTGGGCTAAGATCATCAGAACTCCTATGGATCTCCTTCACGAACTCTCTAGAATATCAAGTATGATAATCTTATTGTGTCTTGAATTGTGAAGACCATGTAGTGTTTTTATAGGCTACGTAGGGGATCTAAAGGAGGTGGAATATTGGGCTCCCAATATTAATGATTAAATTGAGCCCAAGCCCAAATCTATTAATCCATTAATATTAATTAATTTATTTTCCACTATATAAATTAATTGCACTCCCAATATTAAACCATATTATATCAAATAATATTTTTCCGGTATTATTATTTATTCCGTGTATTTAAGATTTAAATATCCATGAATAAAATTTATTTATTGCATAATAAATTTATTTATCTCTTTTATCCGAGAATAGTACCATTCAACTTTAATTATTATGCGAAATAATTCCACTTGCAGGGTTTACATAATAATTCCTTATGAACTCATCTCGGGGATATTATCAACCCTTCCGGGATACACTTTCCTGTCAAGTATTCACGGCATGTCATATATAAAATATAGTGACCCAACTTTACCGGTAATTGTCCCAATAATTAAACCGGACAATTCCTTAATCAAAGCCATTTATACTAAAAATACACACCCGCAATAGTATCGGGGATTAAGAATAAAATACTCTGAGACTTGAATCAATTATCACAGGCAATCCTAATTGATAAATCTCAAGCGATCCGCCCAATACACCAAGTGTACATGTATGATAAAATAATCAAGACCGATTATTTTCTCCCTCATACAACGACTATACCGATGGCTTGGTCCGTGTCCATCTAGGTCGTGAGCAACTGTTCGATTAAATACGAGTAACCGATAGTATGATCTTCCGTGTGACGGCGCACACCATACTAACTACAACGTATATAATCTAGGACTATATTTGCATATATATTTAATTATCAAATAATTAAAAGCAAACAATTGTTCATTTAATAGATTAAATGCTATGATCGGGAGTTACCGTTACTTAAATCTAGACATTAAGTATACAACTCCAACAAACTCCAACAAGGAAAAGTAGAGAAATAAGGTGAGGAAAAACTTAGGAATTGATGTAGAAGTAGAGGATCTTCGTCGTCATTGATTGGACTCCGATCCGACATCAATGGATGGAATCAATTTGATGAAGATGTCTTTCTCTCTCTAGAAATCACTTCGCCTCTCTCTTTCTCTCTCTAGAAATGTTCCTCAATTGTTCTATGTGCTCAAAGTTATGTGTATGGAGTGTCATCCAAGTCTTTATACTCCTACATGTGAAATAACCGCTCTTCTCTATTTCCCACAAAAAATGTGAATCAATTTGGGTCTGAAATGTCGATTTTACTCCTGGTCAATGTTTAATTAGCTCGGTCAACGCGGTCAACTCAGTCAAAGTCATGGTCAATACTTCCATGGTTTCACATCACCTCTTCTATGGATAATATTTTCTTCCTCCGATCTAATATTACAAAAATGACAGTTGATCTTGTAGCTCTACGAGTCCTCTACATCATATCCAAAATTAGGCTCGATCTAACGGTTAACGAAATTGGGATCGCATTTCTTCCGAAGCTGCGTAGTGTAGTCGCGGGAGGGCGCCTGGTGTCGAAGCGAGCGCTAGGATTTCTCGAGGCGGGCACTTCACATGGAGGCGAGCGCTCGGGTTCTCTGCGCAGAAGTCAATCAGGGAGGGCAGGCGGACACCTGGCCCTGCTTGTGCCCTTGTCTCATTCATGTCATATTTTTTTCGTCAAAACTCCAATCGTCTTGATTCGAAATTCCTCGAAATCTAGAATTCCTGATCTTCGCACTCATATATATCACGAGCCTAGATTCAGAAGGAGCGAAATCAGTTTAATATGCAAAGTTCCTACATTTCGGGTTGGCTCGTTATTCCGTTTTAGCCTCGTTTTACCTAATTTTTGACATAGAAACTCAACTATATCGCACGTAAGCTACGTCACAACAATAATAAGCAATCTCTTAATGATCGTACACATATGTACAAAATCACGCCAAAAAATATTACGAAAAACTAGCAAAAAAAAAAAGGTTTTTTGCGACCACAGTACGTGGTCGCTATTGTTATCTTTTAGCGACCACAGATGGTCGCAAAATCACACACTCGTTATTTGTTCTGATAAAGGTCCACTTGTACCTATTACCGACCACACACGTGGACGCTATTAACACCCGTGGTCGTTATAGATATCGAAAAAGTGACGCTTTCTACCCCACCAATTCTTATGATCGCGAAAACGTATTGGCGACCATAATTGTGGTCGCTAAAACTTATTTCTGAAAACTTGATTTTTTGTTTTCATACGTAATAGTCTAACAATTAACCGGAGACGTTTTATAAACGATTCATATAAACCATTTTGTGTCTGAACATGAGCTATCGAAGGTTCAACTTCAATTCCAATTGACATACAATAGTCATCGAATGCTTCCGACTTGAATTCGGCAGCATTGTCAAGACGTATTTTCTTGATCGAGTAGTCAGGGGATTGTGCTCGTAAGTTTATCATTAGAGCAAGTAATTTAGCGAATACTATGTTTCTTGTAGAAATCAAGCAAACATGCGACCATCGTGTGGATGCATCAATCATTACCATGAAATAACGAAATGATCCACATGGTGGATGTATTGGTCCACAAATATCTCTTTGGATTCTTTCTAAGAATGTTGGAGATTCTATATTAACCTTCGTAATAAGATTTCTAATAATTAACTTTCACTGCGAACACGCACTACATGGATATTCATTCGGTAAAAGGATCATATTATCCTTTAGTTGGTGCCCATTTGAATTACCAATGATTCGACGCATCATAGTTCTTTCGGGATGCCCAAGTCGATCATGCCAAAACATAAAAGTTTGTGAATGAGTGAACTTCTGGTTCAGTACATTCCAGATTTAAAAGAAGTTATGCACAGATACATATTCAATATGTTTCATGCATTGTTTCTATGTAATATACATTACAACGAATATCTTTAAAACTTAGCAAATTCCTTCTCGATTTGGTAGAATATAATGCATCTTTTAGGTCTAGTATGGTGTTATTTGGCAAGATAACACTAGCTCTTCCGAAGCCTTCAATAATACTAGATGCACCAGAAATTGTATAGACATTTTTCTTTGCAAATGTCAAGTTTATAAAAATAATTTTTGTCTCGAAGTATTGTGTGGGTGGTGGCGCTATCGGCAAGACATTCATCTAATCCAGTCTCGTGATATTTGCCATAAGTATCTACAAAAGAAGATACACTAGATTTCGATTTTCAAAGATGTTATTCGAGATAATTAGTATATAATCACAATCAATTTGATATTTATATTTTTGCAGTAATATCATATCACGATATTTTTCAGGAACATTTAATTTTGATATTTCTAATATCATATCACAATGTTCTTCAGGAACATTAAAAATTTAATTGATTTACTATGCATAATTAATTTGATATTACTTTATTAATATCATATTATAATGTTCTTCAAGAAGATTTGAAATTTAATTGCTTCAACATGAGTCATTTATGAAGAAGGGGGAAGAAGTAGATATATGTATAACTATTATTAAATATAAATATAAATTGTTTTCTGATGTTGAATCGTTGGTGATTGAAACTTCAGACCTGGATGAGTAACTTCGATAAATATTTGATAAAAAACGCGGTTGAATTTTCTTAGCGCTTCGTGCTGATAACGTATTATAGAGTAAAGAGAATTAGGAGAGAATTGAATGAATTCATTAATGAGGGGAGACCCCTTTATATATGATACTCCCTCCGACCCTAAACAATGGTCACAGTTGGTCGACGTTGACTTTCTTTGTCCGTCCAATACATATGATAAACAGTGTACAAAAATTATGAAAAAATAACTAAAATAAAACTTAACTATTAAATTTTATTTTAGTATTTTTTTCATAATTTTTGTACACTTTTTATTATATGTATTGAATGCTGGAAATCGATATCCCGGGGTATCAAAAATTGCGGAACCGATAACCCCAACCGAAATCCCATCGCCGGAAATCCCGCGAACCACCAAACGGAGCCGGGCTCGACCCGAGCATCGCCGCGGGATGAACCCGCGGCCGAAACCCTAGTCGAGCCCCCGCCGGTGCGCGACGCCACCGGCCGAGGGGTGGCTGGGGGGTCCACCCGCCGTGGCACCAGCCCACGGCGAACCCCCGACGATCTACTTCACGTCGATCGCATGCCCCGGCGTCCAGCCGGGGCTCCCCTTCGCCCACGCGTACCGGCGGTCAAACCCTAGGGTTCGGCCGCCCCTCTCGATCCTCGCCGGGGATCTCGAATCCCCGTCCCCGAGGTTCTTCGTTTTCCCGGATCATATGTTCATGTATGTATCACAATTTAATTCACATAAAATCATACAAGAGGGTTTATGATTTTACCATTGATTCGTTGTGCGGAGAAACGAAATCAAGTTGAAGACCCTTGGATCTTCTCACGTATTCCTTGCACTAGCTTGAACGTCGGATGGGCGACGATCTTCCAAGCTTATGGATCTCCTTCACGAACTCTCTAGAATATCAAGTATGATAATCTTTTCTTATGATTTGTGAAGACCATGTAGTGCTTTTATAGGCTACGTAGGGGATCTAAAGAAGGTGGAATATTGGGCTTCCAATATTGATGATTAAATTGAGCCCAAGCCCAAATCTATTAATTCCATCAATATTAATTAATTTATTTTCCATTATATAAATTAATTGCACTACCAATATTAAACCATATTATATCAAATAATATTTCTCCGGTTAGTATTATTTATTCCGTGTATTTAAGATTTAAATATCCATGAATAAAATTAATTTATTGCTAATTAATTTATTCATCTCTTATATCCGAGAATAGTACCATTCAACCTTATTTTTTGTGCGGAACAAATCTACTCATGAGGTTTACACAATAATTCCTTATGAACTCATCTCGGGGATATTATCAACTCTTACGGGATACACTTTCCCGTCAAGTATTCACGGCATGCCATATATAAAATATAGTGACCCAACTTTACCGGTAATCAACCCAATAATAAAATCGGTTAATTCCTTTGGAAAATCAAAGTCACTTATATTAAATATACACACCTGCAATAGTATCGGAGATTAAGAATAAAATACTCTAAGACTTAAATCAATTATCAACTGCAATAGTATTGATAAATCTCAAGCGATCCGCCCAATACACCAAGTGTACAAGTGTGATAAAATAATTAAGATAAATTATTTTCTCTCTCACACAACGACTATACCGATGGATTGGTCCGTGTCCATCTAGGTCGTGAGCAACCATTCGATTAAATACGAGTAACCGATAGTATGATCTTCTGTGTGACTCGGATTGTGATACAACTTTCATTTTATTTCTCCGGCCTGAACCGGGCAGGACTCGGATTGTCGGTTGCTACTGTTACCCTCGATGTCGCCCATCTAGAAAGAATGGCATCCTCCATGTTCACTGGCATGCGACTGGCACGTTGAGCTAATAATTAAAATCGATTAGCACATAATTAGCATAATTCAAAATCAAAAGAAAAAAAAAACCCGAAATTATAATAATCGAGAAACCAAAGAGAATCGATTTATTTATTTATTAAACATAAAATATAAAATATGAAAAGGTGAAAAAAAGAAGAAAAAAAGGGGTTACTTAATTCGATATTCGACGAATTCCCAACGGTAGACATCTGAACTACGTTTCTCACTAAAATTACAATTAAGAAATAATTCAATACATATATTGCGCAGCACATTCATTCGATTTAGATAAGTGCAAAATTTAATCATAACAACCTCAAACAGTGGTGCTAAAATTAAATCAATGACAATGTGCCGACAGCACTCAAAGAAATAGAAACGAGTCATTGGGGCTGAGCATGACTCGCTGAATAAAGATATATTTTGACTCTATGATACAAACTTCAAAATATTATCCTAGAAGGATATACGTGGGTGTTCGTACTAAAAAACGAATAATGATGTGGTGAGATATAAAAGCGAGATTTGTTGCTCAAGAGTTTTTCGCAGAAACTCGATGTTAATAAATATTTTTAAGGATGTCATTAAGTTCCGCTACCTAATATTTTTGGCAGCAATAACGATAAATATGGATATGCATGAATGTGTGATTTGACCATATGGAAGTCATTAGAATGATACATACATGAAAATCCTTGATGGAATTTAAAATTCCGAAAATGAAAGGAAATGAAAATCAGAACATGTACAATATCATATTACATATGTCATTATGGACAAAAATGATATTGAAGACAAGGTCCCGAAGTACTCTTTTTCCCTCTACTAAGTTTTTCCCACAGGGTTTTCTTTGTTAAAGGTTTTTAACTAGACAATCACCACAATATAATGTGAATGTCATATACTCTTTTCCTCGAGTATTTTTTCCTACAAGGTTTTATAACGAGGTTTTTAAGGAAGCATGTATATCACTCGATAATAATTAATGATGACATCATAATGTTCCATATGAGTTTGTTTTAAAGAAAACTTGAAGTTCAAAGAAAAATATAGATGATTGTCAATTAAAGTTCACATTATTGTTCATTTGTCAAAAATGTATATTGAACACTAGACGCATCTAATATACTCCAGAAGAGTTACCGGCCGATTATAGCCATTGCGAATGCTCTAGTCAATATAGATGTCTGGTAAAGGCATATCCAGAAGGACAAAAAATATACAATAGTACAAATGAATGTGAAACTCGACAATTCGAAGGTTGGGTCCTGAAGACCAAAATTTATAACTAAATTTTTCCTATATGGTTTTATTAGTTACAAGTTTTAATGAGACTGATTAATCACCAATAACTACTTTCAAGAAGTCAAAGATCTTCGGTGATTATAATCAGGATGAGCATGTTGTACTCTTTTTCCTTCGTCGAAGTTTTATACCACTGGGTTTTCCTAACAAGGTTTTAACGAGACAACAATCATGTAAATAGTCATTCAAGGGGGTGTGTTATAAATATTGTAATTAGTGAATGACTAGTTTACCGTTTCTTGGTGAACAAGACAGAAACCCTACTTTATGAATGAAATAACAATTATATTCTCCTCTCATATTTTCTCTTTGTCTATTATATTATTCTCTAAATTCTCTTTCAGTTTATAACAATATTTATATTTTAAATCATAGTGTATCTTTTTTTTTCCAATGTGTGAAATTTTGGAATGTAGTACGTGATATGATCATATCCGTTATAAGTCAGCGGGAAAGAGGAATTCCCGAATTTCACAACATTGAAGCACCATTCGTGTAACAATACTGATACAGTACTCGAGCAAGAAGTCGCCAACTCTTAGGACGAACATGGAAAAGTCTTGACGCAGAGGGAAACGAGCATCTGGTGGAAGCCCGATCGAGGAGCCAGTCAACTAAGACAATGTTCTGGATGTCCAACTTGTACTTCCTAAGGCTAAAGAGATGCCGATTGGGACCCATCATATCACCCATGCACCCTTAAGGAACTTGATGAGATTTTTTTTTTGGTAAAGGTCGATCACATATAAATGAAAAGGTGTATGATACAGAACTGCGCATATTGAATGAAATTCCTATCGCATCAACGAGCTAATAGACTAGCTCTCCTCCCAACCAACTAAACATATAGCACAAACAAAAATACAAACGCAATCACCAAGCTATATGCCAAACCCTCTTCAGCGCACGTGCGTGAAGAGAATCTGGAAGTCGTAACGAGCGGATCCTCTCCTTTATGATAGAAATTGCCTGAGAAGCCACCACTCCAGACGACACCGAACGAGCCGCATGAATCCTCGTGTTCCTCTCGAGCCAAATAAAGTAGATAAGAGAAGCAAGAATTCCACGATACGCGCAAGATATCAAGTGCTTCCCACGCCATCGACTAGAAGCCCGTAATACAGCACTATGCCGACTACCACTAGGCCATAGAAATCCAACTTCTACCTCTAGTCTCCGCAAGCAATCCTGTGAGAAGGGACAATCGAAGAAAAAGTGAGAGTGTGTCTTCGCACTCTCCCCACTACATAGCACACACGAGTCATCCGCCCGGCCAATCCATCGCTTATCCCTAGTCGGCAACCGCCCACGGATAGCCATCCAAATGAAGATATCATATGGAAGAGTGTAAAGCAGTGCATTACGGACTCTACCACGGAAACCGAATAGGTAGCAGCCTTTGAGGCAGCTAAAGGATCAGTGTGACTCCTGAGATTCCTCCAGGACTTAGATGTAGTACCTTGTTTGCCCAATGCTATTGTGACAATAGCGGTGCAGTGGCAAAAAGGAACCACGAGTCCATAGTGTGAGATAACACATAGACAAAGTACCACCTGATTCGAGATATCGCCAGGCGATATAGTCATTACCTAGATAACGTCAGGGGACACCCTAGAGTAGTCGTTCACTAAGGCCCTGCAAGCGAAAGCGTTCAGTAGGCACGTGGATGGTATGGGCGTCAAATGTTTGGGAGAGAGCGACTAGACCTTAGTATAAGTGGGAGATTGATGGAGTTGTATACTTAATGTCTAGATTTAAGTAACATGTGAACTCTATCTAAAGCATTTATCCTATTTAATAATAAACAATCATTTGGATTTAATTATATTTAATTAAATATATGCAAACCATAGTCCTAGATTTTATACGTTGTAGTTAGTATGGTGTGTGACGTCACACGAAAGATCATACTATCGATTACTCGTATATAATCGAACAGTTGCTCACGACCTAGATGGACAAGGACCAATCCATCGGTATAGTCGTTGTATGAGAGAGAAAATAATTTGTCTTAATTATTTTATCATACTTGTACACTTTGTGTATTAGGCGGATCTTCTTGAGATTTATCGATTAGGATTGCCTTAGATAATCGATTTTAATCTCAGTGTATTTGATACGAACCTCGTTGGGGATCGAAAAATAGAAGAGAAACGAAGAACGGAAAAAGGAAGATGATACCGGTGGAAAGGTCCTAAAACCTCTGGATCTAACCCACGAAATGAAATAGGATCGATGTCCTAAACCCCAACGCGAATTCGACGCAGCAACTCGGGGATGAGGAAGACGGGGGGGTCGCTTCGTTGATTCGTCGGTTGAATTCTTTGGATAATCGGGTAGAATTCGACCCAAGAGAGATTTTAATAAAAACTCACAAAAATATATTTATTCGTCATCAAAATTAAAGTTATATTGTAACAAGGTCTTAAGAAGCCTTTATATAGGCAAAACGAAACATAGACGTAAAGAAAAAGGAAAGAAAAGCAATAAAAAAAACGCTGAAAACCCTAAAATTCGCCGCTGCTGAATTTTTGTGAAGATGTCGCCCGACGAGTTTTCGCTGTCGCCCGACGGGCCATTGTCGCCCGACGGTCTCGTAGTGCAAATTCTCTGTCGGCCGACATTCATCCCAAAGTGCGAGTTTCACCTCGTGTTCAGCCTCGTGTTCCGCAGAATATGGATTTTAGCCTTGGTGTCGGCCGACAAGCCTTGGTGTCGGCCGACACCAAGCCAAATGCTCGACCCAACTTCGCGGAACCCTCTTGGCACACTCCCGACTCTCGTTCCGATGCCATTTTCGTCGTTTCGGCCTGAAAACGAACCTCACCGTCTTGTACTGGTCCTCGGATTACATCAGTATTTTATTCTTAATCCCTAATATTATTGCGGGTGTGTGCATATAATATTAGTGAATTTGATTTTCCAAAGGAATTGACTGATTAGAATAACCGGTCGATTACCGGTAAAGTTGGGTCACTGTATTTTATGTATGACATGCTGTGAATTCTTGACGGGAAAGCGTGTCCCGATAAGGGTTGATAATGTCCCCGAGATGGTAATATCATGTAAACCTTGCAAGTGGATTATGATCCGCATGATAATAATGTTGGAGTTGTGTACTTAATGTCTAGATTTAAGTAACGGAAACTCCCAATCCATTGCCATTAATCTATTTAATTAAATAAACAATTATTTGCGTTTAATTATTTATAATTAAATATATGCAAATCATAGTCCTGGATTTTATACGTTGTAGTTAGTATGGTGCAAGCATGGGCGCACAGAAGATCATACTATCAGTTACTCGTATTTAATCGAACAGTTGCTCACGACCTAGATGGACACGGACCAATCCATCGGTATAGTCGTTGTGTGAGAGAGAAAATAATTTATCTTAATTATTTTATCACACTTGTACACTTGGTGTATTGAGCGGATCGCTTGAGATTTATCGATTAGGATTGCCTTGGATAATCGATTTAAATCTCAGTGTATTTTATTCTTAATCCCCGATACTATTGCGGGTGTGTATATTTAATATAAGTGACTTTGATTTTCCAAAGGAATTGACCGGTTTAATTACTGGGTCAATTACCGGTTGAGTTGGGTCACTATATTTTATATATGACATGCCGTGAATACTTGACGGGAAAGTGTATCCCGTAAGGGTTGATAATATCCCCGAGATGAGTTCATAAGGAATTATTATGTAAACCCTGCAGGTGGATTTAATCCGCATAATAATTAAAGTTGAACGGTACTATTCTCGGATATAAGAGATGAATAAATTAATTAGCAATAAATTAATTTTATTCATGGATATTTAAATCTTAAATACACGGAATAAATAATACTACCGGAGAAATATTATTTGATATAATATGGATAAATATTGGGAGTGCAATTTTATTTATATAGTGGAAAATAAATAAAATTAATATTGATAAGAATTAATAGATTTGGGTTGGACCCAATTTAATTTTCAATATTAGAAGCCCAATATTTAATCTCCTTTTGATCCCCTACGTAGCCTATAAAAGCACTACATGGTCTTCACAATTCATTAACCTAAGATACGCCAATCATAAAGTTCTTGAAGAGTGGAGGAGATCCATGGAATTCGGTAGATCGTCGCCCACACGACGTCCGGGCTAGTGCAAGGAATACGTGGGAAGATCTCAAGGTCATCAATTGAGTTCTTCGTTTCTCCGTACAACGAGAACAAAGGTAAAATCGTTGAACCCCCTTCGATGATTTTAATGTTTAATTATCGTGAGAATATCGTGAACCAAGATCCAAGGGACGTACGAACCCGGGGACGAGGATCGACCTCGCGGTGGTGATCGAGGATCACCGGACCGCGAGAGGTCGAGAGATCCTCGCCGGGATCGAGAGGACGAACCCTCGGCTGGACGCCGAGGGTGGCGGTCGAGCCCTAGGGCTTCGACCGCCGGCGACGCACAAAGGACCCCGGCTGGACGTCGGGGATGCGATCGAGCGCGTGCTCGATCGCGTGGGCAGCGGGCTGGTGCTGCTGCTGCTCGCACGGCGAGCAGCCCCGCACGGCTGTCGCGAACAGCCGCGAGCCCACGCGTGGTGGCTCGATCGAACAAGCCACGGGCTATCCCCGTGGCGGGTTTGTTTGATTAGGCTATCCCCGTGGAGGTTCGTGGCGGGTTTCCGGTAACCGGGAGTCGATTGGATTGTCGGTTCCGCAATTTAGACAATCCGGATATTCGATCTCCAAAGGATTTCGGTCGGAATTAATTAGATAATTTATTTATTTAAATTTATTAATTCCGGGATATCGATTTCCAACAACTGGTATCAGAGCGTTGGTTTTAGTTCACGGTATTTTTCGATAAATTGTTCTACCTTGCAGGGTTTCCGACTATTATGGCTAGATATAATTATTCTTAATTATTGTCATAATATTGTTCTTGATTATTAAACTCTCGGACATGTCGAGATTCGTTTTATGTGTGGTGAATGCTTGTAATAGTAAAAATTCGGGGGTTGACCGAATTTAGGTTTATTATTACGTTCTATTTTTCCGGAAAATGTATAGGGTCGATTTCATGTATAGAATCGATACCGGATAATTGTATTTAAATTCTTGTAATTTATTTACGTTGGTTCGAGAACGAGACGATCGCCGGAAGAAGAAGACGATGTGACGAGGGAGACGATGGGACGAGGGATCGATCATCATGATCGACCCCATGTAGGATCGAGCCCTAGGCGAAGGGGGCTGCCCGCGGGACTCCTCGGCCACGCCGGCCACCAATGGTGGTGGCGCGTGGGCTGGGGTGGCGGCGGCATGCTTCTCCGAAGGGTGGTCGATGAAGGTGGTAGGGCGCGGGGACTCCCAACTCGTGCTCTTCCGCCGAGATCCAACTTTCCTATTTTAATTCGGTTTTCCTATTTGATTATTTCTTTTATGAAATATTCATGAAATAAGAAAAGAATTAATTTAGTATTAAATTTATTTTCCTATTTGATTATTCCTACTCATGTGAATTTTCATGGATTAGGAAAAGAATAAATTTAGAATTAATTTGTTTTTCCTATTTAATTATTCCTTTATGGAATTTTTAATGGATTAGGAAAATGATTAATTTGGAAAGTTTTGAAAGTCCTTAATTAATTTTTCCTATTTAATTATTCCTTTATGGAATTTTTAATAGATTAGGAAAAGAATTAATTTGGAAGGATTAAGAGTCCTAATTTATTTTATTTCCTTATTCTATTATAGAGGTCTTCTAGAATATTCCAAGTTTTACTTGGATAGACTATTCTAAAGATTTAATAGAATTAGAAAGGAAAATAAAAATAAATAGAAATATTAATAATATTTAATTTTATTTTTGATATATTCGATTGACTTAATTTTCGAATTAAGTAACTTTTGGATTAATTAAAAATAAATAGATTTAAATATTGAGATTAATATTCTTGTCACATGGAGCATTCAAGAACGAAGACTGAAGACTAGAAGATGCGTACGGGGATGCGATAAAGCCATAATAGTCGGAAAATAATATTCTAGTATTATTTTGACTATGTGATAATATTTATGTGCTTTATTACATGTATGCATGCTATATGTGTTTACTTTATGCACTAGATAGCGTATCCCTTTATTGTAAAAAGCTAAGTGGGAGAGGGTATGGAAACATACCCATGGTCTCCATTGCTGCTCTCTTGGTGACTTTTATAAACATTTGAAGTTTATATAGATAAGTTATTGGAGGAGAGTTCTTGTAATTCCTCTTACGAGAAACATTGATTAAGTTTATCAAACAATGCCTAATTTGTCTTTCCAAAGCTGATTTCAAGTCGACTCATTCTCACCCCGGGGAGTGGAATGGAGCCAAAGCCACTTGGTCATGTAGAGGACACAAATTAGAGACCTTCGTACCATTCTTTTATAGATGGATCGATTGTCTGCTCGGCTCCCTCATCTAATGAGAGATAGGGTTGTTTGCATGGTGAATCACTGGTTAGAAACTTCGAGTTTCACTTATGATTCTCCGCGTCTTGATTCACAAGATCGAATGGATCAAGTAATTGGGAGTCAATTATAAAAGTCTCTTGGTGTAGTAAACGTCCACACCACGTGGCTTGCTATACTGATGGATTTTGGATTAATTGATGTAGACAGTTGTAAGAAATTGTGAAGAGTTGTGAAGTTGTCGTAAACGTCCACACCACGTGGCTTGCGGTGATGTAGCAATTCCAAACGATTTACTTTGGTACTGAGTAATGGTTTACACTTAGATACGCATTATAGTATTCCTCCCCACGAGGTTCCGCTATAAGTGATGTATGACCGAAGCAAATCTAATTGCTAAATCATTTGGGTAGGTAAACGTCCACACCACGTGGCTTGCTTTACCTGATGGGATTTTAGATGTGATTAGTGGTTTAATGATATTATTTGAGGGAGATAATATCGGATATTAAATCGATTGTTTGTTATTATATGTGCTCATAGATTATGGATGGCTTTGAACCCACTTTATGTGATACTTAAGGATTTTAACTCACTTGTCCCTGAATGTATTGATTGGAATAGAGATCTGGACATTGCCCAGACTGTTAAAGAGCTTTGTTCTCCCGAGCCTACTAATGTCTTAACTGATGAGGAAAGAACTGATTTTATCATGTTCAAACTCAAGGAGATGTTTAGACATGATGTAGAGGCTAGACAAGAGGCGATGAGGATACTCATAAATGCCAGTCGAATCGAGGAAACGCTTAAACACGTTTTTGAGATGATTGACCTTTTGGACGAGTTGAGACGGAAATCGCAAGCTCTTGTAGCCAATGCCAAAGGTTTCGAACCTAAAGGCAAAACCGGGGGATAGGAAAAGCAAGCAAAGAAACCCAGTGGTCCTAATTCTTGGATCACGAGATGGGGCGAGAAAGCCAATAGGCTAGTGTTCTCAATGCAAACAGTCTAGGTACTGGAAGTCTGATTATCCTCTCAAAGAAAGTACGAAATCTTCTTTAGTCGTAAAACATAGTCAGTGGTATTATCTACCGGAACCTGGTGTGTAGATATAGAACCACTGACGGTATGTGCATTCTAAATGCAAGGGTTCCAGGAAACCCGACGACTTAGAAAAGAAGAAATCGTAAGTCTACATGGGCAATGCTGTAGAGGAGGCAGCAGTTGCAGTGGAGGACATTTTATAGGATTTCATTTTGGGTTATTGCTTTTATGTACCTTTCAAATTAGAAAGAACTTTGTTCTGGATTTCTAATAAATGGATATTTTATTTCTATTAATCATTTGATGGTTATAAGAAGAAATAAAGATAGTATCTATTCTGGTACATTAGCTAGCAATATATAAATGATGAATCCCGAGTCCACCACGGTGCAACGAACCGTAGTATAAAACTCGTTTTACTAATAAGAGATTTCTTTATTAAATCGATTGTACTTGTGGATTCTTGTGCTAAATCATGTCTATTCAAATAAGAAGTTCAAAGGTCGAAAATTGATATTTGATCAATTAAGTTGAAGGAGTGGACCTTCCGACCTAAGAATCTAATTTGGAAGATAACATGATATAAGATCCGGACAAGTATAAGAATTGATTGACTCTGATGTATGCAGACCTTTGTTTACTCAGACAATAAGGTACGAGTGCTTCATTTTATGATTACTCGAAAGAATGGATTAGCATACCTGATGTGCCACAAAAGCAAAGTGTTTTGACAAGTCAATGGACACAAAGCTATTGTGGGGAACCATCATGGTATATCCATTGAAAGCCTGCGATCTAATCGCGGAGGCAAGTGCCTGTCTGAGGAATGCATGACATACTGATCAGAGATTGAGATTTGATCCCAAATGACTACACCATACACTCTTGTGTAGAAATGGTATGTCGGAAATAAGAAATGGAACTCTTATAAAATAGTAAAAGCATGAGTTATACGGAACTACCTGTGTTCTATGGATATGTCTGGAAACAACGGCGCATTCAAATGCGGTTGTAGAATATCCTAGAAGAACAAAAGATGTGTGTTCAATAGTACTATGAACCAGAAGGACGTTGTAAGTTCTAAACGCCCGGTTCTTAGAGGAAGACTATTAGATGAACACAAGCCCAAAGTGACGTAGTACTTTGAAATGAGAGAGAAAGATTAAGACTGGGAACCAGCCGAACCGAGTAGCGGTACACCACTAACTGCACCTACTGTTATTACTGTTTATACACCGGAATGCCGTTGTAGTGGGAGGTTGTGATCAACCGAAGATATTCATAAGACTATGAGAGTTTTCGGACTCTGGACCTAGTATACATGAAATCGATCCCTGGATCTACATGAAGGCAGTGCTAGATCTAAATGTGCCTTCTTGGAAAGCAATAAGGATTATTGCTAAGAGGCAAGATCATTTAGAGTACAAGCTTAATTAATCCATCTATGGATTGGAACAAAGCATTAAGTTTGTTGAACTTGCGCATTGATGAGAAAGTCCACTTGATGGATTCATCAAAAGGCATAGACGAATAGTGTGTATTGGAAACGTGATGGAAACAAGGTGGTGTTTCTCGGGTTTTTTATGTAGATAACATTTTATCATTGGCAACAATGTAAAGATGTAATCAGACATGAAATGATGGTTGTCTGGATAAATCATTATGAAAGATATAGGAAGAAGTTGTACTTCTCCTGGACATCTTACATATATATGATTATAGTTTGTTTTAACATGCAAAATTCCGAGAAAGGTTCGTTACCTTTCAGATACGGAATGCATCTATCTAAGGATATGTGTTTTGGAACACAAAAGGAGATAGAAGCAATTAAAGCGGTTTCCTACACTTAGGAGTGTGGAAAGCTTAATAAATGCGATGTTAAAAATGAGAACCTGATATCTGCTATGCGGCTAGTATAGTGGGAGGATATCAAGGTAATCCTGGAAAGGAATACTCGACTGCTGTAATGAACATTTTAAGTACTTTCGAAGTACTGGAAACTATGTTCTGGATTACGAAGCAAACGAGCATTTCCTTTGGATTACATTCTCTTAGATTTCTAATCGAATGAGGACCAGTATAAGTCGATATCAGGCTATGTGTTTCACTATTGAAGGAGAAGGAGTTTTAACATGGAAGAGTGATAAGCACGATGCTTTTCGGACTCTGCCATGAGTAACCAAATAGCGGCCTCAGAGGCAGCGGAAGTTTTGGTATAGCTCCGGGATAATCTCTGGGACTTAGATGTGATTCTTAATTTGTCAAAGGCTATGTAAATAGCGGTGCGATGGCAAATGGTAAGAAATCACAAGTCCATAAGTGTAAGATAACACGTAGAGCAAGTACCACCTGATACGAGTCATCGTCGAGGGAGACGACGCTGTAGTCACCAAGATAACTTCAGAGCGGCAACCTAGAGTGCTCATTCACATAGTATTCTTGGAAGTACAACTTAAGCACGTGATGAGTATGGGAGTCGGGAGTTTGGAGGAAATGACTAGACGTTAGTACAAGTGGGAGATTGTTGGAGTTGTGTACTTAATGTCTAGATTTAAGTAACGGAAACTCCCAATCCATTACCATTAATCTATTTAATTAAATAAACAATTATTTGCGTTTAATTATTTATAATTAAATATATGCAAATCATAGTCCTGGATTTTATACGTTGTAGTTAGTATGGTGCAAGCATGGGCGCACAGAAGATCATACTATCAGTTACTCGTATTTAATCGAACAGTTGCTCACGACCTAGATGGACACGGACCAATCCATCGGTATAGTCGTTGTGTGAGAGAGAAAATAATTTATCTTAATTATTTTATCACACTTGTACACTTGGTGTATTGAGCGGATCGCTTGAGATTTATCGATTAGGATTGCCTTGGATAATCGATTTAAATCTCAGTGTATTTTATTCTTAATCCCCGATACTATTGCGGGTGTGTATATTTAATATAAGTGACTTTGATTTTCCAAAGGAATTGACCGGTTTAATTACTGGGTCAATTACCGGTTGAGTTGGGTCACTATATTTTATATATGACATGCCGTGAATACTTGACGGGAAAGTGTATCCCGTAAGGGTTGATAATATCCCCGAGATGAGTTCATAAGGAATTATTATGTAAACCCTGCAGGTGGATTTAATCCGCATAATAATTAAAGTTGAACGGTACTATTCTCGGATATAAGAGATGAATAAATTAATTAGCAATAAATTAATTTTATTCATGGATATTTAAATCTTAAATACACGGAATAAATAATACTACCGGAGAAATATTATTTGATATAATATGGATAAATATTGGGAGTGCAATTTTATTTATATAGTGGAAAATAAATAAAATTAATATTGATAAGAATTAATAGATTTGGGTTGGACCCAATTTAATTTTCAATATTAGAAGCCCAATATTTAATCTCCTTTTGATCCCCTACGTAGCCTATAAAAGCACTACATGGTCTTCACAATTCATTAACCTAAGATACGCCAATCATAAAGTTCTTGAAGAGTGGAGGAGATCCATGGAGTTCGGTAGATCGTCGCCCACACGACGTCCGGGCTAGTGCAAGGAATACGTGGGAAGATCTCAAGGTCATCAATTGAGTTCTTCGTTTCTCCGTACAACGAGAACAAAGGTAAAATCGTTGAACCCCCTTCGATGATTTTAATGTTTAATTATCGTGAGAATATCGTGAACCAAGATCCAAGGGACGTACGAACCCGGGGACGAGGATCGACCTCGCGGTGGTGATCGAGGATCACCGGAGCGCGAGAGGTCTAGAGATCCTCGCCGGGATCGAGAGGACGAACCCTCGGCTGGACGCCGAGGGTGGCGGTCGAGCCCTAGGGCTTCGACCGCCGGCGACGCACAAAGGACCCCGGCTGGACGCCGGGGATGCGATCGAGCGCGTGCTCGATCGCGTGGGCAGCGGGCTGGTGCCGCTGGTGCTCGCACGGCGAGCAGCCCCGCACGGCTGTCGCGAACAGCCGCGAGCCCACGCGTGGTGGCTCGATCGAACAAGCCACGGGCTATCCCCGTGGCGGGTTTGTTTGATTAGGCTATCCCCGTGGAGGTTCGTGGCGGGTTTCCGGTAACCGGGAGTCGATTGGATTGTCGGTTCCGCAATTTAGACAATCCGAATATTCGATCTCCAAAGGATTTCGGTCGGAATTAATTAGATAATTTATTTATTTAAATTTATTAATTCCGGGATATCGATTTCCAACAAATAATGTTGAGTGGTACTATTCTCGAAATTAAAAAAGATGAATAAATTAATTAGCAATAAATATAATTTATTCATGGACATTTATATCTTAAACATGCTGAATAAATAATACTACCGGAGAGAATATTATTTGATATAATATGGTATAATATTGGGAGTGCAATTATATTTATATAGTGGAAAATAGATATAATTAATAATAGTAAGGATTAATAGATTTGGGCTTGGGCTCAATTTAATCACTATTATTGGAAGCTCAATATTCCACCTCCTTAAGGTCCCCTACGTAGCCTATAAAAGCACTACAAGGTTTTCTCTATTCTCAAAACTTGAAGATCACAATTCTAGAGAGAGAAAGAAGAGATCCATGGACTTCGGAAGATCGTCGCCCACCCCGACGTTCGAGATAGTGCAAGGAATATGTGGGAAGATCTCAATGTCATCAAATAGATCTCGATTTTCCGGCAAACGAGAACAAGGTAAAATCATAGAACCCCCTCGATGATTTTAAAGATATTAATCGTGAAAATACCGTTGAACGTAAGATCCGAGGGATGCAACCCAAGACGAGGTCGAGCCGGGCGGTGGTGGTTGGACCATCGGACCGCCGGTGGCCCTACGACTCATCTAGAAACGGATCGCGCGAGGTGGATCGAGCCTAGGGCTCGATCACGCGGATCGGCTGCGGGTTTTCCCGCAGCGATCAGCTGCGTGCTGCGGGTTTTCCTGCAGCGGCTCGCAGCGCCTCGCAGCAGCGAGTCAGGCGACTCGCTGCGGGTTGCTGCGAGAAATTCGCTGGGTGTTGCGGCTTTTCCCGCAGCGGACCCGTAGCGACTCAGCAGCGACCCAACGGTGCCCAGCAGCAGCGAGTCAGGCGACTCGCTGCGGGTTGCTACGGGCTGCTGCGAGTAGTCCCGCGTGGCTACTGCGGGAATCGCGGGTTCGCGCGAGTTCTCTCGTGTTTTTCCCGCGTAAGTCTCGTATAACATTTTCATATGGTCATGTACGTGTTCCGGGAGTCGATTGGAGTTGTTGTTCCGGAATTTTGACAACTCCGGATATTCGATCTCCAAAGGGATGACGGTCGAAATTAATTAGATAATTTATTTAATTAATTTTATTTAAATTTATTAATTCCGGGAAGCCGATTTCCAACAATATGAACCATATCCTCCAACTCGACGTACGGTTGCAACTCCACAGCATTACGAATCTCCCAATTCAGTCCAGCTAAGAACCGAGCCATGGTAGCTTCCCTATCCTCTTCAACGTTGGCCTGAATCATTGACACCTCCATCTCCTTAAAGTACTCATCTACGCTTTTCGATCATTGCCGTAGATTCTGCAACTTGTTGTACAACTCCCAGTAATAGTGAGTAGGAACAAACCGCTTCCTCATCACAGCTTTCATCTCGGCCCATGTTTCAATAGGTTGTTCTCGGTTCCACCTCCGACTGGTTACAAGCTGATCCCACTAAAACAGTGCATATTTAGAGAACTCTATCGCCGCCAACTTCACCTTCTTGAGCTCAGAATAGTTATGACAATCAAACATCAGCTCCACCTTTCGCTCCCACTCCAGATACAACTCAGGATTGTTCTTCCCTAAGAATGAGGGAATATTCATCTTGATGTTGCCCAAGTTGTCATCTTCCCGATCTCGTCCTCCGTGACTCCGCTCCTCAGTTTCAAATGCGTCATCCTCCTCAGATTCGTAGTCCCTATGTCGACCATGGTGACGATGATTGCCATGCCGCCTTCCGTGATAACCTCCACCGTTCTGATGCCCTGTATTATCTTGACGAGGCATCTCTTCTGTCATTCGGTCATGCATTGACTCCATTTCCGATGTAATGAACTTTTTCAACTCAGATCGCAAGACCTCCATGATGAACTTAGTTTGGATGTTGGCCACCGTACCGTCCACCTTTGGAAAAGAAGATCCTCCAGACATCCTGCAAAATAACGTTAAAACAAAAACAAGAGAAATGAAGAAATATTTCCCTCACAGCTCTCGTGTGTCACTCATTATGGGAGGTCACTCAGTATTCTCTCACTTTCTCTCTTAAGAATCGAACTTCCTGAATTACCAGCCGAATTCACTCCAACAATATCAACGAAACACTCAATAGGATGGTCGGTTGGAAGGGTGATAGAATTTGGAACGAAAAAAATTCGATAGTATCAATTAAGCTCAAAACGATGCCGGAAAGCTAGAGAATCACTCAATTTTTTATTTTTTTTTTGTGCTGAACGTACGGACGAGGAACAGTAAAAAAAATCGAGGATTTTTTTTTAACAAACAAGGGTTACGGATAAGAAAGCAAACGAGGTACGAAATCAGAAAAAAATACCTAGTCTGGGCTCTGATACCAGATAATACGTACCTCGTAGATTGATGAAGGAAATTGAATGAATCAATCAAACCGGATACCTGATGGATGAATCCCCAAACTTCTGAACCTAATTCGTTGAATGGATTAGATGGAAACCTAACCCCCAAAACGTAATTGATGCAGCTATTCGGAAATGATGAAGACACACGATGAAGAATGAAGGCTTCGTAGATTCGTCAAGTGATCTCTTTTGGCACAATCGACAAAGAGAACGAAATCGAGAGAGAAATAACTCACTTAAAAATTATATCAATGTTCAAAGTTGTGTTCTAACAAAGGTCTCACAAAGCCTTTATATAGGCTGACCTAAAAATCAAAGAAAAAGGATGAAAAACGTATAAAATCCTGTCCGCCTGACTTTCACAAAATTGGGGACTTTGTCGGCCGACAGAATAAGGGTGTCGGCCGACATCAACTTGTCGCCGGACAGGAAAAACTGTCGCCCGACATTTAATCTGAATTTCGGGTTTATCCTCGCACTGATCCTAAGAACGATCATCGGGTTCCACTGAATATCGATCCTCGGCCCTCTGTCGGCCGACAGGTCTTGTTGTCGGCTGACACCAACCTATTTTCGTGGCTGAACACCGCGGTGCGTCCTCGGCTCACGTCTGACCTCCGTTCCGGCTTCGTCTTCATTGTTCCAACTTGAAACTCAAATTCTTCTGTTGGATTGGCCTCCTCGTACGTAATCAGGTTGATAAGGCTTGGCTTCTCCACATCACCAATGGGTTTCTTCAATAGCTCTTGCGCCCAGACTTCTTGGATCATCACCATCAAGCTTGCCTTGAACTTCTTAGCTCTCGAGCGCGTAACTGGTCCAACCGGAACATGCACCGGGTCTTGTATCATCAACGACTCTTGGGCTGCATCAGGCGCTGTTACAACTGGTGGTTTTGCCCTTGGGCATACACCTGAAGAGTGTCCGAACGAATCACAAGTAGTATAGACTTGTGGTTTCCATTCATATTCTATATAAATTCTGCAACTGCCATTGTACCCTCCATCATCCACCGTTGGCTTAAGTAGGATAACATGGTCCTTAAAGTCTCCCTCAACTTTCTTCAACACACAGACCCTAGAATAATCGAGTCTCACCAAAGCCGAGGTGTAAGCATCAGGGTACAGAGGTACCCCAATAGCGCTCGCAACAATTCTGAGTCCCTCCAAGTTCCAGTACTCTAGAGGTAGATTCCTTATTTTAATCCAAATCGGCACTTCGCGATGGACTTGCCTCTGTAAACTCATGCCTTCTCGCCACCGTTGAAGGAAAAGTGGATTACCCGTGAAAATCCAAGGACCTCCTTCCACTACAAGCAGTAAGTCATTCTCTAATTTGAATGAGAAAAAGAAGAAACCATTCTCTTTTGCCTTAACCTCTACCAGCCCTGACCACATCGAAGTGACAAGTTTCTTTGTCATCTGAAATCCCAAATTAGTGTTGGAGTTTTATACTTAATGTCTAGATTTAAGTAACGGAAACTCCCGATCATAGCATTTAATCTATTTAATTAAATAAACAATTGTTTGCCTTTAATTATTTGATAATTAAATATACGCAAATATAGTCCTACATTATATACGTTGTAGTTAGTATGGTGTGCGACGTCACACGGAAGATCATACTATCGGTTACTCGTATATTAATCAAACAGTAGCTCACGACCTAGATGGACAGGGACCAATCCATCGGTATAGTCGTTGTGTGAAGGAGAAATAATTTGTCTTAATTATTTTATCACACTTGTACACTTGGTGTATTGAGAGGATCGCTTGAGATTTATCGATTGGGGTTGCCTTAGATAATCGATTTAAATCTCAGTGTATTTTATTCTTAATCCCCGATATTATTGCGGGTGTGTATATTTAATATTAGTGACTTTGATTTTCCAAATGAATTGATTGATTAGTATAACCAGTCAATTACCGGTAAAGTTGGGTCACGGTATTTTATATATGACACACCATGAATTCTTGACGGGAAATTGTATCCCGATAAGGGTTGATAATATCCCCGAGATGAGTTCATAAGGAATTATTATGTAAACCTCATGAGTGGATTTGTTCCGCATAATAATTAAAGTTGAATGGTACTATTCTCGGATAAAAGAGATGAATAAATTTACTTAGCAATAAATAAATTTTATTCATGGATATTTAAATCTTAAATACACAGAATAAATAATACTACCGGAGATAATATTATTAGATATAATATGGTTTAACATTGGGAGTGCAATTATATTTATATAGTGGAAAATAAATATAATTAATAATAGTAAGGATTAATAGATTTGGGCTTGGGCTCAATTTAATCACTATTATTAGAAGCTCAATATTCCACCTCCTTTAGATCCCCTACGTAGCCTATAAAAGCACTACATGGCCTTCACAATTCATTAAGACAAGAATATCATACTTGATAGTTCTAGAGAGTTGAAGGAGATCCATAGGAGTTCGAAAGATCGTCGCCCACACGACGTTCGAACGAAGTGCAAGGAATACATGGGAAGATTCAAAGATCATCGAATTGATTTCGTTTCTCCGAACAACGAATCAAATGTAAAATCATGAAACCCCCTTTATGATTTTATGTATTAATTATCGTAGAACATACATGAACAACGATCCGGGACGAACGAACTTCGTGGACGGGGATTCTGTTGGAGTTGTATACTTAATGTCTAGATTTAAGTGATATGAACTTCCGATCCATTATCATTAATCTATTTAATTAAATAAACAATTATTTGCGTTTAATTATTTATAATTAAATATATGCAAATTATAGTCCTAGATTATATACGTTGTAGTTAGTATGGTGTGCGCCGTCACACGGAAGATCATACTATCGGTTACTCGTATTTAATCGAACAGTTGCTCACGACCTAGATGGACACGGACCAAGCCATCGGTATAGTCGTTGTATGAGAGAGAAAATAATCGGTCTTGATTATTTTATCATACTTGTACACTTGGTGTATTGGGCGGATCGCTTGAGATTTATCGATTAGGATTGTCTTGGATAATCGATTTAAATCTCAGAGTATTTTATTCTTAATCCCCGATATTATTGCGGGTGTGTATATTTAATATTAGTGACTTTGATTTTCCAAAGGAATTGACCGGTTAGAATATTGGGTCAATTATCGGTAAAGTTGGGTCACTATATTTTATATATGACATGCCGTGAATTCTTGACGGGAAAGTGTGTCCCGATGAGGGTTGATAATATCCCCGAGATGAGTTCATAAGGAATTATTATGTAAACCCTGCAGGTGGATTTGTTCCGCATAATAATTAAGGTTGAATGATACTATTCTCGGATATAAGAGATGAATAAATTAATTAGCAATAAATTAATTTTATTCATGGATATTTTATATCTTAAATACACAGAATAAATAATACTACGGAGAGAATATTATTTGATATAATATGGTATAATATTGGGAGTGCAATTATATTTATATAGTGGAAAATAAATATAATTAATATTAATGGATTAATAAATTTGGGCTTGGGATCAATTTAATCATTAATATTGGAAGCCCAATATTCCAGCTCCTTAAGATCCCCTACGTAGCCTATAAAAGCACTACATGGTCTTCTCTATTCTCATAACTTGAAGAACACAATTCTAGAGAAAGAAAGTAGAGAGGGAGATCCATGGAGTTCGGAAGATCGTCGCCCACACGACGTTCGAGCTAGTGCAAGGAATACGTGAGAAGATCTCAAGGTCTTCAAACTGAGTTCTTCGTTTTTCCGAACAACGAGAACGAGGTAAATCGTAAAACCCTCTTTATGATTTTATCGATTAATTATCGTAAAAATATCGTGAACCAAGATCCGAAAGACGCGACCCATGACGAGGACGAACCGGGCGGTGGTGGTCGAAGACCACCGGACCGCCGGCGGATCGTCGGCTCGGGCTGGAGGGTCGAAGGGCGAGAAGCCGGTTGGACGCCTAGCGCCGCTCGCACGGTGCTGCCTCCGCTCAAGCGGAGGGGCTGCCGCTCGCGCGGTGGTACCGCCGCTCGCACGACGGCGGCTGGGATGATCGCTAGCCACGACTTGGATCGTGGCGGGCTGCGATCATCGAGGGCGTAGCTGGACAGCCTCGTGCATGCTCGCAGCGAGCTACGGGTGGCCCCGTAGCGGACTCGCGGGCGATGCAAGCTGCTGCACGGGGCGATGCGGGCTGTCCCGCACGGGCTGCTACGAGCAGCCCTAGGCGGCTGCCAAGGACAGCCGCGAGCCCACACGGGGTCTCGATCGGGCAGCCACGGGTTCTCCCGTGGCGGGATGCTTGGTTGGGCTATCCCCGTGGAAGTTCGTGGCGGGTTTCCGGCAACCGGGATTTCGATTGGAGTTGTCGTTCCGCAATTTGATAACTCCGGATATTCGATCTCCAAAGGATTTCGGTCGGAATTAATTAGATAATTTATTTATTTAAATTTATTAATTCCGAGATATCGATTTCCAACAATTGGTATCAGAGCGATGGTTTTCGTTCACGGTATTTTTCGATAAATTGTTCTACCTTGCAGGGTTTCCGACTATTATGGCTAGATTTAATTATTTTAATTAATGTCATAATATTGTTCTTGATTATTAAACTCTCGGACATGTCGAGATTCGTTTTATGTGTGGTGAATGCTTGTAATAGTAAAAATTTGGGGGTTGACCGAATTTAGGATTTATTATTACGTTCTATTTTTCCGGAAATTTTATAGAGTCGATTTCATGTATAGAATCGATACCGGATAATTGTAATTAAATTATGTAATTTATTTTACGTTGGATCGATGCCGAAACGACCGCCGGAGAAGAAGACGTGTGACGGAGGAGACGAAGAGAGGGAGGACTTCGGATCGATCATCCCCATGATCGATCCATGAGGATCGATCGACCCAAAGGAGGAGGGGCAGCCAACGAGCCTCTCGGCCGTGCGTGGTGCCACCAAGGGAGGTGGTGCGCCGGCTAGGCGGCGGCGGTGGCGTCACCTCGGCTCTCGGTCGATGGTGGTGGGGCGCGGGGACTCCCAACCCGTGCTCTCCCGCCGAGATCCAACTTTCCTAAATTATTCGGTTTTCCTATTTTGAGTATTCCTATTCTTGGGAACTCTCATGGAATAGGAAAAGAATAAATTTAGAATAAATTTATTTCCTTATTGATTATTCCTATTATGAGAATTTTCATGGATTAGGAAAAGAATAAATTTAGAATTAATTTATTTTTCCTATTTAATTGTTCCTTTATGGAATTTTTAATGGATTAGGAAAATAATTAATTTGGAAAGTTTTGAAAGTCCTTAATTAATTTTTCCTATTTAATTATTCCTTTATGGAATTTTTAATAGATTAGGAAAGGAATTAATTTGGAAGGATTATGAGTCCTAAATTATTTTATTTCCTTATTCCATTATAGAAATTTTCTAGAATATTCCAAGTGGGTCTTGGATAGGATTCTAGAGATTTAATGGAGTAGAAAAGGAAAATAAAAATAATAAAAATATTAATAATATTTAATTTTATTTTTGATATATTCGATTGACTTAATTTTCGAATTAAGTAACTTTTGGATTAATTGAAAATAAATAGATTTAAATATTGGAATTAATATTCCCGTCACATGGAGCATTCAAGAACGAAGACTGAAGACTAGAAGATGCGTACGAAGATGCGATAAAGCCATAATAGTCGGAAAATAATATTCTAGTATTATTTTGATTATGTGATAATAGTATATGCTTTATTTCATGTATGCATGCTTATGTGTATTTAATTATGCATTAGATAGCGTATCCCTTTGTTATAAAAAGCTAAGTGGGAGAGGGATTGGAAACAATGCCATGGTCTCCATTGCTGTTCTCTTGGTAACTTTTATGGACTTTCGAAGTTCGTTTAGACAAGTCACTGGAGGAGAATTCTTGTAATTCCTTTTACGAGAAATATTGATTGAGTTTATCAAAAAATACCTAATTTGTCTTTATGAAACTGATTTCAAGTCGACTCATTCTCACCCCGGGGAGTGGAATGGAGCCAAAGCCACTTGGTCACGTGGATGACACAAATTAGAGACCTTCGTACCATTTCTTGAAATGGATCGATTGTCTGCTCGGCTCCCTCATTGAATGAGAGATAAGGCTGTTCGCATGGTGAATCACTGGTTAGAAACTTCGAGTTTCACTTATGATTCTCCACGTCCTGATTTACAAAAATCGAATGGATCAAGTAATTGGGAGTCAATTGTAAAAATCTTTTGGTGTAGTAAACGTCCACACTATCGTGGCTGCTGCACTGAATGAGATTTTGGATCGATTGATGTAGACAGTTATAGAAGGGAGCAAAGGAGCGTATGTTAACGTAAACGTCCACACTATCGTGGCTTGCGGTGAATATGCGTATCCCAAACAATCTTCTTAGATACTGAGTAATGGTTTACACTTAGGTACGCTTCTTAGTATTCTTCCCATCGAAGTAATGCTAATGATGATGTACGACCGAAGCAAATCTAATTGCTTAATCATTTGGGTAGGTAAACGTCCACACTATCGTGGCTTGCCATATCTGATGGGATTTTAGATGTGATTAGTGGTTTAATGATATTATTTGAGGGAGATAATATCGAATATTAAATCGATTGTTTGTTATTATATGTGCTCATAGATTAGCAATGGCTTTGAACCCATTTTCTGTGATACGTAAGGATTTTAAACTCATTGGTCCCTAAATGTAATGATTGGAATAGAGATCTAGACATTGTCCAGACTGTTGAAGAGTACAAGTTTGTACTCAGTGAGCTTTGTCCTCCCGAGCCTACAAATGTCTTAACTGACGTAGAGGCTAGACAAGAGGCGATGAGGATACTCATAAAGGCCAGTCAATTCAATGAAACACTTAAACACGTTTTTTTAAGATGATGGACCTTTTAGACGAGTTGAGACGGAAATCGCAAGCTCTTTTAGTCAATGCCAAAGGTTTCGAACCTAAGGGCAAAACCGGGGGATAGAAAAAACAAGCAAACAAACCCAGTGGTTCTAAGATTACTTGGACCACGAGATGGGACGAGAAAGCGTGTTCTCGATGCAAACAGTCTGGGTACTGGAAGTCTGATTATCCTCTCAAATAAAGTACAAAATTTTCTTTAGTCGTAAAACATAGTCAGTGGTATTATCTACCGGAACCTGGTGTGTAGATATGGAACCACTGGACGGTATGTGCATTTTAAATGCAAGGGTTCCAGGAAACCCGACGACTTAGAAAAGAAGAAATCGTAGTCTACATGGGCAATGCTGTGGAGGAGGCAGCTGTTGCAATGGAGGACATTTTATAGGATTTCATTTTGATTTATTGCTTTTATGTACCTTTCATTTTAGAAAGATCTTTGTTCTGGATTTCTAATGAATGGATATTTTATTTCTTTTAATCATTTGATGGTTATAAGAAGAAATAATGATATTATCTATTCTGGTACATTAGCTAGCAATATATAAATGATGAATCCTAAGTCCACCATGATGCAACGAACCGTTTTATATAACTCGTTTTACTAATAAGATATTTCTTTATTAAATCGTTTTTACTTGTGGATTCTTATGCTGAGTCATGTTTGTTCTAATAAGAAGTTCAAAGGTCGAAAATTGATAGTTTGATCAATTAAGTTGAAGGAGTGGACCTTCCGACCTAAGAATCTAATTTGGAAGATAACATGACCAAGCAATCCTTTATAGATATAAGATATAAGATCCGGACAAGTATTAGAATTGATTTACTCTGATGTATGCAGACCTATGTCTACTCAGACATAATGATATGAGTACTTCATTTTATGATTACTCGAAAAATGGATTAGCATACCTGATGAGCCACAAAATCAAAGTGTTTTGACAAGTCAATGGACACAAAGCTATTGTGGAGAACCTTCAAGGTATATCCATTTGTAGCCTGCGATTTGATCGCGGAGGCAAGTACCTATTCGGTTCCGCAATTTTTGATAGCCCGGGATATCGATTTCCAACAATTGGTATCAGAGCGTTGGTTCTAGTTCATGTATGTTTTCGATATATCGTTCTACCTTGTAGGGATCTCCGACTATTATGGCTAGTTTAATTATTGTTAATTATTTGTCATAATTGTTGGTTTATTAAACTCTCGGACATGTCGGAATTCGTTTTTGTGGATGAATGCTTGTAATAGTAAAAATTCGGGGGTTGACCGAATTTAAGGTTTTATTATTATTGTTCTTAATTTTCCGGAAATTGTATAGGGTCGATTTCATGTATAGAATCGATACCGGAATTATAATTTAAATTATTGTAATTTATTTACGTTGGATCGATACCGAAACGACCGCCGGAGAAGACGAAGACGCGTGACGAAGAAGCTAGGGCTCGGGATCGATGGGATCGATCCCATGATAATCGATCGATGGCGTGGGGTGGGGGCTCGATCGCCCTGGCCGCGGGCTGCCGCCGGCATGGGGGCTGGCCGGCGTGGCTGGGCGGCGGTGCTCCTCCCCGGTGGCCGGGCAGTTGATGGTGGGGGTGGTGCGGGGACTCCCAACCCGTGCTACTCCTACCATAATTCAACTTTCCTAATTGATTTGGTTTTCCTATTTTGAGTATTCCTAAATTTAGGAACTCTAGTGGAATAGGAAAAGAATTAAATTGGAATTAATTTATTTCCTATTTGATTATTCCTATTCTTGGGAATTTTCATGGATGGAAATTAATTAATTATGGAAAGTAGAGGAGTCTTAATTTATTTTATTTCCTTATTCCATTATAGAAGTCTTCTAGAGTATTACAAGTTTGACTTGGATAGAACTCTAGAGATTTAATGGAATTAGAAAGGAAAATAAAAATAAATAAAAATATTAATAATATTTAATTTAATTTTTAATATATTCGTTTGACTTAATTTTCGAATTAAGTAACTTTTGGATTAATTAAAAATAAATAGATTTAAATATTGGGATTAATATTTTCGTCACATGGAGCACTCAAGAAACGAAGACCGAAGACTAGAAGATGCGTACGGGGATGCGATAAAGCCATAATAGTCGGAGAATAATATTCTAGTATTATTTTGACTATGTGATAATATTTATGTGCTTTATTTCATGTATGCATGCTTATGTGTATTTAATTATGCATTAGATAGCGTATCCCTTGTTGTAAAAAGCTAAGTGAGAGAGGGATTGGAAACAAAACCCATGGTCTCCATTGTTGTTCTCTTGCTGACTTTTATGAGCTTTTGAAGTTCGTATAGACAAGTTATTTGATGAGAATTCTTGTAATTTCTTTTACAAGAATCATTGATTAAGTTTATCAAACAATGCCTAATTTGTCTTTCTGAAACTGATTTCAAGTCGACTCATTCTCACCCCGGGGAGTGGAATGGAGGCAAAGCCACTTGGTCATGTGGATGACACAAATTAGAGACCTTAGTACCATTTCTTGAAATGGATCGATTTTCTGCTCGGCTCCCTCATTTTATGAGAGATAGGGTTGTTCGCATGGTGAATCACTGGTTAGAAACTTCGAGTTTCACTTATGATTCTCCGCGTCTTGATTTACAAGATTGAATAATTCAAGCAATTGGAAGTCAATTATAAAAATCTTTTAGTATAGTAAACGTCCACACTATCGTGGCTTGCTGTATTGAATGGGATTTTGGAATAATTGATGTAGACAGTTATAGAAGAAAGTGAAGGATCGTGTGTTAACGTAAACGTCCACACTATCGTGGCTTGCGGTAATACACGAGTCTCAAACCATCTTCTTAGTACTGAGTAATGGTTTACTATTAGGTACGCTTTATAGTATTCTTCCCATCGAAGTAACGTTATAATGATGTACGACCAAAGCAAATCTAATTACGAAATCATTTGGGTAGGTAAACGTCCACACTATCGTGGCTTGCCATACCTGATGGGATTTTAGATGTAATTAGTAATTTAATGATATTATTTGAGGGAGATAATATCGGTATTGAATTGATTGTTTGTTTATATGTGCTTATAGGTTTAGAGAATAGCTATTAATCCACTTTCTGTGATACTCAAGGAGAATAAACTCACTGGACCCAATTACATTGATTGGAGGAGAAATTTGGACATTGTCCTGACTGCAGAGGAGTACAAGTTTTTACTTTATGATCCATGCCCTGCTGAACCCACAGGTGCCTCATTTGATGAGGAAAGGGCGGCATATAGGAGGTGGACAAAGGCTGATGAAATGGTTATGTGCTATATTTTGGCTTCTATGTCAAATGTACTCCAAACCCAACATGATTCGATGGACACCGCCGAAGATATGCTGTACAACCTCAAGGAGATGTTTGGGCACCAAGACCGTGCGGCTAGGCAAGAAGCCATGAGAGTCCTTATGTCAACTACTCAGTCTGAAGGAACTCCCGTTGGGGAGCACGTTCTTAAGATGATGAGTTTGTTGAATGAATTGGAGATCCTAGGAGCTCAGATTGATGGTGAGACGCAAGTCGACATCATACTCCAGTCTCTGACCCCTAGTTTTGAGCAGTTCCGTATGAGTTATAATATGGGTAAACTATCTTATACTCTTGCGCAACTCCTGACTGAACTAAAGGCGGCAGAGGGGATCTACAAGAAGGGCAAGTCTCAAGCGCTTGTAGCTACCAAGTCCAAAGGCTCGAAGCCTATTGGAGGTAGGGGCAAGAAAAGGAAGCAAGCCTGGAAACCCAGTGGTGCCAAGAATGGACCACGAGGAGGGGTTGGCAAGCCTAAAGGCAAGTGCTTCCGATGCAAGAAGTCTGGACACTGGAAGTCTGATTGTCCTCTCAATAGACAAGGTATGAATTTTTCTTTAGTCGTGAAAACATAGTCAGCGGTATTATCTATACCAGAATTCTGGTGTGTAGATATGGAACCACTGACGGTATGTGCATTTTAATGCAGGGGTTCCAGAAAACCCGGCGGCTTAGAGAAGAAGAGTTCAAGTCTACAGGGGCAAATCTGTAGAGGAGGCAGCTGTTGCAGTGGAAGACATTTATCTGCTTTAGTAGTTAGGATTTCATTTCAAGTTTATTGCTTTATGTACCCTTTTATTTTAGAAAGAACTTTGTTCTGGTTTTCTATTATTAATGAATGGATATTTTATTTCTTTAATCATTTGATGGTTTTGATAAGAAATAATGGTATTATCTATTCTGGTACATTAGATAGCAATATATGAATGATGAATCCCAAGTCTACCACGATGCAACAAACCGTTCTATAACTTGTTTTGCTTATTGGATGTGTTTCTTTATTAAATCATTATACTTTTGGATTCTTGTGCTCCGTAGTATTTATTCAAATAAAATTCAAAGTTCAAAATTGATTTGATCAATTATAGTTGAAGGAATGGACCTTCCGACCAAAGAATTAAATTTGGAAGATAATACAACTAAGCAAACCTTTAAGGATAAAGGGTAGAATCCGGAAAAGTACTGAAATTGATTAAATACTGATATATGCAGAAATATGTGTACTTAGAAAGGTGCGAGTAATTCTTTTAAAGAATACTCGAAGATGGATTAGAGTACTTGATGTGCCACAAAAGCAAAGTGTTTTGACAAGTCAATGGACACAAAGCTGTTGTGGGGAACCTTCAAAGTATATCCACTAGAAGTCTGCGATTTGATCGCGGAGGCAAGTACCTATCTAAGTAACGCATAGCATAAATCAAAGAATGGGATTGGATCCCAAATGACTGCACCATGCCCTCCAGTGTAAGAGATGGTGTGTCGAGAAATAAGAAATGGAATTCTAAAAGTAAAAGAATAAGTTATTCGAAACTACCTATGTTCTATGGACATTTCTAGAAAGCAACGACACATTCAAATGTGGTTGTAGGATATCCTAGAAGAACAAAAAGTTGTGTGTTCAATAGTAATATGAACCAGAAGGACGTTAAAAGTTCTGAAGCCCGGTTCTTAGAGGAAGACTATTAGATGAACTACAAAGCCCGAAGTGACGAAATACTTTGGAATGAGAGAAAGAAAAGACTGGGAACCAGCCAAACCGAGTAGCGGTACACCATTAACTGCACCTAATTTTATTACTGTTTATACACCGGAACGCCATTGCAGTGGGAGGTTGTTGGACAACCGGAGATCTTCATAATACTAGAAGAGTTTCGAACTCTGGATCGAGTATAGAAGAAATCGATCCCTAGTTCTGCACAGGGGCAGTACTGAATCTAAATATGCCTACTTGGAAAGCAATAAGTATTATTGCTAAGAGGCAAGATCATTTAGAGTACAAGCTTAGTTAATCCACTTATGGATTGTTACAAAGCTTGTAATCATGGAACTTGCGAATTGATGAGATAGTCCATTTGATGGATTCGTCAAAGGGCATAGACGAGAAAGGTGTATTAGAAACGTCATGGAAACAAGGTGGTGTTTCTCGGAATTTTATGCAGATAACATTTTATCATTGGAAACAATGTAAAGATATTGTCAGACATAAAATGATGGTTGTCTAAATAAATCGAGATATAAGATTGAGTAGAAGTTAGAGCATGTTCTTAAGATCTTTGATCAAGGGAAGAACATTGTACTTCTCCTAGATATCTTATACGATTATGGTTCGTTTTAAACATGCAGAATTCCGAGAAAGGTTGTTACCTTTCAGACACGGAATGTATCTATCTAAAGACATGTGTTTGGAACACTTAAAGGAGATAGACGCAGAGAAAGCAGTTCCCTACACCTTGAGTGTGGAAAGCTTAATAAATGCAATGTTGAAAAACGAGAACCTGATATCAACTATGCGGTTAGCGTAGTGGGAGGATATCTAAGTAATCTTATTAAGAGATATTCGGATGCTGTCAAAGTACTTTCGAAGTACTGGATTACGGAGCAACACAAATTCTTCTTGGATTACATTTTCTCAGATCTCAAATCAGATAAGGACCGGTGTACGTCGATATCAGGCTATGTGTTCACTTTTCAAAGAGGTGGAACCTTAAGGTGAGAGAGTGATAAGCACGATGCTTTTTGGACTCTATCACAACCGAATGGCAGCCTCAGAGGCAGCGGAAATTTTGGTTGGCCTCCGGGATAACCTGTGGACTTGGATATGATTCTTGGTTCACCAAAGGCTATGTATATAGCGGTGCATGGTAAATTGAAAGAAGTCATAAGTCCAAAAGTGAAGATAACACATAGAGTGCAAGTACCACCTGATACGAGTCATCTTCTAGAGAGACGACGTTGTAGTCACCAAGATAACTTCAGGGACGACAACCTAGATTGCTCATTCACATGGTACTTCTTCGAAGTACAGTTTAAGCACGTGATGGGGTGGGAGTCGAGAGTTTGGAAGAAATGACTAGACCTTAGTATAAGTGGGAGATTGTTGGAGTTGTATACTTAATGTCTAGATTTAAGTAACGGAAACTCCCTATCATAGCATTTAATCTATTTAATTAAATAAACAATTGTTTGCCTTTAATTATTTGATAATTAAATATACGCAAATATAGTCCTAGATTATATACGTTGTAGTTAGTATGATGTGCGACGTCACACGGAAGATCATACTATCAGTTACTCGTATATTAATCAAACAGTAGCTCACGACCTAGATGGACAGGGACCAATCCATCGGTATAGTCGTTGTGTGAAGGAGAAAATAATTTGTCTTAATTATTTTATCACACTTGTACACTTGGTGTATTGGGAGGATCGCTTGAGATTTATCGATTAGGATTTCCTTAGATATTATCGATTTAAATCTCAGTGTATTTTATTCTTAATCCCCGATATTATTGCGGGTGTGTATATTTAATATTAGTGACTTTGATTTTCCAAAGGAATTGATTGATTAGTATAACTAGTCAATTACCGGCAAAGTTGGGTCATGGTATTTTATATATGACACGCCGTGAATTTTTGACGGGAAAGTGTATCCTGATAACGGTTGATAATATCCCCGAGATGAGTTCATAAGGAATTATTATGTAAACCTCATGAGTGGATTTGTTCCGCATAATAATTAAAGTTGAATGGTACTATTCTCGGATAAAAGAGATGAATAAATTTACTTAGCAATAAATAAATTTTATTCATGGATATTTAAATCTTAAATACACAGAATAAATAATACTACCGGAGATAATATTATTAGATATAATATGGTTTAATATTGAGAGTGCAATGGTAAATTATTACTTGGACCCCTACCCCATGCTAATCTACATGGTCTCCCATAAAAGTATATAAACTAAAAAAAATAATTTAGGGTTTTTTGTCCTTTTTTTTTCCTGCTCTCGCTCTCTTCTCCTTCTCTTTCTCTCTCCTCTTTTTCTTGCGTTAGAACTTAGAAGTTTTATACCGAATGTCCACAACGATCAGACCCGTGCAACGCCGGATCCGTCCAATCGAAAGAAAACATTGCTGTAGAAGAGAAGACGGAGAAGGCGATTTATGTTCGACGGCGGCGTAGGCGATTTCCAGTTGAACGGCAAAAACGACGAAGGCGATCTCTTCGTTCACGCTCTTCACGACGTGATTCGGTGGCAGATTTCGGCGGCCAATTCATCTGCGTACACAACTTGATCGGCCACATACGGTGACGACGGCTTTCGACGGCGTACGTAATTCGGCCGCGTAACCACACCCTAAATTCAATTGGTATGTAATTATTCTGTTCAATTACATAAATTGTTTTCGATTTTATAATTAGGTTTCGATCTATTTAGTCCTTCAATTATTCTGCTCAATTACATAAATTGTTTGGCATGAGTTGAATTAGACAAATGTTATAGCGCGATTACTTGGCGTATGGTGTTGTAACTTGTTATTGTGTTGTTTGTTTTTCTCGATATTGTTGATGTATTGGACAAGCAGTTGTTTTTGGTGGTTGCTCATGGCGGGAGATGTGCCGAGCACATTGTTTTTGGTGATGATATCACTGATGGAGGAAGAGATGATCTTGAGAAAATTACTAAGGTAAACATGAAATGCAATGCTAATATGACCTTCAAATGTAGATTCCTGATCCGTACATGTAAAAGCTGAAAGAAAATTAATAGTCTGTTCACTTTTATCACTTTCAGATTGCTCGAGAAATGGTAATTAGTCCAAGAAACCCTAGGTTGGGGCTCACTGCATTGACTAAAAGATATGGAATGGCTGATCGACCAGATAATCCAGATGGTGAAATAATAGGATACAGGGTATCATCATATACTTGAATACATTGAAATTTAACCACTCATCTTCAAACAACTCATTCTGCTTTATTTTTTGTTGACATTAGTGGGATGATCCTCAAAATGACTCTTGAAGTTTCTGAGCCTTTTACGAGAGAGTTGACAAGGGTAACTTATATTTGCCTTAATATTTGTTTTTGGTGTTGCATAGAATCTCTCTCATGATAATGTCATATCATGCTACTAGTATTGTAAAAAAATTAAAAGTGCATGATCTGTTCAATGGTATGTTATAATTTGGAGCAGACTAGTTTACCTGCCTATACATAAAACCTCAGGTTAAGAAATAATGAAATAATCATATGCTCAAATAATATGTTTTTCTGGTGCATGCTATTAGTATCTCGATTTTAATACGTAGCTAAATTAATAATATAAGGTGTTCCAAGGAAAACTATTAATTTATAGATGTTTTACAATAGTTTATTTTTAGTCTAGTAATGGGTTCATATTGATGGAAGTACATTGATGAGACAAAGGAACTTGTTATGAAGGGACTGAGGGACAACATACTTATATGGATTGGTAAGATGCATTTTGTGTTGTATATGGATGTGAATTAAAGTGAATATTTTTTTTTCTTTTTCTTCAATTGTTTTCCATCCGCGGATGTCGCGCCTTGGTCATTTAGCTTAAGCTTATATCTCTTCTGCAAAATGTAGAACTAGTTATTTTTCCGACGCGAGGTGCAAATGACAAGCTTTTTGAGTAAAATTTCTAGGAATGCTCTTTCATTTTACTGTTTATATTTATTCTCTTTCAGGAAGTGGAAGAGAAAATAAAACAATTATCACCAATTATGTTTGAAGATTTCGTGAAACCTTTCCAGTTCGACTTGGAAAAGGTATACCCTTTTATAACTCTTCACTGTAAAAGTCTTGAGCATTGTGTATGTTGATTGTGTCTTTAAATTCACATAAATTCACTCTAAATTATTTCATCATCGTTTAATAAAAGGTAACTTAATTCTGTCTTTTATTTTCTATTGTTTTTAATTATGATTTCTACTCTGTATTACAATGAATTTGACTATATTTCTGATACCTTTTATGACTATGGTTTTTTTTAGGATGGCAATGGAGTTTACGTTGTGCACCCTGTTTCTGGAGATCAAACTTTAGAAGTTCTTTCACCGAATACAAGTTCCAGATTTCCCGCAGTCTTATATGATTATGTCCCCTGATTGTTTTTTATATTTGGAAACGATGTGTTGATCCCAATGATTATTTTATTGTTGATGACGTTGTTTTTATGACATTCTATTGTTGGATTTTATTTTTTTGTCCTGCAGAACTATATTTTTATTACAATGATAATTATGTTTAAGTATTTTTTTTTCATGTGTTCGATTTTGTGTAAATTTACAGTAGAATTCATAATAAAATGAAGTAGAATATGACCAACAAGAGAGTAGAATACACTACTCATTGCAGTAGAACAAATTAGATAATGGTGCCGCCTTCAATCCAAGTTTGCCTCCCCCAATTATAGATCGCCTCCGTCGATCATTCACCGCCGAAGGCGGTCCCGATCGTTCACCGCCGAAGGCGGCCCCGATCGTTCACCGCCGAAGGCGGCCCCGATCGTTCGCTTGCCTTAATCATTGTTTGCCTCCCTCGATTATTGTTGCCACTTCGATACAAGACCTTTCGATACAAGACCTTTCGATACAAGACCCCCCCTTTATCCCTTTATTAAAATTCTGAAGCCGCCGAAAGTGGCCGTAATCATTGTTTGCCTCCCTCGATTATTGTTTGCCTCCCTCGATTATTGTTGCCACTTCGATACAAGACCTTTCGATACAAGACCTTTCGATACAAGACCCCCCCTTTATCCCTTTATTAAAATTCTGAAGCCGCCGAAGGTGGCCGTAATCATTGTTTGCCTCCCTCGATTATTGTTGCCTCCCTCGATTATTGTTGTAGAATGCATCAATATATGGAGTAGAATATGATACGGAACAGAGTAGAATAGACTACTAAATGCAGTAGACCTCATTAGAACAACATAATGACCACGATAATTGTTTGTCTCCCTCGATTATTGTTGCCACTTCGATACAAGACCTTTCGATACAAGACCTTTCGATACAAGACCCCCCCTTTATCCGTTTATTAAAATTCTGAAGCCGCCGAAGGTGGCCGTAATCATTGTTTGCCTCCCTCGATTATTGTTGCCACTTCGATACAAGACCTTTCGATACAAGACCTTTCGATACAAGACCCCCCCTTTATCCGTTTATTAAAATTCTGAAGCCGCCGAAGGTGGCCGTAATCATTGTTTGCCTCCCTCGATTATTGTTGCCACTTCGATACAAGACCTTTCGATACAAGACCTTTCGATACAAGACCCCCCCTTTATCCCTTTATTAAAATTCTGAAGCCGCCGAAGGTGGCCGTAATCATTGTTTGCCTCCCTCGATTATTGTTTGCCTCCCTCGATTATTGTTGCCACTTCGATACAAGACCTTTCGATACAAGACCTTTCGATACAAGATCCCCCCTTTATCCCTTTATTAAAATTCTGAAGCCGCCGAAGGTGGCCGTAATCATTGTTTGCCTCCCTCGATTATTGTTTGCCTCCCTCGATTATTGTTGCCACTTCGATACAAGACCTTTCGATACAAGACCCCCCCTTTATCCCTTTATTAAAATTCTGAAGCCGCCGAAGGTGGCCGTAATCATTGTTTGCCTCCCTCGATTATTGTTGCCTCCCTCGATTATTGTTGTAGAATGCATCAATATATGGAGTAGAATATGATACGGAACAGAGTAGAATAGACTACTAAATGCAGTAGACCTCATTAGAACAACATAATAACCACGATAATTGTTTGCCTCCCTCGATTATTGTTGCCACTTCGATACAAGACCTTTCGATACAAGACCTTTCGATACAAGACCCCCCCTTTATCCCTTTATTAAAATTCTGAAGCCGCCGAAGGTGGCCGTAATCATTGTTTGCCTCCCTCGATTATTGTTGCCACTTCGATACAAGACCTTTCGATACAAGACCTTTCGATACAAGACCCCCCCTTTATCCCTTTATTAAAATTCTGAAGCCGCCGAAGGTGGCCGTAATCATTGTTTGCCTCCCTCGATTATTGTTTGCCTCCCTCGATTATTGTTGCCACTTCGATACAAGACCTTTCGATACAAGACCTTTCGATACAAGACCCCCCCCTTTATCCCTTTATTAAAATTCTGAAGCCGCCGAAGGTGGCCGTAATCATTGTTTGCCTCCCTCGATTATTGTTGTCTCCCTCGATTATTGTTGTAGAATGCATCAATATATGGAGTAGAATATGATACGGAACAGAGTAGAATAGACTACTAAATGCAGTAGACCTCATTAGAACAACATAATGACCACGATAATTGTTTGCCTCCCTCGATTATTGTTGCCACTTCGATACAAGACCTTTCGATACAAGACCTTTCGATACAAGACCTTTCGATACAAGACCCCCCCTTTATCCCTTTATTAAAATTCTGAAGCCGCCGAAGGTGGCCGTAATCATTGTTTGCCTCCCTCGATTATTGTTTGCCTCCCTCGATTATTGTTGCCACTTCGATACAAGACCTTTCGATACAAGACCCCCCCTTTATCCATTTATTAAAATTCTGAAGCCGCTGAAGGTGGCCGTAATCATTGTTTGCCTCCCTCGATTATTGTTGCCTCCCTCGATTATTGTTGTAGAATGCATCAATATATGGAGTAGAATATGATACGGAACAGAGTAGAATAGACTACTAAATGCAGTAGACCTCATTAGAACAACATAATGACCACGATAATTGTTTGCCTCCCTCGATTATTGTTGCCACTTCGATACAAGACCTTTCGATACAAGACCTTTCGATACAAGACCCCCCCTTTATCCCTTTATTAAAATTCTGAAGCCGCCGAAGGTGGCCGTAATCATTGTTTGCCTCCCTCGATTATTGTTGCCACTTCGATACAAGACCTTTCGATACAAGACCTTTCGATACAAGACCCCCCCTTTATCCCTTTATTAAAATTCTGAAGCCGCCGAAGGTGGCCGTAATCATTGTTTGCCTCCCTCGATTATTGTTTGCCTCCCTCGATTATTGTTGCCACTTCGATACAAGACCTTTCGATACAAGACCCCCCCTTTATCCCTTTATTAAAATTCTGAAGCCGCCGAAGGTGGCCGTAATCATTGTTTGCCTCCCTCGATTATTGTTGTCTCCCTCGATTATTGTTGTAGAATGCATCAATATATGGAGTAGAATATGATACGGAACAGAGTAGAATAGACTACTAAATGCAGTAGACCTCATTAGAACAACATAATGACCACGATAATTGTTTGCCTCCCTCGATTATTGTTGCCACTTCGATACAAGACCTTTCGATACAAGACCTTTCGATACAAGACCCCCCCTTTATCCCTTTATTAAAATTCTGAAGCCGCCGAAGGTGGCCGTAATCATTGTTTGCCTCCCTCGATTATTGTTTGCCTCCCTCGATTATTGTTGCCACTTCGATACAAGACCTTTCGATACAAGACCTTTCGATACAAGACCCCCCCTTTATCCCTTTATTAAAATTCTGAAGCCGCCGAAGGTGGCCGTAATCATTGTTTGCCTCCCTCGATTATTGCTGCCACTTCGATTATTGTTGCCTCCCTCCATTATTGTTGTAGAATGCATTAATAAATGGAGTAGAATATGATACAGATTAGAGTAGAATGCACTACTAAATGCAGTAGAACTCATTACAACAACATAATGACCTCGATTATTGTTTGCCTCCCTCGATTATTGTTGCCTCCCTCGATTATTGTTCGCCTCCCTCGATTATTATTGCCACTTCGATTATTGTTGCCACTTCGATACAAGACCTTTCGATACATGACCTTTCGATACAAGACCTTTCGATACAAGACCCCCCCCCCCCCCCCCTTTATCCCTTTATTAAAATTCTGAAGCCGCCGAAGGTGGCCGTAATCATTGTTTGCCTCCCTCGATTATTGTTGTCACTTCGATTATTGTTGCCTCCTTCCATTATTGTTGTAGAATGCATTAATAAATGGAGTAGAATATGATACAGATTAGAGTAGAATGCACTACTAAATGCAGTAGAAATCATTACAACAACATAATGACCTCGATTATTGTTTGTCTCCTTCAATTATTGTCGTCTCCCTCAACAACATAATGAACTCATTACAACATCATAATGACCTCCACTGTATCCCTTTATAAACGAGGGATAAAGTATTCATAAAGATAGTACAAAGAACAAATCCATTTTTCAGATTCCAATCCCACTACAGCAAATTCATATTCAGAACAGATTTAGATGTAATCAACAGCACCCATGCTAAGTTTTAGGTGTTTAGGGTTTATTTTTATGGTTTGGGTTTATGGTTTAGGTTTATGTATAAATGTATTAGAATATACTATTAAAGAGAGTAGAATTCACTAATCAATGCAGTAGAATTCACTAATTAATGGATTATATGTTTGAAATACATAGAGTAGAAAACAGTATTGAAAATAATGTAATAAATATAGTAAAATTTATTTTTTGAATTCTACCGTTTTTAATGTATATATCTACTATGTTTTATATTGAGTTCTACTAAATTATAAATATTTTTTAGTGTTATCTACTATGTTTTATACTGAATTCTACTCTATTATTAATATTTTTTTAGTGTTTATTGATTTATATCAAGTATTTCGAAGTAAAATATATTTTTTAGTGTATTGATTTATATCATGTATTTCAAAGTAAAAATAATTTAAGGAGAAGAAAAATTTATTTTTTTAGTGTATTGATTTATATCATTTATTTTAAAGTAAAAATAATTTACAGACAAAATGAGAAGAATTAACTTATAAATTGAGAAGAATGCAATAATAATGTGAGTAGATTGTAATTTTTGTTCAAAATAGAGAATACAAAAAGTAACTCTGTTAAAAGTAATATTTTCTATCCAAACAACATTGTTTTGAATTTAAACAACACATGTCCGACGCATCCGTCACATAGAACACTTTAACCGCTTGCTTGCCTCTTGGCTCCACCTCAACTCGGGTCATTGTGGGACGGTTTTCCCTAAAGATCCGAGTGACTTTCGGCAAGAGTCCTACCCTATCGTCTCTGCATAATTTCAGCTGTATCCACTGCCATCAAAACGATTAGCTGTACGTACATTTTTACGATGAATCGCCATGTATATATCAGATCACTCTTCACAAATAAAGACTCAAAATACGCTTTAGATCATAGAGTAAAAAACAACATTGAAAAGAATATACAATAAATATAGTAGAATTTATCTAAAGATTTAGTAGAATTTTACTGTTAATTTAGTAGAATTTTACTGTTAATCAAAATCTCCTACTATAAATTGTTTAATTATCTGATTGTATATGAACATGCTTGACAAGAGTACAGCCAATGAGAATATCTGTGAGCTATATGTCCCCTGACATGACAAAATTTTCAAAAATTTAATCAACGGAGTAAAATTGTATTTTAAAGTGAAAAAATAAATAAATTATTTCATTTATTAGGGTGTGAATAGTGAATACTACTATTGTGGGATCTCTCAAAAAAAGAAAGTGTGAATACTATTGTTGGACAGATGGAGCACTTAAACTGTAGTAATTTGTACATTTCCAAGAATGCTAATTACAGTAGAAGATTTAAGAGCCCTGAAATTGCAAATAGGTTACTGATGACCACCACAGAAATAAGAAAATAAAAAATCTATACACGGAAAGTATACTAACTACAAGAAGAAAATCTAACCGTTTGGTCTTAAGCATACGTCTCGAACGAGGACGTTTTCGGGTTTGAGGTCACGGTAGACGATGCCGAGCATGTGAAGGTATTCTAATGCGAGAAGAACCTCATCCACGTAGAACCTGCGTGACAAAGTATGCAAGCAAATTCGATTGCGAAAACATATTAGAACTTTCCAAATGGAAATACTTGACAGATCAGCAAATATTCAAGATATTCAAAACAATAGCCGACCACGAGATTTTGACTCGTGTCCAGAATCTTGGAACAAGAAGAGAGAGGGAAGAGGCAGGTTGGGGCATTTAAAGAATATCAACTGCACTGTGGATAGAATAACAGTAATATACGCACATTTTTAAGGCTTATTAAAATAATTACTACAATCGAGTTTAAATTGAAATATTACGATTATTAGGTGGATCATAATCTACAAGTATAACAGAAGTAACCATTTGTCCAAAAAAGCTAGAAATTAAATAAAAATCATCAAATATAGTGTCATGTATTTGAATTTGGGATCCGTATATTCCAAATAGAGTACTTCTAAGTTTAAATTTCGGCCTCAAAGATTATAGAAGGGACTTTTCACTAAATGAGCACTGAATGAAGAAAACTAAATAAACAAGACAAAAAATGTTAGGTTCATTGAAACAATATTATTCCCATGTCTGTCCAATATGTTCATATAGAAGTCTCCTTTGACTCGACTACAGTGTACTCTCTCTTTGTCCCAGAAAGATAGTCCACTTTGCAGCAAGAATACTGTTCAAAAAATCTTCTCTGCGGGAAGAAAATGCAAACCGTTTAGGGTTTTGGAGCATGGCGACGTGAAAATGCGAGCAGCTCGATTGTTCAAAAACATAGCTCGAGCTCGACTCGTTTTGAACAATGAGCAGCTCGAGCTCGACTCGAGCTCGAGTTTGACCGAGCTCGAGTCAAGCGTTAACTCGAGCGGCTCGCGAGCCGCTCGGTTCGTTTCCAACCCTACTAGAGGGGACTAATCTAACCCAATAAGGGAGAGAAATGAGCTCATGGAGATTTTTTACTTTATTTTAGATGAGATATTTGCCAAGAGTATGAATATGCTACGTATACATGTAGTGCATTCACGGAGTTATACCACACGATAAACGCACAAAAATAAACCATTGGTAAAGCTAAAGAGAGAAGGCAAAACAACGTTACCTATGGAAATCATTCCCTTTCCCCAATTCGGTACCCGACTCGAAAACCCTAATTAGCGGCCCAATCACTCGGCGCCGATCAACGCTCCTTTGCACGCCTGGAATTCGGCAATTAGAGACACCAGCTTGAAGGCCCCTCCTGAATTTCAATCTCCGGCGAGTCGGAATATTGACGAGGCAACCGACAAAACCGTCGATCTCCACTGCGACTCTTACGCACCTCTCGTCCTTCTGAACGACGTCGCTGAAGGACAGTGGTTGTTCCGATGGTGCTTGCGGCGTAGGTTGCGGCAGCACGGCGGCGGAGGTCGTAGTGTAACGGTGATTGTTGGGTTGGATGTGGTTGCTGTCTTTCAATTTCCATGTACAAGTTCTGAAAGTGCAAACAGGAGCCGGTTTTTTTTGGGCCATATTTGTTTTATATTTGGGCCGGGGACCATGTAGATCGTATGGGCCCCTACCCCATGGTATAAGCTCCCGAGTGCAATTATATTTATATAGTGGAAAATAAATATAATTAATAATAGTAAGGATTAATAGATTGGGGCTTGGGCTCAATTTAATCACTATTATTAGAAGCTCAATATTCCACCTCCTTTAGATCCCCTACGTAGCCTATAAAAGCACTACATGGCCTTCACAATTCATTAAGACAAGAATATCATACTTGATAGTTCTAGAGAGTTGAAGGAGATCCATAGGAGTTCGAAAGATCGTCGCCCACACGACGTTCGAACGAAGTGCAAGGAATACATGGGAAGATTCAAAGATCATCGAATTGATTTCGTTTCTCCGAACAACGAATCAAATGTAAAATCATGAAACCCCCTTTATGATTTTATGTATTAATTATCGTAGAACATACATAAACAACGATCCGGGACGAACGAACTTCGTAGACGGGGATTCGAGATCCCCGACGAGGATCGAAGAAGGGGCGGTCGAACCCTAGGGTTTTGACCATCGGTGCGCGTTCGAGGGGAGCCCCGGCTGGACGTCGGGGCAAGCAATCGACGAGGTCGATCGCTGGGGGTTCGCCGTGGGCTGGTGCCACGGCGGATGAACCCCCCCCCCCCAGCCCCTTCGACCGGCGGCGTGCGCAAGGGCACCCTGTCTGGGCCGGGGTGGGCGATCGATCGCGTGATCGATCGCCGGGGCGAGCCGCGGTGGTCAGCTGGGCTGAACGCCCCTCCTGGAGGCGACGGCGGTGAAGTTGTCGGACTCACCGCCACCCGGGGGCTGCCGGAGCAACCCCATGCGATCGCCATGCACGACGATCGCGAACCCCAGCCGCGATGGGGTTCAGATAGGGTTTAGCCGCGGGTTCATCACGCGGCGACGCTCTTGTCAAGCCCGGCTTCGCATGTGGTTCGCGATTGGTTTTCCGGCGACGGGATTTCGGTCGGGTTATCGGTTCCGCAATTTTTGATATCCCGGGATATCGATTTCCAACAATTAGCTCCCATGAAATATCCCACAAGTGTGTTTTCCCAACGCTTCTTCCCCTTATGAAATACTTTCCACGGCGGTAGGACAAACACAGTCCCATTATGATGCAATCCAAGACCCGGGACGAAGAAGAAAGCATCAGAACGTGAGCCGAGGACGCGACGCAGAGTTCAGCCGTGAATTTGGCTTGGTGTCGGCCGACACCAAATCCCTGTCGGCCGACAATGAGTCGAGGACCGATATTCTGCGAAACACGAGGAGGAGCCCGACACCATTTCTGTCGGCCGACACCATTTCCTGTCGGGCGACAAGTAGCTGTCAGAACGACATCTCTTTTCTGTCGGCCGACAAGAGCATCAGATAATCGTAGCAGCGGCGATTTTTAGGGTTTTCAATGTTTTAGTTATTTATTTCCTTTTTCTTTATGTTTTTGCTTTGCCTATATAAAGGATTCCTAGTTCATTGTTTAAAAACAAGACTTTGATGATGAATAAATATAGTTTTGTGAGATTTTATTAAAATCTCTCTTGGGTTCGAATTCTACCCGATTATCCAAAGAATTCAACCGACGAATCAACGAAGCGACTCCCTCTTCGTTCGTGTGTCTTCCTCATCCTCGAGGGTGGCGGCCGAACCCTAGGGTTTGACCGCCGGCGCGCGGACGAAGGGAGAAGCCCCGGCTGGACGTCGGGGCGTGCGATCGACCATGGGTCGATCTCTGGGGGTTCGCCGTGGGCTGGAGCCACGACGGATGGAACCCCCCGAACACCCTCGTCCGGCGGCGTGCGCAAAGAGGAGGCCCCGGCTGAAGCCGGGGCGGGCGATCGATCACGCGATCGATCGCCGGACTCACCGCCACCCGGGGGCTGCCGGAGCAGCCCCATGCGATCGCCATGCACGGCGATCGCGAACCCCAGCCGCGATGGGGTTCGGCTAGGGTTTAGCCGCGGGTTCATCCCGCGGCGATACTCTTGTCGAGCCCGGCTTCGCGTGGTGTTCGTGATCGTGTTTCCGGCGACGGGATTTCGGTCGGGTTGTCGGTTTCCGCAATTTTTGATAACCCGAGATATCAATTTCCAACAGTATATGTCAATACCGCATCCCTATTCACCTCCGTGACAGCGCCACCTTCTCCGACAATCGGCTGTATCCCATGATTATGATCATCACCTTCCCTCCCTTCAACCTTATTAATCAGATCATTAAATTCCTTCGTAGTAAGATCAAACTCCTGGTGCTTCTTAGTAATTGAATCCGCTATCTCATCAGTCACGTATTGTCTAATGGGCGTATTCACCGGCGGGACCGAACTGGCATATTTCATGTTGGGCTTTGGAATCTTTACGGATCGTCGAAGCATGAGAGGACTGGAATTCTCTTCTTTTTCGTTGATTTTTGCCCATCAACGATTACTAACCTTATTAATTTTGATTTTTTGTATTATACTTCATTGCATGATTATGTAATTCATTGATCATTCCCTTCTTTAATGAGATTTGTACAAGTACAGAGCTACGAACGAACCAAAGAAAAGGGCCAAGCATATCACGTGGATCACACTATGGTGTCAGCTAGGTGATTCGGAATAAAATACAAATGATTATATTTGTAATAAAATAACAATAATGTTTTTTTTTTTTTTTTGCAAATTTGAATTTTAACTGCATCATCTTTCTGTAATTAGAGTACATTTTAGGGTAATTTTTGTAGTTTAACCAAAAATACATAGTTTCCCATCAGTGAAATGTATGATATCTTTCAACTACAAAGTCTATTTAACTACTTGCATTCCATTTCCATTTAGACTCCTACGTAGACCTATTTCAACATTTAACCAAAATAGTCTACAGGGCATAGCCGAACGGTAAAACCTGTGATGATGTGGGTGTAATTTTTTGGCGACCTACTCGAGTGGGGTGGAGTTTCACGTCTTTCCTCTTATCAAATAAACATTTAACAAAAATAAAAAATATATTTTCCCACAACCGCTAATTACGATTACCAAGTTGAACGTATTAAAAAATTTTAATACAACCTCATGTCATATCTAAAAAAAATTAAATTAAATTAAACTAATTACCGATTACCAAGTTGAATGTACTAAGAATTTTTAATACAACCTCATGTCATATCTAAACAAAAAAAATTAAATTAAACTCCTAACGAGCTTTATGCGGACAATATGGATCGACAATATTAATCGCTACTCGGACCCCCCATTCTTTGAAGGGGTAGCTTTAAAACTATCAGAAAATCATCAAGTATCTGTTGACTAAATCACCATGTTCACAAACTAGGACAAACCTCACATGGACTATAGGTGAACTAACAGGAATCTCGAAGAAAAACAAAAATGATTGATTGCAAAATTTGTCTTGTTTTACAAACATGCTCCATGTTTCGCAATTAAAATTTTGGACCTCGATTATGAGTTTTGGATTGAATCCTTTTTGATCTTAAACCATCAAAATCAAATTTTCAAACAATACTAATAAACAAAAAATTCACACAATACAAAATAACAAATCTTGTGTTCACAACATCAAACATGATTAATGGTAGATGGTAGTTTTGCATACTCTACATTCGCCGCAACCACCTCTATCGCTTCACCGCGCTCCTTCTTACACTGATAATACAAAACCGTATACGCCACCAACACAACCATCTTCATAATCGAGACAACGCTCAAAAAAATCAACCCGTACAATGCCAGATTCAGGGACCACCCTTCATCACTCAACACCCAAGCAAGCCCCAAAACCATCAAACACACAAAATTAACAAACAAATTCAGCGCAAAACCTTTCATATGATTTCCCTTAACGATACTCCCAGCCTTCTCCACGGCCTCTCCCGGAAAAGTACTATCATCCAAAACAATAATCACAAGGGACAAAACCAAGACAACCGATGAGTACAGCTGGAAACCTATGACCACTGTCCCGATAACTACCGCGCCAGAAATAGTAAAAGCATTCGGATACATAATCACCAAGAGAACACCTAAGAAGATAAGAACCGGCAAGTAGCGAGTGGAGGAGTGGCCCGTGAAACGGAAGCCGGCGGAGAGTGGCTTTCTCCAGGTTTTTTTTATGCCGGAAAAAAGTTGTTTTGGTGATAAAGAATTCCCGGTGTAAGATGCCGATGAGACTAGTATGGTGGCGATCCCTGAGATGTGGGAGATTGCATAGAAGATTACGAGGAAGAATATTTCGACAAAGAGTAGAAGTGCCAAGTAACTAAGCATGTTCTGAGAGATATCATCGGAGCCCGAATCAGAGCGGATGAAAGAAGTTGTCAGGGACTCATAGAAACGAATGAAGGAGAGTAGTAGGATTGATGGGAGGATCAGGGAAAGTGTGAGGATTGATGCGAATAACATTCCATTTCTGGGAAGGAGTTTGATGGATTCCTTTAGGATTCCAAAGAAACTGAATATTTTGGATACTTCCATTTTTTATGTTCTCTGTTTCGTTGAAAGATTGAAGCTTTTTTAAGGGATGGGATTCGTGTGATTTAAACTGACCTGTTCAGCTTGTCTGAAGAGAAAGTCAACACCCAATAGGTTGGTTCCTTGAATGATTCTTTTAGGCATTGTTTAATTCTAAACGTGATAGATTAGGGTCCTTGTTTTTATTTTATTTTAGCATGTCTACTTTTTTCAATAAAATATAATTACAATATTAAAACTATTGTATTCAATAATCAACTTAAAATAATTGAACATTAAATTGTAAACCAAAATTTGTGTAGTGTAAGAACTGTTGTTTTGAATTTAGGATCTGTTATGTTATTTTGCACTTAATTTCAGATCATTCATATCTTTCAGTTCATTTCAGTTAAAATCAGCTCGATTAAGTTGGTTTCAAAATAAAATAAATAAAAAATAATTTGAAACAATAATTTAACTATACAATCTAGTTAAATTCACAATATTATTAATATTTTTTTTTAAAAATAATAATTTATAAGAATTATTATTATTTTTATAAAAAAAATTAATTTAGTTCAGTTAATATAGTTTAAACCCATAAGTTTAGTTCAGTTCAAACCTATTAATTTCAGTTCAATTAAGTTCAATATTTTTTTTTATTTTTATTAATACTTTAATATTTTAAAATTAAATTAAATTGAACTTAATTTCAGTTCAGTTCAAACTTATTAAGTTCAGTTTAGTCCTATTAAGTTCAACTTGTTAAATTCAGTTCATTTCACCTAATTTCAGTTCAAAAGAATAAGTCATAAATTACAATATATTTAGTTAAAGACAAAAATGTCTAAATTTGAAACAGAATGAGTAAAAAAAATGAGATACAATATATTTTTAGAAATAATTGCATATTACTAGTCGAGCATTTTTGCATTTTGGTATTCAAGCAAAAAAATTGTTCCGACACTACGAGGAGTTTGAACATTTTGCATTTTGCATTTTGCTACATGTTAGATAAACGGAATGAAATATTCTTATAATTAGTACCGAGTATATTTTTAAAGTTTTTACTAATTTAACCTTGTTCAATAAAAAAAAAATCGTATTATTCATTATTTAATTAATTATTATCTGCCATTACATTCTCTCATTCAGCAAAATTAAAATTAAAAAAAAAAATTAAGAAATTTTCCTGTGCCTGTTGAAAAATCAAATGCGAGAAGGCCGGATGGATCTAACTCTATAATACAACGGGATTAACGTCTTGTAGCAAGATTCCACTAATTCAAATCGCGAAAATCGATTCCTTTTTAAATAAAGGGAGTCCATTTTAATTCAATTCAATTCTTGTGGAAGCTCGTTTCCCCGTTTAAAAATAAAGCCAGTAAATCAAACTACAGTTGAAACTCTATATAGCAATACTCTATATAGAATAAACCCTCTATAGTAATAAAAATTTCAAGTTCCAACTTAGACCAGTTATAAATAGGAATAAACTCTACATTGTCATATGTCATACATTTACTAATTTTCGTCTTAAGGATTTAAACATTTATATAAGAATAAATGATTAATATATAATAAAAATATTTATTAATAATGTTTTTATTTATTAAAATCAATAACATGTTTAAGATGACTTGATCAAAGTTTATAGTCCTTAGATTCATTAATATTTTATTCAATTTTTATGTTAAACACAATTTTTACACTGGTCAAAAATTTATTATTCAAAACTATTAAATTGATTTTGTGATTTAAAAAATAGATAATATTGTATGTATATTATTTTTATATTTTTATTATTTTTTATAGAAAAAATTATTTTTATTTTGTAAAACTCTGTATAAGAATAACTCGTAATATTTTTTTCTGGTCCCAACGATATTAGTATACGGAGTTTCCACTGTATATGTTTCAGGTGAAATATTACCGGACACTACTTAAAGTCAGAGGCATGTGGTCCGTGTAGAAAACCATATCTGATTGTGTAAAAAAACATGTTGGCTATTTGTTTTTTGTGTATTTTTACACATTATCACAAAAAATTAAAAAGTACACAAAAGTAGTAATAATAATTTTTTAAACTAAGTACTTAAAAATGTAATTTTTTTTAATATATAAAAGTGTTTTTTGGTAAAGGTCGATCACATAAAAAGAAAAAAATGTAAGATACATACATAACTGCGCATATGAGATGAAACCCCCACCACATCACTAAGCTAACAGACTACCTCTCCAACTAACCAAATTAAATATATAACACTAAATAATACAAACACAATCACCATGCTATATGCCATACCCTCTTCAGTGCACGTGCCTGAAGAGAATCAGGAAGTCGTAACGAACGGATCCTCTCTTGTATGATAGAGATCACCTGAGAGACCACCACTCCAGGCGACACCGAACGAGCCTCATGAATCCTCGTGTTCCTCTAGAGCCAAAGAAAGTAGATCAGAGCAGCGAGAAGACCACGTACGCGCAAGATATCAAGTGCTTCCCACGCCATCGACTAGATGCCCGTAAAACAACACTATGCCAGCTACCACGTGGCCATAGAAATCGCACCTCCACTTTTAGTCTCCGCAAGCAATCCCGTGAGAAGGGGCAATCAAAGAAAAAGTGAGAGTGTGTCTTCGTGCTCTCCCCACCACATAGAACACACGAGTCATCCCCACGACCAATCTAAGGCATATCCCTAGTCGGCAGCCGACCTCGGATAACCATCCAAAGAATGAAACAATGTCGTGGGATACATCCTGGTCCGGTCAAAAGGGTAGCCCACGACACCCTGGGACCCTCTGGGCGGAAAAGAGTGTATGCCGAGTCAGATGTGTAGGTCCCTGATCGATGCAAAGTCCACCGCACTGTATCTATCCTCACATCTATACTCGGCAATCCATCCATAAGATCAACAAACTCCGCCGCAAAGTCTGCTGGCCATCTCCACACCCCATCAACTATGACCATACTCAACGACGCAACCCTAGGAAGCCTCTGAAGCCACGGTCACAACTGATACACCTCCTCCAATCGACCTAGAGGGTTCCACGGGTCCCTACAAAGGTAAAACTGTGATCCATCCCCGACCCGCATCTGTATAGCTGGTAGCAAAACTGGGCATAGTTTAAGCAGCTGACGCCAACTCAAGGAACATGCCCTCGGCATTTTAGCACTCCAAAAGGAATGTCTCCTCAGTCGATTCTCCTGAATACAACTGACCCAAACAGATTCAGGATCCTGACTCAGAATAGCCCAGATGTGTCTGGTCATAAGGGCTCTATTCTGAGCAGTAAGATCACGGATACCTAGTCCACCCTCCCTAGCAGGCCGACAAATATCAACCATCGGACCTTGGCGTACCCCTTGTTGCCCAACCCAAACCAAAGAAATCTCCTCAATCTTTTCTCAATTTCCTCTATAATCCCCTGGGGGAGTATGAATACAATGACCCATTAGATATGTAACGTACCAAGAACTGATCGGATCAGCTGTAATCGTCCGGCATAAGATAGGGTACGAGAGGTCCAAGAACCCAGTCTAACATCAATCCTGTGTAGCAGGGGGGCACAATCCCTTAGCCTCAGCTGAGAAGAGATCAGAGGAACTCCCAAATAACGCACTGGAAGGGTCCCGACCGGGAAATCAAAAACTGGCTAGAGTATCGAAACATCATCTTGCGCCTGGAGGGATAAATAGATATTACTCTTATCTACATTCTCATGTAGACCCGAGTAAGTCGAGAAAATATGCACTCCCCGTCTGAGAGTTCTGATAGACACATGATCAGCAAAACTCAGCATATAGGTCTGAGTCCTCTCACATCTCCAATGATACTGGAACTCCGGCTTAGCCTGAATATGCCACTCCGAGATCCCATGTAAGACCTACATCACAAGGACAAACAGAAAGGGTGACATCGGGTCCCCCTGCCTCAGCCCCCGAGCACCTCTGAAATAACCCTCAGCCGAACCACTGATGTTCACCGAGTAGGATGGAGTAGTGAGGCACTCCATAATCCAACCGATGAACACCTGATGGAATCCCATGGTCTCCAACGTCTCCCGCACAAAGCTCCACTCAACTGTATCATAAGCCTTCATCAGATCAACTTTCAGCACACATCTAGCTGGGAGTCGCCTCTTTCCGTACCCCTGCAATAGCTCCTGAGCAAGGAGGATATTATCCCCAATACGTCTGCCAGGGACAAAGGCCGTCTGAAACCTGTCAACCAATAAAGTCATACTGGCACTCATACGATTCGAAATAATTTTCGCTATCACCTTGTACAACACATTGCAGCACGAGATGGGTCAAAAATCCTTAGGATGCTTCGGGGCAGCGACCTTCGGAATAAGCGAAAGAATCGTCGAGTTAACCTCTCTAACAAGCTTCTCGGTGCGGAAAAAATCTGAAATAGCCATGAGACTTTCAGATTTAATAACCGGCCAAAATTGTTTGAAGAGCGTCGAGGAGTATCCTTCCGGACCTGGGGCTCTATCATCATCGAATGCAAACAGAACGCTCTGAATCTCCGCTGCAGTCACCGGCCGAATCATATGCTCAGCCATCTCCCCTGTCAATCTCCTAGTTACAAAAGGACGTAAATCTCCTACCACTGGATGGGTAGACGTGCCCAACAACTCCTAAAAGAACGTCACTATCGTACTGCTAATCTGGGATGAGTCATGGACAAGCTCCCCGGTAGCCGTCTCGACCTGTAGGATACGCGTAATATATAAAAGTTGTGAATCACCTATAAAAACCTTTGATTTACAAGTAATAGAATATCATCCACCTGCATGCATTTATTGCTGCAAAAAAAAGTTAATTAAATAAAGTCGAATTAAACAATTGTCAAATTAAATGAATGTCAAGTTTATTAAACTTTGTGGCGATTTCGATAAATCTTTTGGCGAATTTATTAAATCTTGTGCCGAATTTATTGTGGCTAATTTATTAAACGTTGTGGCGAATATTTTGTGGCGAAATTATTAAATTTGTGGCAAAATTATTAAATCTTGTGAAGAAATTATTAAATTTCATGGCAAATTTATTATAATTTGTGCGAATTCGATAAACCCTTTGGCGAATTTATTAAGCCTTGTGGGGAATTAATTAAAATTTATGGAAAAGTTTTATACTTTCTCGCGAATTCGTGCGTTCGAAACTTTGTGGTGAATTTATTAAATTTTGTGACGAATTTATTGTGATTAATTTATTAAATTTTGTGTCGAATTTATTAAACCTTGTGACGAATTACATATAATTGATAATTCGCCATACATATAATATATATGGTCGGGGAATCATTCGACATAATTTGACAATTCAACATTGTTATCATTTGACATAATTTGACAATTCAACATTATTATCATTCGACAATTCGCTATTTATTGAATTTGAAGGGAAATCATTCGACATTATAATTAATTGATTCGACAGAGTTTATAATTAAATACGTATGCACAATATGTATCTTTCGACAAAATATTCACCATTAAAATATGTTCTTTTGAATGATTCTCCATTTCGATTAAGCATTCGACATTATACTAAAATTAGTCAAAAAAAATGTGTGCATTTGATAAAAAATATGTCATACCAATATGTCATATTGAATGATTCATCATTTGAGTTTTGGATTCGACGATATAGTAAAATGATTCGCCCCTGTGTTGTTTATTATGTAAGGATTTGACAAAACATTCGCTATAGCAATATGTAGCAATATGTAGTTTCAACAATTTTAATTATTCATTCAACAATGTTTAAAAGAAATTTGGTAAATCAAACTATGCATATATATTCATGTGGGATACCGAACACTACATAGTCAGAGGCATATTAATCATTTTGAGTAGAAAATCACATTTATTAAGTGGGGGCGTAAAAAAACATGTCGACTAATATGCTTTTTTGTATTTTTTAATATTATCACATAGATTTATCATTTTGTTGTGCAACTACATCGTTTTTTTATGGATTTAAACTTTGATGTTTATTTTTTTTATCATAAACAATTTAGATTATATAATAATTAAATTGAAGAAAACCAATGAAAAAAAGAACATAAAAAAGATGGATGGTGATTATATACAGTATGAAATTACTAGTTTGCCTTTGTACATAGCATATGTCAATCACGTGAATGAAATATTCTATAGTTAATATTTTAGTAGTAATACTTGTATGAATGGTTTGACTTTGAACAAAGCGCATGTCAATCATGTGAATGAAATAATATATCCAGAATATTTTGTTGTTGGTCGATGGGTGAGTAGCAAAATGCAATTTTTTAAAACTTTAAATAATTGTCCGAATAAATTTTCAGATTGAAAAGTGAAAAAACCCATATTTTACTCCATAATAATCCGTAATAATTAATGAGTGAATTTTAACTGAGTCTAAACACGAGATGAAACGATTATTTAGATATGGAGACAATAATTAATTAACCGAATCATCAAAAATCAAACTTTAATAGACATAAAAAAATTCCATCACACAATAAAAAATAACAGATCTTGTGTTCACAACATCAAACATGAATTTATTTCCTCAACTAAAATGGTAGTTGATAGTTTTGTATACCCTGCATTTGCAACCACATCTCTCTCTTCACCATACTCCTTACACTGGAAATAAAACACCGTGTACGCCACCAACAGAACCATCTTCAAAATCGAGACGACGTTCAAGAAGCTCAACCCGTACAATTCCAGATTCCGGGAATCTTCATCACTCAACACCCAACCAATACCCGAAACCGTCAGACACACCAAATTAACAAACAAATTAAGCGTAAAACCTTTCAGATGATTTCCTTCAACAAGATTCCCCGCCTTTTCCCAGGCCTCTCCCGGAGAACTACTGTCATCCAAAACAGTAACCATAAGGGACAAAACCGAGACAACCGACGAGTATAGCCGGAAACCGATGAACACTGCCACGATACCTACCGCTCCAGAAATAGTAAAAGCATTGGGATACATCAAGACCATGAGAAGACCTAGGAAGATGAGAACCCACAGGTAGCGTGTGGACGACTTGCCTTTATAACGGAATTCGGCCGAGAGCAATGGCGGAGCCAGAAAAATTTTCGAGTGCCAGAGCAGTCTCTTCCCTCCTCCTGCCGCAGCGCCAACGCATTCTACTCTTGCTGCAGCCCATGTTGCACCTCCTACTGCAACACCTGCCGCAATGTCTGTTGGCAACAGCATGCCGCAGCCCATACCGCAGCATCTGCTGTGAAAGCTCTTTTGGTCTCTTCTGGTAAGTCTGTCGCCGTCTTCATCAAAGACTTATTGAGCCTCGCTTTCGAGTTTTTGCGTTCCAAGCTTCGCGTTTATCTTCAACCCACGCATCGCTTGACGGGGAGTGTTAAGGAAATAAATATAATCAAATCATATTGATTTGATTATTAGTATAAGATAAATCTTTTATATTTAGAATTAGTATATTATTTGATTTGCGTCTATCTTTTCCTTAATTATGAAATTCTATTGTAACTATAAATATGAGTATTATCGTACTCACCAATCATCGGTGATTTTATATTCACTCTTTCACTTCCCCGAATAGGTTGTTTCCTGGAATTATTCTTAGAAACAGTTATATATTGGACATAAGACTTATTTTGTCCTTGCATAAGTCATGTGCCACTTGTAATAGCTTTTGTATATTCGGTGTATGTATCCATTAGAGAAAGATGGAAGAAAAGAAAATTTGAATAAATCGAGGCTTGTGTTTAACACGATTTCCTTAAAATAAATTCGTCCTCTACGGGTACGATTGTTTCCCAGGATACAACGATTATTAAGCAAACACATGCTCGTAGCGAACTGAAATGTTGCCTAAGAAATATCACCGGAGGGTCAAAAAACGGGCTAAGAAAAAGAAAGACGAGAGCGATTGCTCGGAAGATGTCTGTATATTCTCTTTTCATATTCGATTATTCTCAACGTTTCAAGTCGTGTTTTTGTGCAGCCCACTCGACTGCTCTTATATAGAGATGGTTGGAGTCGAAGGTTCGTTGAATGTGGACGGTCAAACCACCATTTGTAACGTCTCAACCTTAAAAACCATACTAATGGTCACTTAAATACCATTATTCAAATATTAAAATTCAATTATGTAATTTATTATAATAATATAATAACATCATATTATTATTATATTCATAATAAAATATTATGAAGAAAAATAGCAAGTGTGTATAATAGGGTACTCCTCTTTATATATTTACTACACTTTGAATGTTTTTTTTATCTATAATATTTTATTCTCTTTGCAATACTTTTCCAATCATTTACATTTTTTAAAATTAATTTATCATTCATACTACTCGAAATTTTGCGTATGAGATATCAAATCGAATCTCTCTACGAGATACTTATACTACTCAAACCCTAGAATATTTTCCAAAATATGTTATTGAGTAGGCAGTAAGTTTGTTAAACTTGCTAGTATTAATTAATAGTGATTGGTAGGAAGATATACATTTATAGCTACGCACACTACCATCTTACTTAGTTCTTAGTTCTATTACTTCAATCCTCTTTAGTGTTGTGGATCAATCGGGTCCGACAAACGGGGCAAGTGGGTCGTTTCAAGATCCACTTTGATCTTCATTTTCAATAAATTCTAGGATCTCTCTTTCGAATTTTACATTGCAATGCTACATCCACCGTTGCAACCATGCCCAATATATATTAACTTTATTTTTTTTCTATGCACAATAATATAGTATAATGATTTCTTAGGGTTAACACTTTTTTTTACAATTAATTATATTTTGTTTATTATAATTGAGTTTTTTTAAAGTTTTTACGGTAAAATGACACTATATATTTTTTATTTAATATTTTATTTTTTTTTATTTTTTATTTTTTTTTAATATTTATTCAAATATTCGAACAAATATTCGACGAATACTTGTACAAATCGAAATTTATTATTCAAACGAATACATGTATGAATACTAATCGAATAGTCAGATATTCGACTCGATTCGATTAGTTTACTATCCTTGTCCACACACGAGATGAAACCATTATTTAGACACGGAGACTATATATATTAATTGAATCATCAAAATCAAACTTTCTAACAATAATACACATAAAATTCCTCTCACAATACAAAATAACAGAGACCTTGTGTTCACAACATCAAACATGAATTTAAGGGAAATCAGTATCTCCAAGGGTATATAGATGGTAGTTGTGCATACTCTCCATTCACCGCCACATCTATCGCTTCCCCGTCTTCCCTCGTAGAGTGATAATACAACACCGTGTACGCCACCAACACAACCATCTTCAAAATGGAGACGACATTCACAAAGATCAACCCATACATGTACAATTCCAGATTCAGGGACGACCCTTCATCACTCAACACCCAAGTAAGGACCAAAACCATCAAACACACCAAAGGAACAAACAAATTCAGCATAAAACCTTTCAGCTGATTTCCTTTAACGATATACCCAGCCTTCTCCACGGCCTCTCCTTGAGAACTACTTTCATCCAAAACAATAATCAAGAGGTACAAAATCGAGACAACCGACGAATACAGCCGGAAAGCGATGACCACTGCCCCAATACCTACTGCGCCAGAAATTGTATAAGCATTGGGATACATCAACACCATGAGAACACCCACGAAGATAAGAACCCACAGGCAGTGTGTTGACGACTGGGAAGAGTAACGGAATTCGGCGGAGAGCGGCCGTCTCCAGGTTCTTTTGATGTCGGAGAAAAGATCATTTGGTGACAAAGTATTCTCGGTGTAAGATGCGGATGACACTAATATGGTCGCGATCCTTAATACGCGGGAGATCACCGAATAGATGATCACGCATGCGATTTCAACCAAGAGTAGAAGTGCCCAGTATCTAAGCATGCTATCATCGGGGCTGATGAAAGAAGCGTTGGCGTAATCGATAAGGGATTGGTAGATACGAATGAAGGAGAGTAGAAGAACTGATGGTAGGATCAGGGAAAGTGTGGCGATCCATGCGAATAACATTCCATTCCTGGGAAGGAGTTTGATGGATTCGGTCAAGATTCTCAAGAAACTGAATATTTCGGATACTTTCATTTTATTATATATGTTTATCTCTTTTGTGGAAAGATTGAAGCCTTTTTAAAGGATTGGATCTAAATTTGAATTTTTCAATTTGAGGGAAAATCAACACAATAGCGGTCTTGTTTGATCGAATAGGTTGTTTCCTGGGATGTTTCTTTGAATCAATTAGATAGTGGACATAGACTTATTTTTCTGTTCACATTTTATTAGATTTCAAAAGACAATTTTGACATGTTCTACTCAAACGTGAGAATATTTTCCAGAAATATGTTACAGTATTGAGTCGGCAGTAAGTTTGTTAAACTTGATTAAAGGTGACTGGAAAAAAGATGCTACATTCATATTACGTGGACTGCCATCACTTAGTTTTAAAATGTCTACCTAACAGCGGCAAGAATTTGTATTTAGGTACAATATGGCCAATATTTATTATATCGTACACATATGTTAATAATGCATTGTATACACGGCTCAATTAAATATGAAAGTTCATTAAAATATTTATCATAAATGTATAATTAAGAGTGCAAAAAAAGACCAGACTGAAAAAATGACCAGAACAAATCCGGACCGGAATGGAACCGGACCGACCCGGATACAATTCGATCCGGTCTCGGGTCCTAAAATATTTGGGAATTCTTGGTTCCGGTCCAGTCCAAACTCATAATTTAATTTACTGATTCGGTTCAAACCTAGAATTTATTGCTTCGAACCAAAAATCTGATTATATATATGTTTTTTTTATATTTTTACCCCCAAATATAATATTTTAGAAAAATATATATGTAAATTAATTTTAATATATTTTTATCTTATATTTATATTTAAATATGTAAATATTTTTAATTATTTATTATGTTTGACTTATTTAATAGAGATTAAATCACAAATGGTCCTCTAAATATTGTCAATCCCATATTTAGTGCCTTATTTTTCAATTTCATTAAATTCAGTCCTCCCGGTCGATTTTCACCGGAAAACTCACGTGCGAGTTACGCACACATGGCGGTCATCAGGCAGAGCTTGCTGACGTGGCTTGAGATTAAATCACATTTGATCCTACAACTTAGGTTGATCCCACATTTGGTCCTTATTTTGTTCAAAAAACCAAATCCCATCCTCTCAGGTCGATTTCCACCGGAAATTGCACGTGTGGGTCACGCGATGTATATGAAGGTTTTAGATGTCAATCCAATCGCCCGATTACATCGTTTGTGTGTGCGGAAACGTGTAAAATGAGTAAACACAAACATACAAGATCTAGGCAAATGAAGGAAGTTGTCAGGGACTCATAGAAACGAATGAAGGAGAGTAGAAGGGTTGATGGGAGGATCAGGGAAAGTGTGAAGATTGATGCGAATAACATTCCATTTCTGGAAAGGAGTTTGATGGATTCCTTTAGGATTCCAAAGAAACTGAATATTTTGGATACTTCCATTTTCTATGTTCTCTGTTTCGTTGAAAGATTAAAGCTTTTTTAAGTGATGGGATTCGTGTGATTTAAACTGACCTGTTCAGCTTGTCTGAAGAGAAAGTCAACACCCATAGGTTGTTTCCTTGAATGATTCTTTTAGGCATTGTTTAATTCTAAACGTGATAGTGTAAAAAAACATGTTGGCTATTTGCGGGGCCGGCCATGGGCATAGATCAAGGGTGCGATGGCCTAAGGCCTCATTTTTTAAGGGCCCATTATTAAAAAATAAAAAATATATATATATTTAAGTTTTTGAAAAATAATATTAATATATACTATATACTGTAATTCAAAAAGATTATCTTAATTATTTTATATTTTAACATTAAAAATTTTAAACTTTTTTATCGTAATTTATTTATTTTTTAACAAAATCTTTTAACAATTCTCAAATCTTATTAAGTAACATAGAAAAATCTCGATTATCTTAATAATTAATTAAAAATAATTGTGTTCTATTTTTTGAATTACTACATATTTTAAAACGAAAAAAATAATTAATTCTTAATTTTTTTCTAATAATATGTTATATTAAGAATTATTTATCCCTTCTAAAATAGTAATTAAAAAAAAGAACAAATTATTGAAAAAAAATTGAGAATTAATTAGTGATTTTTTTAATATTTTTTTCCAAGTTTTTTCTATAGTTTTAAAATTTTGAAAACTTTTTAATTTTAAGAAAAAAGTTCAATTTTTTTAATTGTGAATTTTAGTTTTTTTTTAATTGTGAATTTTAGTTTTTTTTTTCATACTACTATAGTAAAATTATATTATCTTCTTGATAAATTTGCTTAAAAATATAAAAATTTAAATGAATAAATTTTTTTAGTAATTTAATGTGGGGCCCCGATATTTTACCTAAGGCCCTCAAAACTCAGGAACGGGCCTGGCTATTTGTGTTTTGTGTATTTTTACACAAAAAATTAAAAAGTACACAAAAGTAGACAGTAATAATGATTTTTTAAACTAGTACTTAAAAATGTAAATTTTTTTATATATAAAATATGTTCTATTGAATGATTCTCCATTTCGATTAAGCATTCGACATTATACTAAAATTAGTAAAAAAAATGTGTGCATTCGATAAAAAATATGTCATACCAATATGTCATATTGAATGATTCATCATTTGAATTTTGGATTCGACGATATAGTAAAATGATTCGCCCCTGTGTTGTTTATTATGTAAGAATTCGACAAAACATTCGCTATAGCAATATGTAGTTTCAACAATTTTAATTATTCATTCAACAATGTTTAAAAGAAATTTGGTAAATCGAACTATGCATATATATTCATGTGGGATACTGAACAATACATAGTCAGAGGCATCTTGATCATTTTGAGTAGAAAATCACATTTATTGAGTGAAAGTGTAAAAAAAACATGTTGACTAATATGCTTTTTTGTATTTTTTAATATTCACACAGATTTATCATTTTGTTGTGCAACTACATCATTTTTTTATGGATTTAAACTTTTATGTTTATTTTTTTATCATAAACAATTTAGATTATATAATAATTAAATTGAAGAAAACCAATGAAAAAAAGAACATAAAAAAGATGGATGGTGATTATATATGAAATTACTAGTTTGCCTTTGTACATAACATATGTCAATCACATGAATGAAATATTCTATAGTTAATATTTTAGTAGTAGTACTTGTATGAACGGTTTGACTTTGAACAAAGCACATGTCAATCATGTGAATGAAATAATATACCCAGAATATTTTATTGTTGGTCAATGGGTGAGTAGCAAAATGAAATTTTTTAAAACTTTAAATAATTGTCCGAATAAATTTTCAGATTGAAAAGTAAAAAAACCCCATATTTTACTCCATAATAATCCGTAATAATTAATGAGTGAATTTTAACTGAGTCTAACACGAGATGAGACGATTATTTAGACATGGAGACAATAATTAATTAACTGAATCATCAAAAATCAAACTTTAATAGACATAAAAAAATTCCATCACACAATACAAAATAACAGATCTTGTGTTCACAACATCAAACATGAATTTATTTCCTCAACTAAAGGAAATCACCATCTCTAATGGTAGTTGATAGTTTTGTATACCCTGCATTTGCAACCACATCTCTCTCTTCACCATACTCCTTACACTGGAAATAAAACACCGTGTACGCCACCAACAGAACCATCTTCAAAATCGAGACGACGTTCAAGAAGCTCAACCCGTACAATTCCAGATTCCGGGAATCTTCATCACTCAACACCCAACCAATACCCGAAACCGTCAGACACACCAAATTAACAAACAAATTAAGCGTAAAACCTTTCAGATGATTTCCTTCAACAAGATTCCCTGCCTTTTCCCTGGCCTCTCCCGGAGAACTACTGTCATCCAAAACAGTAACCATAAGGGACAAAACCGAGACAACCGACGAGTATAGCCGGAAACCGATGAACACTGCCACGATACCTACCGCTCCAGAAATAGTAAAAGCATTGGGATACATCAAGACCATGAGAAGACCTAGGAAGATGAGAACCCACAGGTAGCGTGTGGACGACTTGCCTTTATAACGGAATTCGGCCGAGAGTGGCTTTCTCCAGGTTCTTTTGATGCCTAAGAAAAGATCATTTGGTGACAAAGAATTTCCAGTGTAAGATGCGGATGAGACTAATATGGTGGCGATCCCTGATACGTGGGAGATCGCCAGATAGATTATCACGCATGCGATTTCAACGAATACTAGAAAGGCCCAGTATCTAAGCATGCTCTGACTCTGAGAGTTATCGTCAAGGACGATGAAAGAAGTGTTGACATAATCGGTAAGGGATTGATAGAAACGAATGAAGGAGAGTAGAAGGACTGATGGCAGGATCAGGGAAAGTGTGGCGATCGATGCAAATAACATTGCATTCCTGGGAAGGAGTTTGATGGATTCGATCAAGATTCTGAAGAAACTGAATATTTCGGATACTTCCATTTTTTATGTTCTTTCTTTTTGGGAAAGATTAAAGCTTCTTTAAAGGACTGGATCTAATCATCTAATTAATTAGACTTGTTTTTCAATTTCTGTCGATGGAAAGTCAACACAATAACAGTCTTCCTGTTAAGGAAATAAATATAATTTTGATTATTAAGTATAAGATAAATCTTTTTTATTTAGGATTAATATATATTATTTGATTTGTGTCTATCTTTTCCTTAATTATGAAATTCTATTGTAACTATAAATATGAGTATTATGGTACTCACCAATTATCGGTGATTTTTATATTCACTCTTTCATGGTATTAGAGCATCCGTCCTAAACCTGGTTCTAAACCTAGTTTAGTTTTTTTTTTTCTCGCCCACTTTTCTTTTTTTCCGTCGTGTTCTTTGTTTGTACGCCGGACTGGTCTCCTCCGTCGTGCGTCGTGCCGCAGCCGCAACCTCCTCCTTTCTTCTGCCGCAGCGCCAGAGCAGTCTCTTCCCTCCTCCCGCCGCAGCGCCAACGCATTCTACTCCTGCTGCAGCCCATGTTGCACCTCCTACTGCAACACCTGCCGCAGCCCCTGCCGCAATGTCTGTTGGCAACAGCATGCCGCAGCCCATACCGCAGCATCTGCTGTGAAAGCTCTTTTGGTCTCTTCTGGTAAGTCTGTCGCCGTCTTCATCAAGGACTTACCGCGCCTCGCTTTCGAGTTTTTGCGTTCCAAGCTTCGCGTTTATCTTCAACCCACGCATCGCTTGACGGGGAGTGTTAAGGAAATAAATATAATCAAATCATATTGATTTGATTATTAGTATAAGATAAATCTTTTATATTTAGAATTAGTATATTATTTGATTTGCGTCTATCTTTTCCTTAATTATGAAATTCTATTGTAACTATAAATATGAGTATTATCGTACTCACCAATCATCGGTGATTTTATATTCACTCTTTCACTTCCCCGAATAGGTTGTTTCCTGGAATTATTCTTAGAAACAGTTATATATTGGACATAAGACTTATTTTGTCCTTGCATAAGTCATGTGCCACTTGTAATAGCTTTTGTATATTCGGTGTATGTATCCATTAGAGAAAGATGGAAGAAAAGAAAATTTGAATAAATCGAGGCTTGTGTTTAACACGATTTCCTTAAAATAAATTCGTCCTCTACGGGTACGATTGTTTCCCAAGATACAACGATTATTAAGCAAACACATGCTTACGGCGAACTGAAATGTTGCCTAAGAAATATCAACGGAGGGTCAAGAAACGGGCTAAGAAAAAGAAAGACGAGAGCGATTTGTAACGCCCTGCCCGAAAGGCTGCGTTACTAGGTGAGGTTCCCCAGGGAAACTAGTAGGTGAGGTTACTAGGTCGCCTCACAGCGATGCTGAAGAAACCCGTAGCGAGTCCGTAGCGTCTCGCAGCGATGCTGGAGAAACCCGTAGCAGCTCGCAGCAAGTAATTGGGCCGCGCAGCCCGCGAGCCCGCGAACAGGCCCGAGCGCGTGTAAGATTTGGGCAGCGGATTTTGTTTCCTTTTTGGAGTAGGATCCTTCTAGAATTCTTCTCCTATTTTGTTTCCTATTTTTATTAGGGTTTTCCTTTTCCTTTTTCGATTAGGACTAGTATTGGGATACTATATAAAGGGCTTCACCCTTATAGCTTTGTATTCATCTTTTCTTTGAGAATTTTCGTGAGTAATAAAAATTCTCCCATAAAAATACTTTTCTTTTATTTTTCGTATAATTCTCAACTCTTCTTCTTCCCAGAAATTCGAGTTGTTCTTGTGCACGTTTCAGTGGTTTTGGCTGAAGACACTCGCCATACACTAGGGTATTTCGAGTGTTTGCCGCGCGTTCAAGGTTCCTCGAGACCCGAGGAAAGTAGGACGTGACAAGTGGTATCAGAGCCGAGTTTTTCTTCAGCAACTCAACGATGGGCAAGGGACCAGCAGGGGAGATTAGCGATGATAAAGGAAGCGACGATCACTCAACGGAAACGGACAGGAGTCGTCCTCTGGAGGCCGAGGCCAAGAAGAAGACCAAGAGAAGCGCGAGCAGAGACCCACGAATGGAACTGGTCCTTGGCCAAATTTTCGAGCGTCTCGAAAAGCTAGAAGTCGCGTTTACCGATCTGGATGGTTACGCGAAAGACGAAGCTGCTGCAACTAAGCAACTCGTCACAGAGAATTTCTTTGATCCAGGGTCGATCGAAGAAAGATTATCCCGACTGGAGGAACGATCTGGAGATGCAGGGCTTGTCTCTAGACGCGCCGACATGCTCGAGAAACAAGTACACAGCCTACGAGAGGACGTAGCACTACTGAAAAAGGCAAATCTCGATACAGAGACATGCCACCCTCACCCTAGGGTTAGGTTCGAGGGACCTAGGCCGATCGAGTTCCATGGGCAAAGGGATGCCAAGGTACTCGACGACTATCTCTGGAGGATGACGCGGTACTTTGAAGGGGCTCAAATTACCGATGAGGAAACTAAGATCCGTGTGGCTTCGGATCAACTAGTGGAGACAACTAGTATTTGGTGGAGGCGCAAACTGGGGGACATCGAACGCAAAGAGTGCGTTATTGATACGTACGAAGAGTTTGTACGGCTGTTGAAACGACAATTCTAACCAGAAAACGTCGTGTTCGAAGCTCAGAAACAATTCCGAGAAATTCGACAAACAGGGTCAATTCGGGACTATGTCACCAATTTTTCCAATATCTTGTTGATGATTCCCGAGCTTCCCGCGGAGTACGTCCTCTTTACTTTCATAGATGGGTTGCAAAGGTGGCCACAACAAGAAGTGAAACGACACAACGTCAAGACACTTGACGAGGCCATAGCCATTGCTGAATCCCTTATTGAGTACCAAACCAAGTCAGACAACACAAAGAAGGCGACTCTAAACAAAACAACCCAGGCGAAACCGCAACAATCAACCAATGATAAAACGCCGACACCAAATAAATCTTCTGGGGTGAAGACTTATCAAGAAAGACAAGCAACCCGCACTGGACCACCTCGTGATGGTTGTCACCTGTGCAAAGGACCTCACTGGATGCGAGATTGTCCTAAGTTCGGAAAATTAACGGCGATGTTGAACGACGAGGAAGAGAATTCAACTGAACAACGCAACGTAGGGACGATGCAGTTGCTCAACGCTTTTAAAGTGGTCCCAAACCAACTACGCCCAGCAAGGGGCTAATGTTTGTCGAAACTCAAATTCAAGGCGGTTCGACACTGGCCTTAGTCGACACGGGAGCAACCCATAACTTCATCACGGTAGACGAAGGTACGAGGCTCGGTCTAAAGTGGACTCAAGGAGGAGGCACTATTAAAACCGTAAACTCAAAGGCGCAGTCTTTAACTGGAGTAGCTCGAGGGGTTCAAGTTACTTTAGGGACGTGGACAGGCCAAGTTGATTTCTCCGTGGCTCCTATGGACGACTTCAAAGTGGTACTAGGCATGGATTTTCTAAAACTCGTGTCTTCCGTAGTCTTACCCGCAAACAACGCGGTATGTATCATGGAGAAAGGGTCCCCATGCGTCGTAACTGGAGTCGGGCAAAACCCAGGTAACATTAAGGCTAACCAACTTTCTGCTATTCAAATTGCCAAGGGCGCGAGAAGAGGAGACGAGACATGCATCGCCGTGCTGAAGGATGATGTTCAAATTGACTCAACTTCAGAAATTCCTGAGGTAATCCTGAACGTTCTTAATATGAATCGGGACATGATGCCGGACCAACTACCTCTGGAACTACCCCCACGAAGGGAGGTAGATCATGTGATCGAGTTAGAACCTGGAGCAAAGCCACCGGCTAAAGCTCCGTATCGCATAGAGTTAGAAGAGTTACGTAAGCAACTCACGGAGTTGCTAGAAACCGGGCGTATTCAACTATCCAAATCGCCTTTTGGGGCACCAGTCTTATTCCAAAAGAAGAGTGACGGGACGCTGCGAATGTGTGTAGACTACCGAGCCCTAAACAAGATCACTATCAAGAATCGATATCCAATACCCTTGATAGCCGATTTATTTGACCGGCTGGGCGAGGCGAGAGTATATACCAAGATGGATTTACAGAAAGGCTACTATCAAGTGCGAGTCGTGGAGGGCGACGAAGTCAAAACTACGTGTATCACTAGGTATGGTTCCTATAATTGGTTGGTAATGCCGTTCGGATTAACCAATGCACCAGCAACGTTCTGCACCTTGATGAATAGAGTATTACAGCCTTTTCTCGATCAGTTTGTCGTAGTCTACCTCGATGACATAGTCATTTATAGCAAGACGTTGGAAGAACACGCCGTTCACCTCAACAAAGTGTTCTCCGCCCTACGAGAGGCGAAGTTGTATGTCAAGGAGTCTGAGTGCGAGTTTGCCCGCAACTCAGTGCACTTTCTAGGGTATGTCATTGGTCAAGGAAAGATCATGATGGACGACTCGAAGATTCGCGCCATCAAAGAGTGGGCGACTCCAAGAAAAGTGGGGGAGGTTCGTTCTTTTCTTGGATTAGTGAACTACTATCGTAGGTTCATTGAGGGTTATTCAGCGATAGTCCTAACGGACACCTTGAAGAAAGGACGTCCCTGGGAATGGACTGAGAAGTGCGAGGGTGCTTTTCAAGGGTTAAAAGACGCAATTTGTCGAGAACCAGTGCTAGTTTTGCCCAACTTTGCCGAGCCATTCGAAGTACAAACAGATGCTTCAGACTTTGCCATTGGTGGGGTGCTGATGCAGGGGCGTCACCCCGTGGCATTCGAATCGAGGAAGTTGATGTTGGAGTTGTGTACTTAATGTCTAGATTTAAGTATCGGTAAACTCCCGGTCATAGCATTTAACCTATTTAAATGATAAACAATTATTTGCATTTAATTATTATTAATTAAATATGCAAAATATAGTCCTGGATTTTATACGTTGTAGTTAGTATGGTGTGTCGGGCCCACACAGAAGATCATACTATCAGTTACTCGTATTAAATCCAACGGTTGCTCAATTAATATGGTTTAATATTGGGAGTGCAATTAATTTATATAGTGGAAAATAAATTAATTAATATTGATAAGGATTAATGTTGGAGTTGTGTACTTAATGTCTAGATTTAAGTATCGGTAAACTCCCGGTCATAGCATTTTACCTATTTAATTAATAAACAATTATTTGCAATTAATTATTATTAATTAATTATGCAAAATATAGTCCTGGATTTTATACGTTGTAGTTAGTATGGTGTGCATGGGCACACAGAAGATCATACAATCGGTTACTCGTATTTAATTGAACAGTTGCTCACGACCTAGATGGACCCGGACCAATCCATCGGTATAGTCGTTGTGTGAGAGAGAAAATAATTTATCTTAATTATTTTATCACACTTGTACACTTGGTGTATTGGGCGGATCGCTTGAGATTTATTGATTAGGATTGCCTTGGATAATCAATTTAAATCTCAGAGTATTTTATTCTTAATCCCCGATATTATTGCTGGTGTGTATATTTAATATTAGAGACTTTGATTTTCCAAAGGAATTAACCGATTTAATTATTGGGTTAATTACCGGTAAAATTGGGTCGCTATATTTTATATACGACATGCCGTGAATACTTGACGGGAAAGTGTATCCCGTAAGGGTTGATAATATCCCCGAGATGAGTTCATAAGGAATTATTGTGTAAACCTCATGAGTGGATTCGTTCCGCACAATAATAAAGGTTGAACGGTACTAGTCTCGGATATAAGAGATGAATATTATTTATCGAGCAATAAATAAATTTATTCATGGATATTTAAATCTTAAATACACGGAATAAATAATACTAACCGGAGAAATATTATTTGATATAATATGGATAAATATTGGGAGTACAATTTTATTTATATAGTGGAAAATAAATAAAATTAATATTGATAAGGATTAATGGATTTGGGTTGGACCCAATTTAATCTTCAATATTAGAAGCCCAATATTTAATCTCCTTATGATCCCCTACGTAGCCTATATAAGCACTACATGGTCTTCACTTTTCATAACACAACTTGATTTTGACCTACGCCAATCATAAAGTCTTGGAGAGTGAAGGAGATCCATAGGAGTTCGATAGATCGTCGCCCACACGACGTTCGGACGAGGTGCGAGGAATACGTAGGAAGATCGCAAGGTCGTCAATCGATTTCGTTTCTCCGCACAACGAATCGAAGGTAAAATCATAAACCCCCTTTTATGATTTATGTGTTCGTTAATTGTAATATATACATGAACGCACGATCCGGGAAAACGACGATCATCGCGGACGGGGATTCGAGATCCCCGGCGAAGATCGAAGGGGGCGGTCGAAACCCTAGGGCTCGATCGCCCGGCGCGCGCGACGAGGGGCGAAGCCCCGGCTGGACGCCGGGGCATGCGATCGACTTCGGTCGATCGGTGGGGTGCCACGGGCTGGTGCCGTGGCGGACCCCAGCCGCCCTCCACGGCGGCGTGCGCAAGGGAGGAGCCCCGGCTGAAGCCGGGGCGAGCGATCGACCGCGTGGTCGATCGCGAGGGAAAGCCGCGGCTGATGCCGCGGCGGGTCAGCCTGGGGCTGACCGCCCTCCTCCGGCGAAGGTGGTGAGTCACCGGACTCACCACCGGGGGGCTGCTGGGCAGCCCCAGCGATCGCCACACACGGCGACCGCGAACCCCGCGGATGGGGTTCGGCTAGGGTTTAGCCGCGGGTTCATCCCGCGGCGACGCTCTCGTCGAGCCCGGTTCTTCGCGTGTGGTTCGTGTTCGTGGTTTCCGACTCGCGGGGGTTTGGCTGGGGGCGGGCTGCGTGTCTTCGGGCGCGTAGTCTCCAAAGGCCGGACTCCGGCGGATGAGTCGGTGTTCGTGTAATCTCCGGCGACGGGTTTTTCGATCGGGTTATCGGTTCCGCAATTTTTTGATAGCCCGGGACATCGAATCCCAGCAACTGGTATCAGAGCGTTTGGTTTCGTGTTCATGTATATGTTCGATTATTGTTCTACCTTGCAGGATTTCCGGCTATCATGGTTGGATTTAATTATTGTTTTCTTTAATTAATTATCATGATTAAACTCTCGGACATGTCGAGATTCGTTTTGTGTGGTTGAATGTTTGTAATAGTAAAAATTCGGGGGTTGACCGAATTTAGGATTTATTATTACGTTCTTTATTTTTCCGGAAAATGTATAGGGTCGATTTCATGTATAGAATCGATACCGGAATTGTAATTTAGATTATTGTAATTTATTTTGTGATTGGATCGATGAATCGAGACCGCCGGAGAAGACGAGATGACGAGAGGGAGCTAGGGCTCGGATCGACCATCCCCATGGTCGATCCATGAGGATCGATCGACCCTCACATGGAGGAGCCGCCGACGATGGTGGCCGGCCACCTCCTAGGTGTGGGTCGAGGGTGGCGTGGGGACTCCCACCCCATGCTATCCACGTCCGGAAATTTACTTTCCTATTTTAATTCGGTTTTCCTATTTTGATTATTTCTTTTATGGAATTTTCATGGAATAGGAAAAGAATTAATTTAGTACTAAATTTATTTTCCTATTTGATTATTCCTACTCATGGGAATATTCATGGATTAGGAATAAAATAAATTTGAAAAGTATATGAGTCCTAAATTATTTTATTTCCCTTATTTCATTATAAATATCATCTAGAATATTCCAAGAGTATCTTGGATAGATTATTCTAGAGATTTAATGGAATGGAAAAGGAAAATAAAAATAAATAAAAATATTAATAATATTTAATTTTATTTTTGATATATTCAATTGACTTAATTTTCGAATTAAGTAACTTTTGGATTAATTGGAAATAAATAGATTTAAATATTGGAGATTAATATTCTCGTCACATGGAGCATTCAAGAAACGAAGACTGAAGACTAGAAGATGCATATGAAGATAAAGCCATGATAGTCGGGAAAAATAATTTTTCTAGCATTATTTTGACTATGTGATCTATGTGCTTTATTGCTTTTATGCATGCTATATGTGTTTACTTTATGCACTAGATAGCGTATCCCTTTGTTATAAAAAGCTAAGTGGGAGAGGGGATGGAAACATTCCCATGGTCTCCATTACTGTTCTCTTGGTGACTCTTATGGACTTTCAAAGTTTGTATAGACGAGTCATTGGAGGAGAATTCTTGTAATTCCTTTTACGAGAAACATTGATCAAGTTTATCAAACAATGCCTAATTTGTCTTTCTGAAACTGATTTCAAGTCGACTCATTCTCACCCCGGGGAGTGGAATGGAGCCAGAGCCACTTGGTCATGTAGAGGACACAAATTAGAGACCTTCGTACCATTCTTTGATAGATGGATCGATTGTCTGCTCGGCTCCCTCATTTATGAGAGATAGGGTCGTTCGCATGGCGAATCACTGGTTAGAAACTTCGAGTTTCACTTATGATTCTCCACGTCTTGATTTACAACATCAAATGGTTCAAGTAATTGGATTTCAATTATATAAATCTTTTGGTGTAGTAAACGTCCACACGAACGTGGCTTGCTATACTGAATGGGATTTTAGAATAATTGATGTAGACAGTTATAGGAAATTGTGAGGGATTGCGAGTTATCGTAAACGTCCACACGAACGTGGCTTGCGGTGACGTAACAATTCTAAACGATTCGCCTTGGTACTGAGTAATGGTTTACACTTAGGTACGCTTTATAGTATTCTTCCCAACGAAGTAACGCTATAATGATGTACGACCAAAGCAAACCTAATTGTTAAATCATTTGGGTGGGTAAACGTCCACACGAACGTGGCTGCCTTACCTGATGGGATTTTAGACGCAATTAGTAATTTAATGATATTATTTGAGGGAGATAATATCGGACATTAAATTGATTGTTTGTTTACATGTGCTTATAGGTTTAGAGAATAGCTATGAATCCACTTTCTGTGATACTCAAGGAACATAAACTCACTGGTCCCAACTACATTGATTGGAAGAGAAATTTAGACATTGTCCTGACTGCTGAAGAGTACAAGTTTGTACTCTATGAGCAATGCCCTGCTGAACCCACGGCTGCCTCAACTAATGAGGAAAAAGAATCATATCGGAAGTGGAAAAAGGCTGATGAAATGGTTAGGTGCTATATTTTGGCTTCCATGTCAAATGTACTCCAAACCCAACATGAGTCAATGAACACTGCCGAGGATATGTTATTTAACCTCAAGGAGATGTTTGGGCATCATGACCGTGCGGGTAGGCAAGAAGCCATGAGAGTCCTCATGTCAACTACTCAGTCTGAAGGAACGCCCGTTGAGGAGCACGTTCTCAAGATGATGAGTCTGTTGAATGAATTGGAGGTCCTAGGAGCTATGATTGATGGTGAGACGCAAGTCGACATCATACTCCAGTCTCTGACCCCTAGTTTTGAGCAGTTTCGTATGAGCTATAATATGGGTAAACTATCTTATACTCTTGCGCAACTCCTGACTGAATTGAAGGCGGCAGAGGGGATCTACAAGAAGGGCAAGTCTCAAGCGCTCGTAACTACCAAGTCCAAAAGCTTGAAAGCTGTTGGAGGTAGGGGCAAGAAAAGGAAGCAAGCCTTAAAACCCAGTGCTACCAAGAGGAATGGACCACGAGTGGGGGCTAGTAAGCCAAGGGGCAAGTGCTTCCGATGCAACAAGTCTGGACACTGGAAGTCTGAATGTCCTCTCAGAGGTACGAATTTTTCTTTAGTCGTAAAAACATAGTCAGCGGTATTATCTACCAGAATTCTGGTGTGTAGATATGGAACCACTGACGGTATGTGCATTATTTATTTTAAATGCAGGGGTTCCAGAAAACCCGGCGACTTAGAGAAGAAGAGTTCGAGTCTACATGGGCAAAGCTGTTGGGGTAGCAGCGGTTGCAGTGGAAGACATTTATCTGTTTTAGGATTTCATTTTAAAGTTATTGCTTTATGTACCCCTTTATTTTGAAAAAGTACTTTTGTTCTGGTTTTCTTTATTAATGAATGGATATTTATTTCTTTAATCATTGAGTGATTTAGATAAGAAATAATGGTGTTATCTATTCTGGTACATTAAGATAGCAATATATGAATGATGAATCCTTAGTCTACCACGATGCAACAAACCGAAATGTATAAACCTGTTTTTACTTATTAGTTGTATTTCTCTTATCAATCATTATACTTGTGAATTTTTGAACTTGGTAGTATCTATTCAAAAGGGATTCAAAAGGACGAAATTGATTTGATCAATTATAGTTGGAGGAATGGACCTCCCGACCTAAGAATCAATCTTGAAAGATGATACAACTAAGTTAACCTTTCTGGATAAAGGATAGAATTCGGACAAGTATTGAAAATGATTTATGATTAATGCGGTGACATGTGTAATTGGAGAGGTACGAGTTGTTCTTTCAAGAATACTCGAAGATGGATTAGAATACTTGATGTGCCATAAAAGCGAAGTGTTTTTCGACACAAAGCCATTATGGGGAACCTTCAAAGTATATCCATTAGAAGCCTGCGACTTGTTCGTGGAGGCTATCACCTATCTGAATAACACGTAGCATAAATCAGAGATTGAGATTAAGTCTCAAACGACTACACCATACACTGATGTGTAGACGTGGTGTGTCAGGAATAAGAAATGGAATTCTAATAGTAAAAGAACAAGTTTGTTCGGAACTACCTATGTTCTATGGATGTTTCTGGATACAACGGCACATTCAATGTGGTTGTAGAATATCCTAGAAGAACAAGTAATTGTATGTTCAATAGTACTACGAACCAGAGGGGTGTCCTCGCCCGGTTCTTAGAGGAAAACTATTAGATGAACTACAATGCCCTAATTGACAAAGTACTTTAGAATGAGGAAAGGAAAGACTGAGAACCAGCCTGACCGAGTAGTAGTACATCACTAACTGCACCTAATGTTATTACTGTTATACACCGGAACGCCATTGCAGTGGGAGGTTGTTAAGCAACCAGAGATGTTCATAAGACTGGAGGAGTTTTGAACTCTGGATCTAGTAGACATGAAATCGATCCCTAGTTCTGCATAGGAATTTGCGAATTGATGAGATAGTCCATTCTATGGATTCATCAAAGGGCATAAACAAGAAAGGTGTATTGGAGACGTAATGGAAACAAAGGTGGTGTTTCTCGGAATTTTGTGTAGATGACACTTCATCGTTGGCAACAATGTAAAAGTGTTGTCAGACATAAAATAGAGGTTGTCTAAAAATAAATCGAGATATGAGATTAAGAGGAAGTTGGATCATGTTCTTAGAAATCTTTCGATCTCTAGATAAGAACATTTGTACTTCTCTTAAGATATCTTATACGATTATGGTTTGTTTTAAACATGCACAATTCTGAGAAAGGTTATTGCCTTTCAGGAACAGAATACATCTATCTAAAGATATGTGTTTCGAACGCATAAAGGAGATAGATATGGACAAAGCAGTTTCCTACACTTCGAGTGTAGAGAGCTTTGTAGATGCAATGTTGAAAAACAAAAACCTGATATCAACTATGCGGTTAGCGTAGTGGGAGGATATCAAAGTAATCTGGATAAGAAATATTCAAATGCTGTAAAAGTACTTGGAAGTACTGGATTACTAGCAAAACGAAATCTTCTTAGATTACAGTTTCTCAGATCCAAAATCAGAGAAAGACCAGTGTAAGTCGATATCAGGCTATGTGTTCACTTTTAGAAGAGGAGGAACCTAAGGATGAAAGAGTGATAAGCGTGATGCTTCTCGGACTCTATCATAAGCCGAATAGCAGCCTCAGAGGCAGCGGAAGTTTTGGTTAGGTTCCGGAATGACCTCTGAACTTGGATATGATTCTTGGTTCACCAAAGGCTATGTATATAGCGGTGCATGGAGAACTGGAAGAAGTCATAAGTTCAAAAGGTGATGATAACACATAGAGCCAGTACCACCTGATTCGAGTCATCGTCTAGGGAGACGACGCAGTAGTCACCAAGATAACTTCAGAGCGGCAACCTAGATTGCTCATTCACATAATACTTCTGGGAAGTATAACTTAAGCACGTGATGAGTATGGGAGTCGAGAGTTTGGAGGAAATGACTAGACCTTAGTACAAGTGGGAGATTGTTGGAGTTGTGTACTTAATGTCTAGATTTAAGTATCGGTAAACTCCCGGTCATAGCATTTTACCTATTTAATTAATAAACAATTATTTGCAATTAATTATTATTAATTAATTATGCAAAATATAGTCCTGGATTTTATACGTTGTAGTTAGTATGGTGTGCATGGGCACACAGAAGATCATACTATCGGTTACTCGTATTTAATCGAACAGTTGCTCACGACCTAGATGGACCCGGACCAATCCATCGGTATAGTCGTTGTGTGAGAGAGAAAATAATTTATCTTAATTATTTTATCACACTTGTACACTTGGTGTATTGGGCGGATCGCTTGAGATTTATTGATTAGGATTGCCTTGGATAATCAATTTAAATCTCAGAGTATTTTATTCTTAATCCCCGATATTATTGCGGGTGTGTATATTTAATATTAGAGACTTTGATTTTCCAAAGGAATTAACCGATTTAATTATTGGGTTAATTACCGGTAAAATTGGGTCGCTATATTTTATATACGACATGCCGTGAATACTTGACGGGAAAGTGTATCCCGTAAGGGTTGATAATATCCCCGAGATGAGTTCATAAGGAATTATTGTGTAAACCTCATGAGTGGATTCGTTCCGCACAATAATAAAGGTTGAACGGTACTAGTCTCAGATATAAGAGATGAATATTATTTATTGAGCAATAAATAAATTTATTCATGGATATTTAAATCTTAAATACACGGAATAAATAATACTAACCGGAGAAATATTATTTGATATAATATGGATAAATATTGGGAGTACAATTTTATTTATATAGTGGAAAATAAATAAAATTAATATTGATAAGGATTAATGGATTTGGGTTGGACCCAATTTAATCTTCAATATTAGAAGCCCAATATTTAATCTCCTTATGATCCCCTACGTAGCCTATATAAGCACTACATGGTCTTCACTTTTCATAACACAACTTGATTTTGACCTACGCCAATCATAAAGTCTTGGAGAGTGAAGGAGATCCATAGGAGTTCGATAGATCGTCGCCCACACGACGTTCGGACGAGGTGCGAGGAATACGTAGGAAGATCGCAAGGTCGTCAATCGATTTCGTTTCTCCGCACAACGAATCGAAGGTAAAATCATAAACCCCCTTTTATGATTTATGTGTTCGTTAATTGTAATATATACATGAACGCACGATCCGGGAAAACGACGATCATCGCGGACGGGGATTCGAGATCCTCGGCGAAGATCGAAGGGGGCGGTCGAAACCCTAGGGCTCGACCGCCCGGCGCGCGCGACGAGGGGCGAAGCCCCGGCTGGACGCCGGGGCATGCGATCGACTTCGGTCGATCGCTGGGGTGCCACGGGCTGGTGCCGTGGCGGACCCCAGCCGCCCTCCACGGCGGCGTGCGCAAGGGAGGAGCCCCGGCTGAAGCCGGGGCGAGCGATCGACCGCGTGGTCGATCGCGAGGGAAAGCCGCGGCTGATGCCGCGGCGGGTCAGCCTGGGGCTGACCGCCCTCCTCCGGCGAAGGTGGTGAGTCGCCGGACTCACCACCGGGGGGCTGCTGGGCAGCCCCAGCGATCGCCACACACGGCGACCGCGAACCCCGCGGATGGGGTTCGGCTAGGGTTTAGCCGCGGGTTCATCCTGCGGCGACGCTCTCGTCGAGCCCGGTTCTTCGCGTGTGGTTCGTGTTCGTGGTTTCCGACTCGCGGGGGTTTGGCTGGGGGCGGGCTGCGTGTCTTCGGGCGCGTAGTCTCCAAAGGCCGGACTCCGGCGGATGAGTCGGTGTTCGTGTAATCTCCGACGACGGGTTTTTCGATCGGGTTATCGGTTCCGCAATTTTTTGATAGCCCGGGACATCGAATCCCAGCAATTAATAGATTTGGGCTGGGCTCAATTTAATCTTCAATATTGGAAGCCCAATATTCCACCTCCTTTTGATCCCCTACGTAGCCTATAAAAGCATTACATGGCCTTCATAAATCATAAGACAAGAATATAAATATTTGATAGTTCTAGAGAGTTCCATAGGAGTTCGATAGATCGTCACCCACACGACGTTCGGACGAGGTGCAAGGAATACGTAGGAAGATTCGAAGGTCTTCAACGCGTTTAATTCGTTTCTCCGCACAACGAATCGAGGTACATAATCATAAACCCCCTCTATGATTATATGATATAATTGTGATGTATACATGAACAAGACGATCCGGGAAAGCGTCGAAACCTAGATACGGGGATCGTTGGATCCCCGTGGGGATCGAACGAGGGGCGGTCGAACCCTAGGGTTTTGACCGCCGGTGTGCCGCGCAAGGAAGCCCCGGCTGGACGCCGGGGCATGCGATCGACCTAGGGTCGATCGCTGGGGATGCCACGGGCTGGTGCCGTGGCGGATCCCCGCCGCCTCCACGGCGGCGTGCGCGAGAAGGCGCCTCGGCTGGGCCGAGGCGGGCGATCGATCAAGCGATCGATCGCCGGGGGTAGACCGCGGCTGTTGCCGCGGTGGTCAGCTGGGCTGACCGCCCCTCCTGGCGGCGACGGCGGTGAAGTCGCCGGACTCACCGACATCTGGGGGCTGCCGGAGCAGCCCCATGCGATCGCCATGCACGGCGATCGCGAACCCCAGCCGCGATGGGGTTCGGCTAGGGTTTAGCCGCGGGTTCATCCCGCGGTGATGCTCTTGTCGAGCCCGGCTTCGCATGTGGTTCGCGTTCGTGGTTTCCGGCGACGGGATTTCGATCGGATTATCGGTTTCCGCATCTTTCGGTAATCCGGGATATCGATTCCCAGGAATTGGTATCAGAGCGTTTGGTTTCGTGTTCATGTATATGTTCTGTTATTATTCTACCTTGCAGGGATTTCCGGCTATCATGGTTGGATTTAATTATTGTGTTAATTAATTATCATGATTATTGTTTTATTAAACTCTCGGACATGTCGAGATTCGTTTTATGTGGATGAATGTTTGTAATAGTAAAAATTCGGGGGTTGACCGAATTTAGGATTTATTATTACGTTCTATGTTTTCCGGAAAATGTATAGGGTCGATTTCATGTATAGAATCGATACCGGAATTGTAAATTTATTTCTTGTAATTTATTTACGTTGGTTCGATGTTGGAACGATCGCCGGAAGACGAAGAAGTGACGAAGGAGCTAGGGCTTGGGATCGATCCTATGATGATGATCGATCCATGGCCTAGCCGGCATGGCTAGGCGGCGGCGGCGCTCCTCCCCGAGTGGCCGGCCGATTGATCATGGTGTGGTGGTGTGGGGTCTCCCAACCCATGCCGCTTCTACCATGATTCACTTTCCTAATTGATTCGGATTTTTCCTATTTGAGTGTTCTTCCTTTTGGAAACTTTCATGGATTAGGAAAAGAATTAATTGGAATTAATTTATTTCCTTATTCTATTATGGAAGTCTTCTAGAATATTCCAAGTTCTACTTGGAATAGGATTCTAAAGATTTAATAGAATTGGATAGGAAAAAATAATTAATTAATAAATTGATTTATTTCCTAATTGATTATTCCTATTTTATGGGAATTTTCATGGACATGGAAATTAATTAATTTTGGAAAGTAGAAGAGTCCTAATTTATTTTATTTCCTTATTCTATTATAGAAGTCTTCTAGAATATTCCAAGCTTTGCTTGGATAGATTATTCTAGAGATTTAATAGAATTATATAGGAAAATAAATAAATAAAAATATTAATAATATTTAATTTTATTTTTAATATATTCGATTGACTTAATTTTCGAATTAAGTAACTTTTGGATTAATTGAAAATAAATAGATTTAAATATTGGGATTAATATTCTCGTCACATGGAGCATTCAAGAACGAAGACTGAATACTAGAAGATGCATATGAAGATGGAATAAAGCCATGATAGTCGGGAAAAATAATTTTCTAGCATTATTTCGACTATGTGATACTATGTGCTTTATTGCTTATATGCATGCTATATGTGTTACTTTATGCACTAGATAGCGTATCCCTTTATTGTAAAAAGCTAAGTGGGAGAGGGGATGGAAACATTCCCATGGTCTCCATTGCTGTTCTCTTGGTGACTCTTATGGACTTCCGAAGTTTGTATAGACGAGTCATTGGAGGAGAATTCTTGTAATTCCTTTTACAAGAAACATTGATCAAGTTTATCAAACAATGCCTAATTTGTCTTTCTGAAGCTGACTTCAAGTCGACTCATTCTCACCCCGGGGAGTGGAATGGAGCCAAAGCCACTTGGTCATGTGGATGACACAAATTAGAGACCTTCGTACCATTCTTTGATAGATGGATCGATTGTCTGCTCGGCTCCCTCATTTATGAGAGATAGGGTTGTTCGCATGGTGAATCACTGGTTAGAAACTTCGAGTTTCACTTATGATTCTCCGCGTCTTGATTTACAAGATCGAATGGATCAAGTAATTGGATTTCAATTATATAAATCTTTTGGTATAGTAAACGTCCACACGAACGTGGCTTGCTATACTGAATGGGATTTTAGAATAATTGATGTAGACAGTTATAGGGAATTGTGAATGATTGCGAGTTGTCGTAAACGTCCACACGAACGTGGCTTGCGGTAACGTAACAATTCTAAACGATTCACCTTAGTACTGTGTAATGGTTTACACTTAGGTACGCTTTATAGTATTCTTCCCAACGAAGTAACACTATAATGATGTACGACCGAAGCAAACCTAATTACTAAATCATTTGGGTGGGTAAACGTCCACACGAACGTGGCTTGCCTTACCTGATGGGATTTTAGATGTGATTAGTAATTTAATGATATTATTTGAGGGAGATAATATCGGATATTAAATTGATTGTTTGTTTATATGTGCTTATAGGTTTAGAGAATAGCTATGAATCCACTTTCTGTGATACTCAAGGAGAATAAACTCACTGGTCCCAATTACATTGATTGGAAGAGAAATTTGGACATTGTCCTGACTGCTGAAGAGTACATGTTTGTACTCTATAAGCACTGCCCTGCTGAACCCACGGCAGCCTCAACTGATGAGGAAAAGGAAGCATATCGGAAGTGGAAAAAGGCTGATGAAATGGCTAGGTGCTATATTTTGGCTTCTATGTCAAATGTACTCCAAACCCAACATCAGTCGATGAACACTGCCGAGGATATGTTGTTCAACCTCAAGGAGATGTTTGGGCATCAAGACCGTGCGGGGAGGCAAGAAGCCATGAGAGTCCTCATGTCAACTACTCAATCTGAAGGAACGCCCGTTGGGGAGCACGTTCTTAAGATGATGAGTTTGTTGAATGAATTGGAGGTCCTAGGAGCTATGATTGATGGTGAGACGCAAGTCGACATCATACTCCAGTCTCTGACCCCTAGTTTTGAGCAGTTTCGTATGAGTTATAACATGGGTAAACTATCTTATACTCTTGCGCAACTCCTGACTGAACTGAAGGCGGCAGAGGGGATCTACAAGAAGGGCAAGTCTCAAGCGCTCGTAACTACCAAGTCCAAAAGCTTGAAAGCTGTTGGAGGTAGGGGCAAGAAAAGGAAGCAAGCCTGGAAACCCAGTGGTGCCAAGAGGAATGGACCACGAGTGGGGGCTAGTAAGCCAAGGGGCAAGTGCTTCCGGTGCAACAAGTCTAGACACTGGAAGTCTGAATGTCCTCTCAAAGGTACGAATTTTTCTTTAGTCGTAAAAACATAGTCAGCGGTATTATCTACCAGAATTCTGGTGTGTAGATATGGAACCACTGACGGTATGTGCATTTCTTTGAATGCAGGGGTTCCAGAAAACCCGACGACTTAGAGAAGAAGAGTTCGAGTCTACATGGGCGAAGCTGTTGGGGTAGCAGCGGTTGCAGTGGAAGACATTTATCTGCTTTTAGTAGTTTTTAGGATTTCATTTCAAGGTTATTGCTTTATGTACCCCTTTATTTTGAAAAGAACTTTTTGTTCAGGTTTTTCTTTATTAATGAATGGATATTTATTTCTTTAATCATTCAGTGATTTAGATAAGAAATAATGGTATTATCTATTCTGGTACATTAGATAGCAATATATGAATGATGAATCCTTAGTCTACCACGATGCAACAAACCATTATGTATAACTTGATTTACTTATTAGATGTATTTCTTTATTAATCATTATGCTTGTGAATTATTGAACTTAGTAGTATTTATTCAAATGAAATTCAAAAGGTCGAAATTGATTTGATCAATTATAGTTGGAGGAATGGACCTCCCGACCTAAGAATCAAGTTTTGGAAGATGATACAACTAAGCTAACCTTTCTGGATAAAGGATAGAATTCGGACAAGCATTGAGAATGATTTATGATTAATGCAGTAACATGTGTAATTAGAAAGGTACGAGTCGTTCTTTCGAAGAATACTCGAAGATGGATTAGAATACTTGATGTGCCATAAAAGCAAAGTGTTTTTCAGTAGACACAAAGCTATTATGGGGAACCTTCAAAGTATATCCATTGGAAGCCTGCGACTTGTTCGCGGAGGCTATCACCTATCTAAACAACACATGGCATATATCAAAGATTTAGATTTGAGTCTCAAAGGACTACACCATACACTGATGTGTAGACATGGTGTGTCAAGAAAAAGAAATGGAATTCTAATAGTAAAAGGACAAGTTTGTACGGAACTACCTATGTTCTATGGATAATTCTGGATACAACAGCACATTCAATGTGGTTGTAGAATATCCTAGAAGAACAAGTAATTGTATGTTCAATAGTACTATGAACCAGAGGGGTATCCTCGCCCGGTTCTTAGAGGAAGACTATTAGATAAACTACAATGCCCTAACTGACAAGGTACTTTAAAATGAGGAAAAGGAAAGACTGAGAACCAGCCTAACCGAGTAGTAGTACACCACTAACTGCACCTAATGTTGTTACTGTTATACACCGGAACGCCATTGCAGTGGGAGGTTGACCAGAGATGTTTATAAGACTAGAGGAGTTTTCGAACTCTGGATCTAGTAGACATGAAATCGATCCCTAGCTCTGCATAAGGGCAATACTAATCTAAATGTGCCTACTTGGATAGCAATAAGTATTATTGTTGAGAGGCAAGATCATTTAGAAGTACAAGCTTAGTAAATCCATTCATGGATTATCACAAAGCTGTAAATTGTGGAACTTGCGAATTGATGAGATAGTCCATTAGATGGATTCATCAAAAGGCATAGACAAGGAAAGGTGTATTGGAGACGTAATGGAAACAAAGTGGTGTTTCTCGGAATTTTATGTAGATAACACTTCATCATTGACCACAATGTAAAAGCGTTGTCAGACATAAAGTAGAGGTTGTCTAAATAAATCAAAATACAAGATTAAGATGAAGTTAGATCATGTTCTTAGAATCCTTCGATCTCTAGATAAGAACATTTGTACTTCTCTTAAGATATCTTATACGATTATGGTTTGTTTTAAACATGCATAATTCTGAGAAAGGTTATTGCCTTACGGGAACAGAATGCATCTATCTAAAGGTATGTGTTTTGAACACATAAAGGAGATAGATAGAGACAAAGCGGTTTCCTACACTTCGAGTGTGGAAAGCTTTATAGATGCAATGTTGAAAAACAGGAACCTGATATCAACTATGCGGTTAGCGTAGTGGGAGGATATCAAAGTAATCTTGACAAAAGATGTTCGAATGCTGTAAGAGTACTTTCGAAGTACTGGCTTACGGAGCAAAACGAAATCTTCTTTGGATTACATTTTCTCGGATCCAAAATCAGAGAAGGACCAGTGTAAGTCGATATCAGGCTATGTGTTCACTTTTAAAAAGGGGTGGAACCTAAAGATGAAAGAGTGATAAGCATGATGCTTCTCGGACTCTATCATGAACCGAATAGCAGCCTCAGAGGCAGCGGAAGTTTTTGGTTAGGTTCCGGAATGACCTCTGAACTTGGATATGATTCTTGGTTCACCAAAGGCTATGTATATAGCGGTGCATGGTAAACTGGAAGAAGTCATGAGTTCAAAAAGTGATGATAACACATAGAGCAAGTACCACCTGATTCGAATCATCGTCTAGGGAGACGACGCAGTAGTCACCAAGATAACTTCAGAGCGGCAACCTAGATTGCTCATTCACACAATACTTCTGGGAAGTATAACTTAAGTACGTGATGAGTATGGGAGTCGGGAGTTTAGAGGAAATGACTAGACCTTAGTACAAGTGGGAGATTGTTGGAGTTGTGTACTTAATGTCTAGATTTAAGTATCGGTAAACTCCCGGTCATAGCATTTAACCTATTTAAATGATAAACAATTATTTGCATTTAATTATTATTAATTAAATATGCAAAATATAGTCCTGGATTTTATACGTTGTAGTTAGTATGGTGTGTCGGGCCCACACAGAAGATCATACTATCGGTTACTCGTATTAAATCAAACGGTTGCTCACGACCTAGATGGACACGGACCAATCCATCGGTATAGTCTTTGTGTGAGAGAGAAAATAATTTATCTTAATTATTTTATCACACTTGTACACTTGGTGTATTGGGCGGATCACTTGAGATTTATCAATTAGGATTGCCGTTGATAATTGATTTAAATCTCAGAGTATTTTATTCTTAATCCCCGATACTATTGCGGGTGTGTATATTTAATATAAGAGACTTTTATTTTCCAAAGGAATTAACCGATTTAATTATTGGGTTAATTACCGGTAAAATTGGGTCGCTATATTTTATATATGACATGCCGTGAATACTTGACGGGAAAGTGTATCCCGTAAGGGTTGATAATATCCCCGAGATGAGTTCATAAGGAATTATTGTGTAAACCTCATGAGTGGATTTGTTCCGCACAATAATTAAGGTTGAATGGTACTATTCTCGGATATAAGAGATGAATAAATTAATTAGCAATAAATTAATTTTATTCATGGATATTTAAATCTTAAATACACGGAATAAATAATACTACCAGAGAAATATTATTTGATATAATATGGTTTAATATTAGGAGTGCAATTAATTTATATAGTGGAAAATAAATTAATTAATATTGATAAGGATTAATAGATTTGGGCTGGGCTCAATTTAATCTTCAATATTGGAAGCCCAATATTCCACCTCCTTTTGATCCCCTACGTAGCCTATAAAAGCACTACATGGCCTTCATAAATCATAAGACAAGAATATCAATATTTGATAGTTCTAGAGAGTTCCATAGGAGTTCGATAGATCGTCGCCCACACGACGTTCGGACGAGGTGCAAGGAATACGTAGGAAGATTCGAAGGTCTTCAACGCGTTTAATTCGTTTCTCCGCACAACGAATCGAGGTACATAATCATAAACCCCCTCTATGATTATATGATATAATTGTGATGTATACATGAACAAGACGATCCGGGAAAGCGTCGAAACCTAGATACGGGGATCGTTGGATCCCCGTGGGGATCGAACGAGGGGCGGTCGAACCCTAGGGTTTCGACCGCCGGTGTGCCGCGCAAGGAAGCCCCGGCTGGACGCCGGGGCATGCGATCGACCTAGGGTCGATCGCTGGGGATGCCACGGGCTGGTGCCGTGGCGGATCCCCGCTGCCTCCACGGCGGCGTGCGCGAGAAGGCGCCTCGGCTGGGCCGAGGCGGGCGATCGATCGCCGGGGGTAGACCGCGGCTGTTGCCGCGGTGGTCAGCTGGGCTGACCGCCCCTCCTGGCGGCGACGGTGGTGAAGTCGCCGGATTCACCGCCATCCGGGGGCTGCCGGAGCAGCCCCATGCGATCGCCATGCACGGCGATCGCGAACCCCAGCCGCGATGGGGTTCGGCTAGGGTTTAGCCGCGGGTTCATCCCGCGGTGATGCTCTTGTCGAGCCCAGCTTCACATGTGGTTCGCGTTCGTGGTTTCCGGCGACGGGATTTCGATCGGATTATCGGTTTCCGCATCTTTCGATAATCCGGGATATCGATTCCCAGCAGTTGAATGATGCCGAATGGCGATACACTGTCCAGGAGAAAGAGATGACAGCAGTGATTCATTGTCTCCATACTTGGAGACACTACTTATTAGGTTCTCACTTCGTGATCAAGACGGACAATATAGCGACAACCTATTTCCAAACTCAACCAAAATTATCAGCGAAACAAGCAAGATGGCAGGATTTTCTAGCAGAGTTCAACTACGATTTGGAGTACAAACCGGGCAAAGTTAACGTGGTCGCTGATGCATTAAGTCGTCAAAGTGAGTTGGCAGCAATCACTGAGGCCGAAGGAGCTCTTATGGGTCGTGTTCGCACTGGGTTAGCATCTGATCCCCTCGCCGTAACTATGATGGACTTGGTGAACCAAGGGAAAACCAGACGCTTCTGGATAGAAGACGGCCTGCTGTATATGAAGGGACGACGAGTGTATGTGCCAAAGATAGTGGACCTTAGGCGCGATTTTGTCAAAGAATGCCATGACACGGTATGGGCAGGACACCTGGGTCAACGTCGTACTTTGGCCCTTCTTGAACGCTCATGTTTTTGGCCAGGGATGCGCGACGAGGTTGAGGCGTACGTAAGAACTTGTCTAGTGTGTCAGCAAGGCAAACACTTAAATCAGCTTCCTGCCGGACTATTGGAACCCTTACCAGTTCCCTCAAAGCCGTGGGAGTCAGTTTCTTTAGATTTCATCAGCGCGCTCCCAAAGTCGAATGGATTCGGCTCGATCCTGGTGGTTGTGGATCGATTTTCGAAGTATGGAACGTTCATACCGTGTTCAAAGGATTGTACGGCAGAAGAGACGGCGCGAGCCTTTTTCAAGGGCGTGGTCAAATATTGGGGCTTACCGCGGAGTATAATTAGTGACCGAGATCCTCGATTCACTGGTAAGTTATGGACTGGGTTATTTAAGTTGTTAGGAACCCAACATAATTTTTCTACTAGTTTCCATCCGCAAACCGATGGGCAGACGGAGCGCGTTAACGCATTAGTCGAATGCTATTTACGACACTTCGTAAGTGCTAACCAGAGAGATTGGGCAAAATTGCTGGATGGGGCACAATTTTCGTACAATCTCCAACGCAACGAGTCTATAGGCAAGAGTGCCTTCGAACTAGCTACTGGACAGCAACCTGAAACGCCCATTGCGGCCTCAATACCGATGGAGAAGAGCCCTGGGGCGGTCAACATGGTCAAAGCACTTCGAGAAGGGGCTGATGTTGCTAAGGCGTGTTTAGCAAAGGCACAATCCAAGATGCGAAAGTGGGCCGATACGAAGAGACGTGAGTTAGAGTTCGCTGTTGGGGACCAAGTACTTGTAAAGTTGTTGCCACAACAATGCAAGGCTTTTCGGCAGCTACACAAAGGCTTGATACGAAGATACGAAGGACCTTTTCCCATCGAGGCGAGGGTTGGCAAGGTTGCCTATCGTGTAACTCTGCCCCCAACTATGAAGATTCACCCAGTATTCCACATAAGCATGCTTAAACCATACCACGGAGACTCGGAATACTTAGAGCGTGGAGAATCTAGTAGAGCACCCCATATGGCGGTAGCATCTTTTGAGAAGGAGATCGAGGAAGTGCTCGATACGAAAATCCAAAAGCGTCGCGGTGTCCCCAGACGAACGATGTTTCTAGTACGTTGGAAAGGACTCCCCACTTCAGAATCTTCATGGGAATATGAAGATGATTTATGGCAATTCCATGACACACTTCAAGAGTTCACGGCGACGAGGGCGTCTCCGATTCAAGTGGGGGAGAATGTAACGCCCTGCCCGAAAGGCTGCGTTACTAGTGGAGGTTCCCCAGGGAAACTAGTAAATGAAGTTACTGGGCCTACTCACAGCAATGCTGGAGAAACCCGTAGCGAGCCCGTAGCGTCTCACATCAATACTGGAGAAATCCGTAGCAAGCCCGTAGCAGCTCGCAGCAAGTAGTTGGGTCGTGCTGAAGGTTTTCGATGCTGATCCAATCGCTCGATTACCTTGTTCGTGTGTGCGGAAGCGTATAAAACAATAGTACACGAACAACATGAAGATCTAGGCACACATTATATGTATAGACACGTTATATATATACGTCCAATATATATATATAGAGATATTAACGAGAACACTTACAACCGGTGTAGCGTGCCTCGTTGATGTTGATGAAGGTGGTGTTGAGTCGATTGAACCATCTTCATGGATCAGTCACTAGATGCTCTCCTTGTGAATGACCTCGTCACTCTCCTTGTCTAGATCGCCGGATGTTGAAACCGCACAAATGGCCCGGCCTCTACGTGTTGCACACGAACCCGGATGAGTTTCTGAAATTGCCGGTTGAACTTTGAGACGAAGAACACTATGTTCTTGCTCTCCTTTTGGTGATTTCGAAATTATGTGAATTAGCTTAGATGAAAATCTGATTTTCATCACCTATATCATCCCATAATGTGCCTCATTATGTCCATAATAATGCCACATTATTATGAGACCATAATGCCTCATTAGTGGGCATGTGAAGAGACACCATGTTCTCTTATGCCACATATGCTCAAATGTTCTCCAAGAGACATGTATAAGTGGCATGACATGTCACTCCAAGTGACATGTACACATATTAAATCACTCATTAATACAACTCTAGTTTATATATTAATATCTATACATATTAAATATAAACCTAGTTTATATTAATGCATGTATAATAATATAAAACTTAGTTAGTATTAATATACCTACATTGATTTCTAAAATCAATATAAATTCAACCAATTTAATATAAACCAAGTTTATATTAATACATATATATGTTGATTTCTAAAATCAATATATATATAATCAACTAATTTCAGTCCTTAATCCGATTCATGTGTGACCCTGTAGGTTTGATTATTGATAAATATATTATTACTCTAAGAAATAACATTATCAATACATCAATTAACATCCGGAGACGACCTTATGACTTAATCGATTGCACACATGGGATCGAAGGACATACACCAACAATCTCCCACTTGGCCTTCAGAGCCAGTGTGCTGCCAATTTCCTGTTGTCACTTTATGTCTAAGTTTGAACTTGAGGCAAGACTCGAGTCATCCTCAATCGGTTCAAACCTTTCTTGGACTTTGAGACAGACTGTAAAACCAGATTTATCACTATGATACGAATCTGGACGTGGCCACGTATTTTCCACAGTCTCGACTCTCCAAGTGGCCGGTAAGACATATATCCCATTATAAAAATGGAGGACAATCCCATCTTGTCAATCCAAGCTCTCCCACTTGCTTCCTGATATACCCAATAACAAGTTTTATAACCTCCTTTTACGAAAGGCGTTTACTTGTATCAAAGTATACCATTTCACAATGGAGTCACTCTGGACTACTCAGGTCAGAGGAAATTGCTCGACAGTCAATGAAATAGTATTATGACTCGAAATCTTAAATACTATTCCAGTCGGGTCTGTTCGATCATTAGCTCCCAGCTAATATCTATGTAATTGTACTTGATGTCCCACATCACTAGCCCATGAAGCGGAGCTATAGTACACATTACAATCTAGTTCATTGTATTATCGGTTTGTCCGTACTCGATTATACGAACTAGGAACAACTATATGATTCAAGTATATCAGTTCAACCATTGGGACTTCATTATGCGGTATGTCGACCTCATAACCCAATTGATATCACTTAATCATTTGGACAATTCATATAAATTAAACCATATTTATATGAAGAAATATGTATTATACATATGAATGAATGTTTACCAAATCTCCAAAAGTATCTAATACAGTAATAGAAATCACAACCCATCTCTAAGATGTCTGATATCTATTGCAGTCGTGAAAGCCTCAAGCTTAGACTGCTGGAGAGGTTTAGAAAATGGGTTTGCAACCTTACCAAAAGTTGCAACTTTATTATCTCGATGTCTCCACAAAACTATCTCCCAGATAATGTGGAACTTCCTGAGCACTAGTTTTAGACTTGCGGTGCTTCCTAGCTCATTGGCTTGCGCGATAACTCTACTATAAATAGAGAACTATCGGATGGGCTGAGCTAGTTACGCCACCTAGTTCATTCAAGAACTTTCAAATCTTAACTGCCAACATTATTGCATCCAATGCAATACTGTGCTCAGCTTCTGTAGTTTAATCAGTTATATTGCATTGCATGGAACTATTCCAGCAAATTTCACCTCTAACCAGACAAAAGATATAACCAGATTAAAATTGGAAATTATCTTAGTCTGTTTTGAAGTTAGCATTCAAACAGCTTTGTTAATATCAACTCTTTTTGTCTTCCAAAGACAACAAAATATTCTTTAGTCCATCTAAGATACATAAGAATATTCTTGGCCGCAGTCTAATGCGCCTCACCTAGGTTTCCTTGAAACCGAATCGTCATGCTCAAGCCTTACGATACGTCCATTCATGTACATACCATGGCGTACATTATAGATCCTATTGCCGAAGCATAAGGAATGTTTTCCATCTTCTTTTGCTCATCAGGTCCCGTAGGACATTGCATCTTGCTAAGAGATGTGCCATTAGTTATTGGAATGAGACCCTTTCTGGCGTCTTTCATTCTGAACTTATCAAGCACCTTATCAATATAGGTCGCTTTACTAAGTCCAAACATCCTTTTCGATCTGTTCCGACAGATCTTGATGCCCAATATGTACTGTGCTTCTCCAAGATCCTTTATTGAAAACAATTTCCAAGCCATTCTTTAATAGAATTAAGCATAGAAACATTGTTTCCAATAAGGAGTATGTCATCGACATACAACACAATGTATACAACGTAACTCCCACTGTTCTTCTTGTAAAACAAGACTCTTCCGAGTTCCTCTGAAATCCAAAACCCAGTATGGATTCATTGAACCGAAGATTGCTACTCCGATATGCTTTGCTTTATTCCATAAATGGAATTATAAGATTGCATAATTTATTAGCCTTATTAGGATCGATAAAACTCTTTGGCTGTGTCAAAACACATTCTCTTCTAGAATCCAATTCAAGAAGTTAGTTTTAACATCCAATATTACCATAACTCATTATCAAGATGAGTAGCAATGGCTAAGATGATCTGAATGATTTAATCAAAGCAACAGGTGAAAGTTTTTCCATAATCCACCTCGTGAATAAAACTTTTACCATCAACCCTTCTTTGAAAACCCTAGATTTTCCATCTGTCTGTTTAGATCTTAAAGATCTATTAGCATTCATTGGGTTTAACCCCGTGATGCAAATATATCAAGTTCCAAACTTGATTATCAGATATTGATATCATCTCAGATATCATGGCACCATGCCAATTTTCAGTAGCTGGACTCGTCATAGCTTGGAATTAGGTCGAAGGTTCACCGCTTTCCAAAATCATGAATTCATATCTCTCATTGGTCACAATATCTAAGTATTTGAATAATAGAGATAGATTTATGCCTTTCGGACCTACGAGGGATGGTATGGCTTCCAAAACCATAAGAATACTCTCAACCCAGTCTTGAGTATTCATTATTGGTTGTTTCACTTGAACCTCGTTCAAGACAACCAAGCTCCCACTGAATTTCTAGGAAAGATAACTCTTTTCAAGAAAATCACTATCTCGAGCAACAAAATATTGTTCTCAGATAGATCGTAGAAGTTGTACCCTCGAGTTTCTTATGGATACATTAAAGAAACTTTTATCCCATTTGAGTTCAAGCTCTATAGAGATAAATCTCGTCAGAGAAGCTTTTAGAACCTCAAATCTTGATGAAAACAATTTAGGGACCCTCCCTTTCCATACCTAGTATGGTGTCTTATCAACAACTTTTGACAGCGTCCTATTCAGTGTATAAGTTGAAGTCAAGAATTGTGTGTTCCCAAAAGAGACCAGTAGTTCATTTAGACCTCTCATCGAATGGTCGAACTATATCTAATATAATTTGTTTTCTCTTTTCTGAAACATAACCTGCTGGGATTCGATGTCCCGGGCTATCAAAAAAAATTGCGGAACCGATAACCCGATCAAAAAACCCGTCGATTGTCGGAAGACCCGAACACCGACTCATCCGCAGGAGTCCGACCTTTGGAGACTACGCGCCCGAAGACACGCAGCCCGCCCCCAGCCGAAGTCCCCCGCGAGTCGGATCCACGAATGCGAACCACCTCACGAGTCGGGGCCCGACCGAATGCCCAGCGAGGCCCGAAGGCCGCGTGCACCCAGCCGAGCCCCCGCGAGGGGCTCGCGATCGTCCTCGGACAATCGCTGGGGATGCGCGAGGCATCCCCGGGGCTGCTCGTAGCAGCCCCGCAGCGAGTCGGGTGACTCGCTGCCCGCGAGGGCATCGCCCTCGCATGACCCGCTACGGGCGAACCCGTAGCTCATGCGAGGCGGCTACGGGTAACCCCGCAGCAGCCCGCGATAGATCCTCGCGATCGATCGCACCCCTCGGCTCCAGCCGAGGGTTCCCGCGGTGCGCGCCTCCGACGACGGCGGCTGGGGTCCGCCACGGCACCAGCCCGTGGCACCCCGGCGTTCGACCGAAGTCGACCGCGTGCCCCCGGCGTCCAGCCGGGGCTCCCCCTTCGTCGCGCGTTGGGGCGGTCCGAACCCTAGGGTTCGACCGCCTCCTTCGATCCTCGCCGGGGATCTCGAATCCCCGTCCCCGAGGTTCGTCGTTTTCCCGGATCGTGCGTTCATGTATATATCACAATTAAACAAGCACATAATCAAAGAGGGGGTTCTCGATTATTACCTCGATTCGTTGTACGGAGAAACGAATCTAATTGACGACCTTGCGATCTTCCTACGTATTCCTTGCACTTCGTCCGAACGTCGTGTGGGCGACGATCTATCGGACTCCTATGGATCTCCTTCACTCTTCAAGACTTTATGATTGGCGTATCTTAGGTTAATGAATTGTGAAGACCATGTAGTGCTTATATAGGCTACGTAGGGGATCATAAGGAGATTAAATATTGGGCTTCTAAATATTGAAGATTAAATTGGGTCCAACCCAAATCCATTAATCCTTATCAATATTAAATTTTATTTATTTTCCACTATATAAATAAAATTGCACTCCCAATATTAATCCATATTATATCAAATAATATTTCTCCGATTAGTATTATTTATTCCGTGTATTTAAGATTTAAATATCCATGAATAAATTTATTTATTGCTCAATAAATAATATTCATATCTTATATCCGAGACTAGTACCGTTCAACCTTTATTATTGTGCGGAACGAATCCACTCATGAGGTTTACACAATAATTCCTTATGAACTCATCTCGGGGATATTATCAACCCTTCCGGGATACACTTTCCCGTCAAGTATTCACGGCATGTCATATATAAAATATAGCGACCCAATTTTACCGGTAATTAACCCAATAATAAAATCGGTTAATTCCTTTGGAAAATCAAAGTCTCTAATATTAAATATACACACCCGCAATAATATCGGGGATTAAGAATAAAATACTCTGAGATTTAAATTGATTATCCAAGGCAATCCTAATCAATAAATCTCAAGCGATCCGCCCAATACACCAAGTGTACAAGTGTGATAAAATAATTAAGATAAATTATTTTCTCTCTCACACAACGACTATACCGATGGATTGGTCCGTGTCCATCTAGGTCGTGAGCAACTGTTCGATTAAATACGAGTAACCGATAGTATGATCTTCTGTGCGCCCATGCACACCATACTAACTACAACGTATAAAATCTAGGACTATATTTTTGCATAATTAATTAATAATAATTAATTGCAAATAATTGTTTATTAATTAAATAGGTTAAATGCTATGACCGGGAGTTTACCGATACTTAAATCTAGACATTAAGTACACAACTCCAACAATCTCCCACTTGTACTAAGGTCTAGTCATTTCCTCCAAACTCCCGACTCCCATACTCATCACGTGCTTAAGTTATACTTCCCAGAAGTATTATGTGAATGAGCAATCTAGGTTGCCGCTCTGAAGTTATCTTGGTAACTACTGCGTCGTCTCCCTTGACGATGACTCGTATCAGGTGGTACTGGCTCTATGTGTTATCATCATCTTTTGAACTTATGACTTCTTCCAGTTCTCCGTGCACCGCTATGTACATAGCCTTTGGTGAACCAAAAATCATATCCAAGTTCAGAGGTCATTTCGGAACCTAACCAAAACTTCCGCTGCCTCTGAGGCTGCTATTCGGTTTATGATAGAGTCCGAGAAGCATCATGCTTATCACTCTTTCACCCTTAGGTTCCACCTCTTCTAAAAGTGAACACATAGCCTGATATCGACTTACACTGGTCTTTCTTTGATTTTTGGATCTGAGAAACTGTAATCTAAGAAGATTTCGTATTGCTAGTAATCCAGTACTTCCAAGCACTTTTACAGCATTCGAATATTTCTTATCCAGATTACTTTGATATCCTCCCACTACGCTAACCGCATAGTTGATATCAGGTTCTTGTTTTTCAACATTGCATCTACAAAGCTCTCTACACTCGAAGTGTAGGTAACTGCTTTGTCCATATCCATCTCCTTCATGTGTTCGAACACGTACCTTTAGATAGATGTATTCTGTTCCCGAAAGGCAACAACCTCTCTCAGAATTGTGCATGTTTAAAACAAACCATGATCGTATAAGATATCTTAAGAGAAGTACAAATGTTCTTATCTAGAGATCGAAAGATTTCTAAGAACATGATCCAACTTCATCTTAATCTTAAATCTCGATTTATTTAGACAACCTCTATTTTATGTCTGACAACACTTTTACATTGTTGCCAACGATGAAGTGTTATCTACACAAAATTCCGAGAAACACCACCTTTGTTTCCATTACGTCTCTAACACACCTTTCTCGCAAATTCTTATGCAGAACTAGGGATCGATTTCATGTCTACTAGATTCAAAACTCCTCCAGTCTTATGAACATCTCTGGTTGCTTAACAACCTCCCACTGCAATGGCGTTCCGGTGTATAACAGTAACAACATTAAGTGCAGTTAGTGGTGTACTGCTACTCGGTCAGGCTGGTTCTCAGTCTTTCCCTTTCCTCATTTTAAAGTACTTTGTCAGTTAGGGCATTGTAGTTCATCTAATAGTTTTCCCCTCAGAACCGGGCGAGGACACCCATCTGGTTCGTAGTACTATTGAACATATAATTACTTGTTCTTCTAGGATATTCTACAACCACATAGAATGTGCCGTTGTATCCAGAAATATCCATAGAACACAGGTAGTTCCGAACAAACTTGTCCTTTTACTATTAGAATCTTATCTCTTATTTCTGACACACCATGTCCACACATCAGTGTATGGTGTAGTCGTTTGAGACTTAATCTCAATCTTTGATTTATGCTATGTGTTATTTAGATAGGTGATAGCCTCCGCGAACAAGTCGCAGCCTTCCAATGGATATACTTTGAAGGTTTCCCATAATGGCTTTGTGTTGAAAACACTCCGCTTTTATGGCATATCAAGTATTCTAATCCATCTTCGAGTATTCTTGAAAGAACGACTCGTACCTTTCTAATTACACATGTCACGGCATTAATCATAAATCATTTTCAATACTTGTCCGAATTCCATCCTTTATCCAGAAAGGTTAACTAAGTTGTATCATCTTTCAAGATCGATTCTTAGGTCGGGAGGTCCATTCCTCCAACTATAATTGATCAAACCAATTTCGACCTTTTGAATCCCTTTTGAATAGATACTACCAAGTTCAAGAATTCACAAGTATAATGATTGATAAGAGAAATACATCTAATAAGTAAAACAAGTTATACATAACGGTTTGTTGCATCGTGGTAGACTAAGGATTCATGTATTGCTATCTAATGTACCAGAATGGATAACACCATTATTTCTTATCCAAACCATCAAATGATTAAAGAAATAAAATATCCATTAATAAGAAAACCAGAACAAAAGGGTTCTTTTTCAAAATAAAGGGGTACATAAAGCAATAACTGAAATGAAATCCTAAAACAGATAAATGTCTTCCACTGCAACCGCTGCTACCCCAACAGCTTTGCCCATGTAGACTCGAACTTTTCTTCTCTAAGTCGCCGGGTTTTCTGGAACCCCTGCATTTAAGACAATGCACATACCGTCAGTGGTTCCATATCTACACACCAGAATTCTGGTAGATAATACCGCTGACTATGTTTTTACGACTAAAGAAAAATTCGTACCTCTGAGAGGACATTCAGACTTCCAGTGTCCAGACTTGTTGCATCGGAAGCACTTGCCCCTTGGCTTATTAGCCCCCACTCGTGGTCCATTCCTCTTGGCACCACTGGGTTTTATGGCTTGCTTCCTTTTCTTGCCCCTACCTCCAATAGCTTTCAAGCTTTTGGACTTGGTAGCCACAAGCGCTTGAGACTTGCCCTTCTTGTAGATCCCCTCTGCCGCCTTCAGTTCAGTCAGGAGTTGCACAAGAGTATAAGATAGTTTACCCATATTATAGCTCATACGAAACTGCTCAAAACTAGGGGTCAGAGACTGGAGTATGATGTCGACTTGCGTCTCACCATCAATCATAGCTCCTAGGACCTCCAATTCATTCAACAGACTCATCATCTTGAGAACGTGCTCCTCGACGGGCGTTCCTTCAAACTGAGTAGTTGACATGAGGACTCTCATGGCATCTTGTCTACCCGCACGGTCATGATGCCCAAACATCTCCTTGAGGTTAAATAACATATCCTCGGCAGTGTTCATCGACTGATGCTGGGTTTGGAGTACATTTGACATAGAAGCCAAAATATAGCACCTAGCCATTTCATCAGCCTTTTTCCACTTCCGATATGCTTCTTTTTCCTCATCAGTTGAGGCGGCCGTGGGTTCAGCAGGGCATTGCTCATAGAGTACAAACTTGTACTCTTCAGCAGTCAGGACAATGTCTAAATTTCTCTTCAAATCAATGTAGTTTGGACCGGTGAGTTTTTGTTCCTTGAGTATCATAGAAAGTGGATTCATAGCTATATCTCTAAACCTATAAGCACATGTAAACAAACAATCAATTTAATGTCCGATATTATCTCCCTCAAATAATATCATTAAATTACTAATTGCGTCTAAAATCCCATCAGGTAAGGCAAGCCACGTGGTGTGGACGTTTACCCACCCAAATGATTTAGCAATTAGATTTTTCTTTGGCCATACATCAATCATAGCGTAACTTCGTGGGGAAGAATACTATAACGCGTATCTAAGTGTAAACCATCACTCAGCACTAAAGTACATCGCTTGGAATTGCTACGTCACCGCAAGCCACGTGGTGTGGACGTTTACGACAATTTCACAACTCTTCACAATCACTTATAACTGTCTACATCAATTAATCCAAAATCCGTTAGCATAGCAAGCCACGTGGTGTGGACGTTTACTACACCAAGAGATTTTTATAATTGACTCCCAATCACAAGATCCATTCGATTTTGTAGATCAAGACTTGGAGAATCATAAGTGAAACTCGAAGTTTATAACCAGTGATTCACCATGCGAGCGACCCTATCTCTCATAAATGAGGGAGCCGAGCAGACAATCGACCCACCTATCAAAGAATGGTACGAAGGTCTCTAATTTGTGTCATCCACATGACCAAGTGGCTCTGGCTCCATTCCACTCCCCGGGGTGAGAATGAGTCGACTTGAAGTCAGTTTCAGAAAGACAAATTAGGCATTGTTTGATAAACTTGATCAATGTTTCTTGTAAGAGGAATTACAAGAATTCTCCTCCAATGACTTGTCTATATGAACTTCGAAAGTCCATAAAAGTCACCAAGAGAACAGGGATGGAGACCATGGGAATGTTTCCATCCCCTCTCCCACTTAGCTTTTTACGATAAATGGATACGCTATCTAGTGCATAAAATAAACACATATAGCATGCATGTAAGCAATAAAACACATAGATCACATAGTCAAAATAATGCTAGAGAATTATTTTCCCGACTATCATGGCTTTATCTTCATATGCATCTTCCAGTCTTCAGTCTTCGTTTCTTGAATGCTCCATGTGACGAGAATATTAATTTCCAATATTTAAATCTATTTATTTTCAATTAATCCAAAAGTTACTTAATTCGAAAATTAAGTCAATTGAATATATCAAAAATAAAATTAAATATTATTAATATTTTTTATTTATTTATTTTCCTATCTAATTCTATTAAATCTCTAGAATAATCTATCCAAGTAAAACTTGGAATATTCTAGAAGATATCTATGATAGAACAAGGAAATAAAATAAATTAGGACTACTACTTTCCATTTATTTTTATTCCTAATCCATGAGTATTCCCATGAGTAGAAATAATCAAATAGGAAAAATAAATTTAGTACTAAATTAATTAAATTCCTAATCCATGAATATCTCCATAAAGGAAATAAATCAATAGGAATAAAATTAATTCAAATTAATTCTTTTCCTAATCCATGAGAGTTTCCAAAAGGAGAACACTCAAATAGGAAAAATCCGAATTAATTAGGAAAGTAATATCTTGGTAGGAATAGCATGGGATTGGGAGATCCCACGCCATCCCCACCGTCGACCTCCACCGCCCGAGACCACCACCACCGCCGCCCCCAGCCCACGCGCCACCACCACCGGTGGCCGGCGTGGCCGGAAGCCCTAGCGGGCAGCCCCCGGGATGGGGTCGATCGATCCTCATGGGGATCGATCATGGGGATGATCGACCCCCCCGGTTTTTCGTCCTCTTCGTCTTCGTCACACGTCTTCGTCTTCCGGCGATCGTCTCATCATCGAACCAACGTAAATAAATTACAAAATTTAAATTACACTATCCGGTATCGATTCTATACATGAAATCGACCCTATACATTTTCCGGAAAAATAAGAACGTAATAATAAATCCTAAATTCGGTCAACCCCCGAATTTTTACTATTACAAACATTCAACCACACAAAAACGAATCTCGACATGTCCGAGAGTTTAATAAATAATCATGATAATTAATTAAGCAATAATTAAATCAACCATGATAGCCGGAAATCCTGCAAGGTAGAACAATAATCGAACATATACATGAACACGAAACCAAACGCTCTGATACCAGTTGCTGGGATTCGATGTCCCGGGCTATCAAAAAAAATTGCGGAACCGATAACCCGATCAAAAAACCCGTCGATTGTCGGAAGACCCGAACACCGACTCATCCGCAGGAGTCCGACCTTTGGAGACTACGCGCCCGAAGACACGCAGCCCGCCCCCAGCCGAAGTCCCCCGCGAGTCGGATCCACGAATGCGAACCACCTCACGAGCCGGGGCCCGACCGAATGCCCAGCGAGGCCCGAAGGCCGCGTGCACCCAGCCGAGCCCCCGCGAGGGGCTCGCGATCGTCCTCGGACAATCGCTGGGGATGCGCGAGGCATCCCCGGGGCTGCTCGTAGCAGCCCCGCAGCGAGTCGGGTGACTCGCTGCCCGCGAGGGCATCGCCCTCGCATGACCCGCTACGGGCGAACCCGTAGCTCATGCGAGGCGGCTACGGGTAACCCCGCAGCAGCCCGCGATCGATCCTCGCGATCGATCGCACCCCTCGGCTCCAGCCGAGGGTTCCCGCGGTGCGCGCCTCCGACGACGGCGGCTGGGGTCCGCCACGGCACCAGCCCGTGGCACCCCGGCGTTCGACCGAAGTCGACCGCGTGCCCCCGGCGTCCAGCCGGGGCTCGCCCTTCGTCGCGCGTTGGGGCGGTCCGAACCCTAGGGTTCGACCGCCTCCTTCGATCCTCGCCGGGGATCTCGAATCCCCGTCCCCGAGGTTCGTCGTTTTCCCGGATCGTGCGTTCATGTATATATCACAATTAAACAAGCACATAATCAAAGAGGGGGTTCTCGATTATTACCTCGATTCGTTGTACGGAGAAACGAATCTAATTGACGACCTTGCGATCTTCCTACGAATTCCTTGCACTTCGTCCGAACGTCGTGTGGGCGACGATCTATCGGACTCCTATGGATCTCCTTCACTCTTCAAGACTTTATGATTGGCGTATCTTAGGTTAATGAATTGTGAAGACCATGTAGTGCTTATATAGGCTACGTAGGGGATCATAAGGAGATTAAATATTGGGCTTCTAAATATTGAAGATTAAATTGGGTCCAACCCAAATCCATTAATCCTTATCAATATTAAATTTTATTTATTTTCCACTATATAAATAAAATTGCACTCCCAATATTAATCCATATTATATCAAATAATATTTCTCCGATTAGTATTATTTATTCCGTGTATTTAAGATTTAAATATCCATGAATAAATTTATTTATTGCTCAATAAATAATATTCATATCTTATATCCGAGACTAGTACCGTTCAACCTTTATTATTGTGCGGAACGAATCCACTCATGAGGTTTACACAATAATTCCTTATGAACTCATCTCGGGGATATTATCAACCCTTCCGGGATACACTTTCCCGTCAAGTATTCACGGCATGTCATATATAAAATATAGCGACCCAATTTTACCGGTAATTAACCCAATAATAAAATCGGTTAATTCCTTTGGAAAATCAAAGTCTCTAATATTAAATATACACACCCGCAATAATATCGGGGATTAAGAATAAAATACTCTGAGATTTAAATTGATTATCCAAGGCAATCCTAATCAATAAATCTCAAGCGATCCGCCCAATACACCAAGTGTACAAGTGTGATAAAATAATTAAGATAAATTATTTTCTCTCTCACACAACGACTATACCGATGGATTGGTCCGTGTCCATCTAGGTCGTGAGCAACTGTTCGATTAAATACGAGTAACCGATAGTATGATCTTCTGTGCGCCCATGCACACCATACTAACTACAACGTATAAAATCTAGGACTATATTTTTGCATAATTAATTAATAATAATTAATTGCAAATAATTGTTTATTAATTAAACAGGTTAAATGCTATGACCGGGAATTTTCCGATACTTAAATCTAGACATTAAGTACACAACTCCAACATAACCTTCATGTGCTTGTGAACTGATAGGTTCCACATACATCAGTATGGATCATCCCTAATTAATCACTCACATGTTCTCCTTTCTCCAAGAAAGATGACATTGTTATCTTTTCAATCACACATCATTCACATGTATCAAATGACTCCAAGTCAAATGATTCTAAAATTCCTTCTAAAAGAAGCTTCGTTACATGTTTAGATTTTGATTTGATCTAATCAACAATGTTTCAGTTATGTCTCATCGATACTTATTCGATTTGGCCTTTGGTCTTAATGATATATATGATTTGTCAAGTTTAAAGTATACATAAACAATATAATAATCTGATGGAGTAGTATACTTAATGTCTAGATTTGAGTATTCTGAACTCTATGTACACTTTCATTTACCTATTTATAATGAACATTCATTTGCTTTTAATTATTGTTAATTAAATATATGCAAATTATAGTCCTGGATTTCATACGTTGTAGTTAGTATGGTGTGCATGGGCACACAGAAGATCATACTATCGGTTACTCGTATTTAATCGAACAGTTGCTCACGACCTAGATGGACACGGACCAATCCATCGGTATAGTCGTTGTGTGAGAGAGAAAATAATTTATCTTAATTATTTTATCACACTTGTACACTTGGTGTATTGGGCGGATCGCTTGAGACTTATCAATTAGGATTGCTCTGTGATAATTGATTTAAGTCTCGGAGTATTTTATTCTTAATCCCTGAAACAATTGCGGGTGTGCATATTTAATATAAGTGACTTTGATTTTCCAAAGGAATTAACCGATTTAATTATTGGGTTAATTATCGGTTAAGTTGGGTCACTATATTTTATATATGGCATGCCGTGAATTCTTGAAGGGACAGTGTATCCCGAAAGGGTTGATAATATACCCGAGATGAGCTCATAAGGATTTATTATGTAAACCTCGCGAGTGGATTTGTTCCCGCATAATAAATAAGGTTGAGTGGTACTATTCTCGGATATAAGAGATGAATAAATTTATTAAGCAATAAATAAATTTTATTCATGGATATTTAAATCTTAAATACACGGAATAAATAATACTAACCGGAGAAATATTATTTGATATAATATGGATAAATATTGGGAGTGCAATTTTATTTATATAGTGGAAAATAAATAAAATTAATATTGATAAGGATTAATGGATTTGGGTTGAACCCAATTTAATCTTCAATATTAGAAGCCCAATATTTAATCTCCTTTTGATCCCCTACGTAGCCTATAAAAGCACTACATGGTCTTCACAATTCATTAACCTAAGATACGCCAATCATAAAGTCTTGAAGAGTGAAGAAGATCCATAGGAGTTCGATAGATCGTCGCCCACCCGACGTTCGAACGGAGTGCAAGGAATACGTGGGAAGATCGCAAGGTCATCTTGATTTCGTTTCTCCGAACAACGAATCAAAGGTAAAAATCTAAACGCGCTTTATGATTTTAATTTGATTCGATTATTGAAAATACCGTAGGACGAAGATCCGAAGATCGAAGCCCGGAATAGACGGACGAACGCGTGGTGGTGGCGAAGCCACCGGACCACGGCGTGCGCCCGCCTAGGGTTTCGGCCGTGGGGCGTGGGGGCGAACCCTCGGCTGGGCCGAGGGTGAGCGATCGATCACAAGGATCGATCGCTGGGCACGGGCAGGTGCCGTGCCCTACCCCGCCGTGAAGGCGGGGACCTCCTGGTGTCGGCGAGTCGCCGGACTCGCCGCGGGGGCTGCTGGGCAGCCCCACCCCGATCGATCGCCGGCGCGCGATCGATCCCTCGATCGTATGAACCCCGGCTCGCGGGGGTTCGGCTGGGGGCGGGCTGCGTGCCTTCGGGCGCGTGGTCTCCAATGGCCGGACTCCGGCGGATGAGTCGGTGTTCGTGTGATCTCCGGCGAAGGGTTCGTTCGGGTTATTGGTTTCCGCAAATTTAAATAACCCGGGATATCGAATTCCAACAATTGGTATCAGAGCGAGGTTTACGTTCGCGGTATTTTCGATAATATTGTTCTACCTTGCAGGGTTCCGACTATTATGGCTTAATTTATTACTCGTTTAATTTATTTTGTCATGATTGTTGTTTTTATTAAACTCTCGGACATGTCGAGATTCGTTTTGGTGGTGAATGCTTGTAATAGTAAAAATTCGGGGGTTGACCGAATTTAGGATTTATTATTATGTTCATCGTTTTTCCGGAAAATGTATAGGGTCGATTTCATGTATAGAATCGATACCGGAATTGTAATTTAGATTTTTGTAAATTTATTTTGCGATTGGATCGAGGAATCGAAGACCGCCGGAGAAGACGAAGTGACGAGAGGGACGAGGGCTTGGGATCGATCCCATGGTGATGCCCGGATCGATGGCTAAGGGCGAGGGCTCGGTTGCCCTAGCCGCGGCTGCCGCCGGTCCGGTGGCTTGTCGGCGTGCTGGGCGGCGGCAGTCCTCCCCATGGCTGGCCGATCGGACGAGGTGGGGGTGGCGTGGGGTCTCCCAACCCATGCTACTCCTACCGGAAATATACTTTCCTATTTTAATTCGGTTTTTCCTATTTTGATTATTTCTTTATGGAATATTCAAGAAATAGAAAAAGAATTAATTTAGTACTAAATTTATTTTTCCTATTTGATTATTCCTACTCATGGGAATATTCATGGATTAGGAATAAAATAAATTTGGAAAGTATAAGAGTCCTAAATTATTTTATTTCTTTATTTCATTATGGATAAGAGTCCTAAATTATTTTATTTCTTTATTTCATTATGGATATCATCTAGAATATTCCAAGAGTATCTTGGATAGATTATTCTAGAGATTTAATGGAGTGGAAAAGAAAAATAAAATAAATAAAAATATTAATAATATTTAATTTTATTTTTGATATATTCAATTGACTTAATTTTCGAATTAAGTAACTCTTGGATTAATTGAAAATAAATAGATTTAAATATTGGAGATTAATATTCTCGTCACATGGAGCATTCAAGAAACGAAGACTAAAGACTAGAAGATGCGTACGGAGATGTGATAAAGCCATAATAGTCGGAAAATAATATTCTAGTATTATTTTGATTATGTGATAATACTATGTGCTTTATTACATGTATGCATGCTATATGTGTTTATTTTATGCACTAGATAGCGTATCCCTTTATTGTAAAAAGCTAAGTGGGAGAGGGTATGGAAACATACCCATGGTCTCCATTGCTGCTCTCTTGGTGACTTTTATAAACTTTTGAAGTTTATATAGATAAGTCATTGGAGGAGAGTTCTTGTAATTCCTCTTACGAGAAACATTGATTAAGTTTATCAAACAATGCCTAATTTGTCTTTCCAAAGCTGATTTCAAGTCGACTCATTCTCACCCCGGGGAGTGGAATGGAGCCAGAGCCACTTGGTCATGTAGAGGACACAAATTAGAGACCTTCGTACCATTCTTTGATAGATGGATCGATTGTCTGCTCGGCTCCCTCATTTATGAGAGATAGGGTTGTTCGCATGGTGAATCACTGGTTAGAAACTTCTAGTTTCACTTATGATTCTCCACGTCTTGATTTACAAGATTGAATGGATCAAGTAATTGGGAGTCAATTATAAAAGTCTCTTGGTGTAGTAAACGTCCACACCACGTGGCTTGCTATGCTGACGGATTTTGGATTAATTGATGTAGACAGTTGTAAGTAATTATAAAGAGTTGTGAAGTTATCGTAAACGTCCACACCACGTGGCTTGCGGTGATGTAGCGATTCCAAATAATTTACTTTGGTACTGAGTAATGGTTTACACTTAGATACGCATTATAGTATTCCTCCCCACGAGGTTACGCTATAAATGATGTATGACCAAAGAAAATCTAATTGCTAAATCATTTGGGTGGGTAAACGTCCACACCACGTGGCTTGCCTTACCTGATGGGATTTTAGATGTAATTAGTGATTTAATGATATTATTTGAGGGAGATAATATCGGTATTAAATTGTTTGTTTGTTTTATGTGCTTATAGGTTAAGAATGACTGTGACCCCACTTTGTGATATACTTAAGGATGAAAACTCACCGGTTCCATATAGTAATGATTGGGAACGAAATCTGGACATTGTTCAGACTGTTGAGCTTTCCGAATCCACTGTTGTCCCGACTGATGAGGACATTAAAAATGACCTCAGGATGATGTTGAGGCATAGCGTGGAAGCCGGACAAGAGGTGATTAACATACTCGCAGAATCCTCTCTCAATGAGTCCCTTAAAAAGGATTCGGCGAAAGCGGAGTTTGTGCGTAAGTTAAGAAAATCACAAGCTTTTGTGGCAAGGCTAGAGGAAAAGCGTGCAAAGAAACCCAGTGGTTTAAAACCACGGAATGGGAGAAGCAAGCCTTTGGGCAGATGCTTTCGATGCAAGCAGTTTGGACACTGGAGGTCTGATTGTCCTCTCATCAAAGGTACGAAATTTTCCTTACTCACTGAAACATTGTCAGCGGTGATATCTACCAGCACCTGGTGTGTAGATACGGGCGCCACTGACCATGTCTGCAATTCATTGCAGGGGTTCCAGGAAACCCGGAGACTTAGAGAGGGAGAGATCGTAGTCTACATGGGCAATGCCGCGAAGGTGGCGGCTGTTGCAGTGGGAGACGTTCACTTACGCTTTAGTAGTGATAGGTTTTTAGTTTTACAAAATTGTCTTTATGTACCGAATTTTAGAAAGAATTTGATTTCAGTTTCTAAGTTAATTCTGAATGGATACTCTGTTTCTTTTGATCACTCTGTGGTCATAAGAAGAAATAGTGAGATTGTCTGTTCTGGTACATTGGTAGACGATTTGTATATTCTAAATCCTGAGTCTAACACGATGCAACTAACCGAGAGTAATAACACATCTACGAACACCAATAAGAGAAAGGAACCTTCTAAAATGAATCAATTATACTTGTGGCATCTAAGGCTAGGTCATATTAATTCGAATAGAATTCAAAGGTTGAAAGCTGATGGTCTCATTAGCGGCATAGAAGGAGAGGACCTTCCAACCTGCGAATCCTGTTTGGAGGGTAAAATGACCAAGCGTTCTTTTTCTGGTAAAGGACGTAGAGCTGAACAAGTATTGGATTTGATTCACTCTGATGTATGCGGACCTATGTCTACTCAGGCAAGGGGAGGGTACGAGTATTTCATCACCTTCACTGATGATTACTCAAGGTATGGATATGTTTACCTGATGCGCCACAAGAGTGATTCTTTTGACAAGTTCAAGGAATTCAAGGCTCTTGTGGAGAACCTTCGTGGTAAATCCATAAAATGCCTGCGATCTGATCGCGGAGGCGAGTACCTGTCTGGAGAATTCAAGGCATACTTGGCAGAGAATGGGATTGAATCCCAGCTGACCTCACCATATACTCCTCAGCAGAATGGTGTGTCAGAAAGAAGGAATATGACTCTTATGGAGATGGTGCGATCGATGATGAGTTACTCGGATTTACCTGTTATGTTCTGGGGACTTGCCTTGGAAACAGCGGCGTACATTCTGAATAGGGTTCCGACCAAAACGGTACCAACTACACCCATGGAATTGTGGAGTGGGCGTAAGCCTAACTTGAAACACATTCGGATCTGGGGATGTCCAGCACATGTGTTGCGACAAGGCGCCGATAAGTTAGAACCTAGATCAGAAATACGGTTGTTTGTAGGATACCCGAAAGGAACTAAGGGTGGCATGTTCTATAGTCCTACGGACCAGATGATCGTTATAAGTACTAACGCTCGGTTCTTAGAGGAAGACTATGTCATGGACCACAAGCCCAAAAGTGACATAATGCTTGATGAGTTGAGAGGTAACGAGGAAGACCTAGATACAGCCGAACCGAGTATAGATACACCACTAGAACCTGCACCTAATACTGTCACTGTTGATACACTGGAACGCCGTCGTAGTGGGAGGGTTGTTAAACAACCGGACATATGGATTGGACTGGGTGAGTCTTCGGACTCGGCACCCGGAGTTCATGAAGTCGATCCCTGGACCTATGATGAGGCGGTACAAGATATAGATGCGCCTTCTTGGAAGAAAGCGATGAAATCCGAAATAGAATCTATGGATTCTAATAAAGTCTGGGATCTTGTAGAACCACCAAGCGGCGTAAAGCCAATTGGGTGTAAATGGGTCTACAAGAGAAAGAGAGGATCTGACGGAAAGGTTGAAACCTTTAAAGCTCGGCTTGTTGCGAAAGGATATACTCAGAAAGAGGGAATCGATTATGAGGAGACCTTCTCGCCGGTAGCCAAGATAAAGTCAATCCGGATTCTCTTATCCATAGCAGCTCATATGGATTATGAGGTGTGACAAATGGATGTCAAGACAGCTTTCCTTAATGGAAGTCTTGACGAGACGATTTATATGAAACAACCAGAAGGATTCATTGCTAAGGGGCGAGATCATCTAGTGTGCAAGCTTAATCGATCCATTTATGGATTGAAACAAGCCTCGAGATCGTGGAACCTGCGGTTTGATGAAGTAGTCCAATCTTTTGGATTCATTCAAAGCATGGACGAATCGTGTGTGTATTGGAAACGTGATGGAAAGAAGGTGGTGTTTCTCGTGCTTTATGTAGATGACATACTTCTCATTGGCAACAGTGTAAAGATGTTATCAGACATAAAGGGATGGTTGTCTAGACAATTCGATATGAAAGATTTGGGAGAAGTTGGACATGTTCTAGGGATCAAAGTTATAAGGGATCGCCGGAATAGAACATTGTGTCTTTCCCAGCAATCTTACATAGACACGATTCTAGCTCGTTTTAACATGCAAGATTCCAAGAAGGGTGATCTGCCCTTCAGTAAAGGAACTTATCTTTCGAAGGAGATGTGTCCTCAGACACAGAAGGAGAAAGATGAAATGAAAGCGGTTCCCTACGCTTCGGCTGTGGGAAGCTTAATGTATGCAATGTTATGCACGAGGCCTGATATCTGTTATGCAGTTGGCATAGTAGCGAGATATCAGAGTAACCCTGGAAAGGCTCATTGGACTGCCGTAAAGAGCATTTTCAAGTATTTGCGAAATACTAAGTATTATGTTCTGAGATACAGTGCAGACAATCTGATTCCTTTGGGTTACACAGATTCGGATTTCCAAGCTGATAAGGACCGGCGTAAGTCGACATCAGGCTATGTGTACACTTTGGGAGGTGGAGCCGTATCATGGAAGAGTGTTAAACAGAAGTGCATTTCGGACTCTACCATGGAAGCTGAATATGTTGCAGCCTCAGAGGCAGCGAAAGAGTCAGTGTGGTTCCTTAATTTCCTCCAGGACTTAGATGTGATTCCGAGTTTGCCCAAGGCTATGACAATTTATTGTGACAATAGCGGTGCAGTGGCAAACAGTAAGGAACCACGGTCCCATAGTGCTACGAAACACATAGAGCGCAAGTACCACCTGATTCGAGACATCGTCAAGAGGGGCGATGCGGTAGTCACCAAGATAGCTTCGGAAGACAACCTAGCGGACCCTTTCACCAAGATACTTCCTAAGGAAGTATATTACAAGCACTTGGAGGGTTTGGGAGTCAGAAGTTTGGAGGATAAGACTAGACCTTAGTATAAGTGGGAGATTGATGGAGTAGTATACTTAATGTCTAGATTTGAGTATTCTAAACTCTATGTACACTTTCATTTACCTATTTATAATGAACATTCATTTGCTTTTAATTATTGTTAATTAAATATATGCAAATTATAGTCCTGGATTTCATACGTTGTAGTTAGTATGGTGTGCATGGGCACACAGAAGATCATACTATCGGTTACTCGTATTTAATCGAACAGTTGCTCACGACCTAGATGGACACGTACCAATCCATCGGTATAGTCGTTGTGTGAGAGAGAAAATAATTTATCTTAATTATTTTATCACACTTGTACACTTGGTGTATTGGACGGATCGCTTGAGACTTATCAATTAGGATTGCTCTGTGATAATTGATTTAAGTCTCGGAGTATTTTATTCTTAATCCCTGAAACAATTGCGGGTGTGTATATTTAATATAAGTGACTTTGATTTTCCAAAGGAATTAACCGATTTAATTATTGGGTTAATTACCGGTTAAGTTGGGTCACTATATTTTATATATGGCATGTCGTGAATTCTTGAAGGGACAGTGTATCCCGGAAGGGTTGATAATATCCCCGAGATGAGCTCATAAGGATTTATTATGTAAACCTCGCGAGTGGATTTGTTCCCGCATAATAAATAAAGTTGAGTGGTACTATTCTCGGATATAAGAGATGAATAAATTTATTAAGCAATAAATAAATTTTATTCATGGATATTTAAATCTTAAATACACGGAATAAATAATACTAACCGGAGAAATATTATTTGATATAATATGGATAAATATTGGGAGTGCAATTTTATTTATATAGTGGAAAATAAATAAAATTAATATTGATAAGGATTAATGGATTTGGGTTGGACCCAATTTAATCTTCAATATTAGAAGCCCAATATTTAATCTCCTTTTGATCCCCTACGTAGCCTATAAAAGCACTACATGGTCTTCACAATTCATTAACCTAAGATACGCCAATCATAAAGTCTTGAAGAGTGAAGAAGATCCATAGGAGTTCGATAGATCGTCGCCCACCCGACGTTCGAACGGAGTGCAAGGAATACGTGGGAAGATCGCAAGGTCATCTTGATTTCGTTTCTCCGAACAACGAATCAAAGGTAAAAATCTAAACGCGCTTTATGATTTTAATTTGATTCGATTATTGAAAATACCGTAGGACGAAGATCCGAAGATCGAAGCCCGGAATAGACGGACGAACGCGTGGTGGTGGCGAAGCCACCGGACCACGGCGTGCGCCCGCCTAGGGTTTCGGCCGTGGGGCGTGGGGGCGAACCCTCGGCTGGGCCGAGGGTGAGCGATCGATCACAAGGATCGATCGCTGGGCATGGGCTGGTGCCGTGCCCTACCCCGCCGTGAAGGCGGGGACCTCCTGGTGGCGGCGAGTCGCCGGACTCGCCGCGGGGGCTGCTGGGCAGCCCCACCCCGATCGATCGCCGGCGCGCGATCGATCCCTCGATCGTATGAACCCCGGCTCGCGGGGGTTCGGCTGGGGGCGGGCTGCGTGCCTTCGGGCGCGTGGTCTCCAAAGGCCGGACTCCGGCGGATGAGTCGGTGTTCGTGTGATCTCCGGCGAAGGGTTCGTTCGGGTTATTGGTTTCCGCAAATTTAAATAACCCGGGATATCGAATTCCAACATAATCGTACCAAAACAAAGAATAATTCACAATTAAAATAGTTATCAAACTATTTAATAGTGAAAAAACTAATCCATCAGTATCTAATACTGAACCAATATTCATTGTTTATTGAAGGTACGAAATTACATAGTTATAATACTAAAACAAGGCCCTAAGGCAAAACAACATCATATGATCATACGGCTAATGCAGCGACCTTCGCTCCATTTCTTGCTCGTAGATCGACATCTCTATTCACCAAACTTATACTTCTATGTAGTTCCTCCACATAAAAATGTGAGAACCATATTTGGCATCCAATACCCAAGAAGTAGAATTTGTGAAGTTTAATGTCTATATCATTAATACTTGAAGATGAAGCAACCCCGTTCTTCACATCTTCTTTGAACTTTGGGCAAATTCAATTATTCCCAGTAATTGAGTCTCATTCAAATTTCTCATTCAAAATTAATACAATGTCAAAACGTGATAAATCGTAAGTGAAAAATCGAAGTTTTCTAACCAGCGATATTATCATGCAATTGAAGCCCTATCTCTCATAAAATATGAGGGAGCCAACCAGACAATCGTTTCACGCCATCCAATAGCTCGAAAGTCTCTAATTTGTGTCATTGATGAACTTAAGTGTTTTGGATTAAATCACTCCCCGAGGTGTAAATAATCCTAACCTTATAATCCATCAAATGAAAGACAAATTAGGCATTTGTTTTGAAATTGAATAAAATATGAATTTTTATATGTTTGCAAGTAGTGTCCAACACTTTTGCAGTAGACGCATTGAGATTCCCTAGGAACCCTAGTAGCCTTCTTTCCCATGCTCTTTTGAATACCCTATCCCATATCATAAGAATTTCCCTCTTAGGGTCCTTATCTATCGTCGGCTCAGCAGCCTTGAGCATCCCGTGGAGCTCACGAAGCGATTTCTTCAAACCATTCATGTGGAAATTTTAGCCTAAAGGCATTATAACCATCATGAGATTGAAGTATGAAATCGGTTGCCAATAATCATCATAGGAAAAATCTAGGCGGTCACTTGAAGCAAATAATCCAATCATTTGTTGCACATGTGATTCCATAGATTTCCATTTTTCCAGCCTAGCTGAAGCGATGACCCTGGTCATACCGAACCGCTCAATCTTAGCATATTCAATGAACATGCTATTGAGTTGTTCAATGATATCTTAGGATGTGGTTATTTAACACATTTTCATTGTCTTCGTATTTCAGGACCATCCTCAAATTACGTTGTGAATCAAGAAAATTTATGTTGTTCAATTTTCATAATCAAGAATTGAACCAAACTTGATTCGAGTTGAAATTAACATGATAAACTACAAAAGAAAGATAATTAAAGTATGTAAACATTCACAAAGCGGTAAAAACAAATAAGGTTGTCTAACAAGCTACTTATTTATTCCATTTTTTTTCAATCGATATCTAATATCTTTGTTCCCTTGAACAAAACAATCCCAAGACCCTCATCTTGAAAATTCTTAAGCCGACTGAGTCTGCACTTAAGAAGTCCAAGATAGGTAGACATCCCATGTCAATGACATCTAATGTCACTCTCGGTCGATGAGAGTCCCATTCTCATCTCATGTCTCGATAGCCACGCCTGCAGTGGATCTATCGATGAGAAAACCAAACTCACGTGTAAAGGTCTAACCTTTACTCCCACTTATCCCAAGATAACAAGTAGTACCCCGCTGAGGCGGACCTACCAACTTATGATCGAGGGCTTCATGAGTGTGATGTTTTTGGACAAGACATTATACTCATTATTTTGGGAACATGCATGCATAGGTGTTTATATGTAAGTTGAACATTTATAACATAAAACATCCTATAACTAGCAAAGCAATTAAATACGTAATCGAAAGGCCCCTAGAACCTCACAACTCTCAAACGAAAAGATTAAAAGCATTAAAATAGGCCTTGAACATCTTCTGGACTGGTCCACGCCCGCCGTTTCAGTTCCGTGCCCGCCGATTTAGGTCAACCTTAGTCCGTACCCCAAAAACCACGAACGGCGCCCGCCATTTTACAAACGGCGGTCGCCGAACACCACCGGCGGTCGCCAAAATGGTATAAAACGGGGCTGACCCAAAAACAGCCTTTCGGCGGTCGCCGTTTCCAAAACGGCGCCCGCCGAATCCATTCGGCGCCCGCCGGAGCACAAACGGCGCCTGCCGTTTTGCTCCAGCAGCTCGGATTTCGCCCGTTTCGCTTCGTTTTGCTTCGTTTCTTCTCGTTTTCGCCGGAGAGCCGATATCCAACGTCGATCCATGGATTCAATCCATTGCTTACACATTGAACAATACATTTTTGAATAGAAAAAACATATCATTTACAAAAGATTCCAAGGGACGCAGCCCTCCAAAACTATGGCCAATCGTACGTAAAAAACGACAATTCCATTCACCCGACCACTAACGGTGGCCGGCCTTATATCTAAACACATAATCACATAATCACATAAAACAATTAAGCCAATTATGTTGATTTAAACATATTGTGTCCAACACAAAAGTGTGCACGAGCCCTAAGCTCTGATACCAATTGAAGGTTTTCGATGCCGATCTAATCGCTCGATTACCTTGTTCGTGTGTGCGGAAGCGTATAAAACAATAGTACACGAACAACATGAATATCTAGGCACACATTATATGTATAAACACGTTATATATATACATCCAATATATATATATATATAGAGAGATTAACGAGAACACTTACAACCGGTGTAGCGTGCCTCGTTGATGTTGATGAAGGTGGTGTTGAGTCGATTGAACCACCTTCATGGATCAGTCACTAGATGCTCTCCTTGTGAATGACCTCGTCACTCTTCTTGTCTAGATCTCCCGGATGTTGAAGCCGCACAAATGGCCCGGCCTCTACGTGTTGCACACGAACCCGGATGAGTTTCTGAAATTGCCGGTTGAACTTTGAGACGAAGAACACTATGTTCTTGCTCTCCTTTTGGTGATTTCGAAATTATGTGAATTAGCTTAGATGAAAATCTGATTATCATCACCTATATCATCCCATAATGTGCCTCATTATGTCCATAATAATGCCACATTTTTATGAGACCATAATGCCTCATTAGTGGGCATGTGAAGAGACACCATGTTCTCTTATGCCACATATGCTCAAATGTTCTCCAAGAGACATGTATAAGTGGCATGACATGTCACTCCAAGTGACATGTACACATATTAAATCACTCATTAATACAACTCTATTTTATATATTAATATCTATACATATTAAATATAAACCTAGTTTATATTAATGCATGTATAATATAAAACTTAGTTAGTATTAATATACCTACATTGATTTCTAAAATCAATATAAATTCAACCAATTTAATATAAACCAAGTTTATATTAATACATATATATGTTGATTTCTAAAATCAATATATATAATCAACTAATTTCAGTCCTTAATCCGATTCATGTGTGACCCTGTAGGTTTGATTATTGATAAATATATTATTACTCTAAGAAATAACATTATCAATACATCAATTAACATCCGGAGACGACCTTATGACTTAATCGATTGCACACATGGGATCGAAGGACATACACCAACACGTGCAGCCCGCGAGCCCGCGAACAGGCCCGACCGCGTACAAGATTTGGGCAGCGGATTTTATTTCCTTTTTGGAGTAGGATCCTTCTAGAATCCTTCTCCTATTTTGTTTCCTATTTTTTTATTAGGGTTTTCCTTTTCCTTTTTTGATTAGGACTAGTATTGGGATACTATATAAAGGGCTTCACCCTTATAGCTTTGTATTCAGCTTTTCTTTGAGAATTTTCGTGAGTAATAAAAATTCTCCCATAAAAATACTTTTCCTTTATTTTTCGTATAATTCTCAACTCTTCTTCTTCCTAGAAATTCGAGTTGTTCTTGTGCACGTTTTAGTGGTTTTGGCTGAAGACACTCGCCATATACTAGGGTATTTCGAGTGTTTGCCGCGCGTTCAAGGTTCAACGAGACCCGAGGAAAGTAGGGCGTGACAGATTGCTCGGAAGATGTCTGTATATTCTCTTTTCATATTCAATTATTCTCAACGTTTCAAGTCGTGTTTTTGTGCAGCCCACTCGACTGCTCTTATATAGAGATGGTTGGAGTCGAAAGTTCGTTGAATGTGGACGGTCAAACCACCATTTGTAACATCTCAACCTTAAAAACCATACTAATGGTCACTTAAATACCATTATTCAAATATTAAAATTCAATTATGTAACTTATTATAATAATATAATAATTTCATATTATTATTATATTCATAATAAAATATTATGAAGAAAAATAGCAAGTGTGTATAATAGGGTACTCCTCTTTATATATTTACTACACTTTGCATGTTTTTTTTATCTAAAATATTTTATTCTCTTTGGAATACTCTTCCAATCAGTTAAATTTTTTAAAATTAATTTATCATTCATACTACTTGAAATTGGGCGTATGAGATATCAAATCGAATCTCTCTACGAGATGCTCATACTACTCAAACCCTAGAATATTTTCCAAAATATGTTATTGAGTAGGCAGTAAGTTTGTTAAACTTGCTAGTATTAATTAATAGTGATTGGTAGGAAGATGATACATTTATTGTTAGTGTGTAGTTCTTCCTAGTTCAACATAGAACCACGTTGTTCTTGCTTGAACTACGTTGAACTATACACTTTGTTTTGTAGTAACTTCATGTTTCATGTTTGTATGTTTTCCATTCATTAATTCATACAAGTCTGCTAGGTCTACATAGAACGAGCTGGTTGAACTGTGGAATTAACAAGTGGCTCAACGCGAGACCATGGTTCATCAGCATGGAGCAAGCAGACTTGATCACTACAAACTACATGGAGTTGCATCAGTGCGTAAGCATAGAACGAGCTATTCTATCAACGTGGTTCAACGTGGATCAGAGAGAATTGCGAGTTTATCAACGCACTACAAATCAGAGAGTTCAAGGATTACCGTGAAGACCTTGAATCAGAATTAACACCTTGACGGACGCGGTGCAAGCATAGCTATACATACGGCTGGACGAATGACTGTTAAGGAATGAAGCCAGCTATGGGTATGACTAGAAGACTTCGCTAGAAGAATTGTAGTTCAACGAAATACGTTAAGTATTCTAGCTATGCCCACCACAAGCTTGAAGCACGAAGACACGCTAGTGTGGCAGTGCGTAGAGCTGGGTTCGTCAAGCACGGAAAAATGGAATCTCGAATATTCCATGAAGATGCTTTGGGCTCGGCCCATTAAGCGTGAATTCCGGAAACCCTATTTCTCGACACCTATAAATAGCGGATTGTTGGAATTCACTATTCACGAATTGATTAGACATTTTCTATAGAGAGAAAATTTGTAGACCGAGAGACTTCGCTAGAAAGCTCCGGTTCTATTGTCAGTTTAGTCTTGGTAGTACGAGTCGCTAGATTAGTTCTACATAGACTTAGTTTTTGGTCGTGTTGACCTTTCTACAAGATTCGCTAGAATTTTGTAGATGTGTTTGTAAGTGGTTCCACCCTTTACAAGTTATACAAAAGAGTTTTTCTTTAGAATCTCTAAATTGTGTTAAGTCTTTGTACTCTACCCTTTACAACTCTGTTCTAGGTAGAACCAAGTACAAAATACACAATTTCAATTGGTATCAGAGCAAGTTCACCTCCTTTGGTGTGATCCTAGGAAGAGATTCTACAATGGAGTCATTCACCGTTGTCAAGCCCGTCATTCTCAACTCTACGAACTACTCCTACTGGAAGAACAAGACAAGGTTGAAGTTGAAGAATGTGGACTCACGCGTTTGGGGAGCTGTGTTAAATGGATGGCAACCACCAACCATAGTAGACAAGGATGGCGACACGGTCGCAAAGGATGAATCTACATGGACCACGGCCGAACATGAAGCTGCCACCTTAAACTCAAAGGCCATCCACATTATCACTGATCTCATCGATGTCCACATGTTCTCTGTGGTGAGGCATCTCACTTCGGCCAAGCATGTGTGGGACACCTTGGAGCGCATGTGTGAAGGGAGTGACAGCATCAAGAGATCCAAGATCAGAGGGCTTACTACTACCTTCCACCGGCTCGAAATGAGGGAAGATGAAGACCTTGACTCTTTCTTCAACAAGATCATGGCTATCGTGAGCGAATGTCAAGAACTTGGAGACCCTATTCCTCCGCCACTCATTTGCACCAAGGTTCTACGAGGTGTGACGGAGAAGTTTAGCGTTAAGGTTACCACAATGGAGGACACGAAGCTTGGTCTATCGGGTGACTACAACGAGATCATGAGCCATTTGAAGAATTATGAGTTGAACTTAAAATTGAAGGACAAGTCCTACTCTATGACTCCATTTGAGAACTCCATGAAGGCTCTTTCTATCTCTCAGAATGCCTCTAGCTCTACCCCCAACAGGGCCAACTCTACCCACTCTCCTCACCCTACCGAGAATACCGCTTTTCTTGCTGAAGACTCCGATGATGAGAGTGAAGCTCTATCTCTCCTTGACTCTCCTAATCCAGACAAGTTCATAGCCATCCAAGATGCTGTGAGCTACCTTGTTCGTCAAGACATCAAAAGGAAAAGGAGGTTTAAGCAATTCCGAAATCAGAGGAGCCCTGGGAATTCCTTCTCCACTCCACCCGCCACCAACCGCAGTGGGTATACCCCAAGTCGGAAGTTTGTCAGTGGCGCCCCTAGCAAGGACATGTATAAAATCAAGTGCTTTGAGTGCAAGGGGATGGGCCACGTGAAGAATGAGTGCCCCAACTTGCATCGGAAGAATAACATGGATGTGAGTTACTTGGTGTTTGATGGAGATGATGCTCTGTACTCCTCTGAGGAAGATAAAGGGAAGATGGTGGAGCCAAATGAGGTCAACGCACTTTTAAGTGCCATTGATGATGAGAGTGATGAAGAGTACGAGGTAGATCAAGCTGACTTGGCCACCCATGAAAATATCTTTTGCTATACCTCTGTGATTGCAGGTACTTCTGAGAAGGGTGCTAGTTCTACCCCCAGATCTCTGGCTGGGGGCAAGACCAAGAAGGAAGCCGAGTCTACCCTCGATTCTGAGAGGGTGAGCAAGAGGGAGTTCGAGATCGTGAAGCTGGAACTAGAAAGGGCGTTGAAGAAGGCAAGTGAGTTGGAAGCCATTGTGAAGAAGGAAGACACGGAGAAGGACTTCCTGAGAGACTCCCTTGCCAAGATGGAAGAAGGTTATGCTATGCGTACCAAGGAGCTCTACCAAGTCAAAGACAAGCTAGATGTAGCAAATTTTCTCTTTCAAAAGCTTAATACTGGCACATCCAAACTTGATAACATGTTGAACTGTGTTAACACCAAGCACTTTGGGCTTGGGTTTAAGGAAACTTTTGATTCTGTCTACTCCGACTCTCCTTATGTCTTTCCTAAGTTTGTGCATGGTAGAGATAAAGCTATCACTAAAACTAATGAGGCCAAGTCAAAGGGTGTTAGTACATCCAAAGGCAATGTGGCTTCTACATCTAATATAAAAATCTTCAAACGTTCTTCCACCTCATTACCCCAAAATGCTTCAATGTCCTCGTCGACACCGGTTTCTACCTCTGCTCTACCCGTGAGTAAATCCGGGTCTACCCTCGACAAGAAAATTTTTACACGGAATGTCTCCAATCGATCTAAGCTATCCAATTCAACGACTAAATCGACTTTGAAGGTTCGATCTTCCGGTGTTACCCCTATATCAAACCCTGCTAAAGGCAGGACCACTCACAAAAAGAAGACTCCTTCTACCCACCACAAACGAGTCTATGTGTGTCACTACTGCGGGATGAAAGGGCACATCAAACCTTATTGCTACAAGCGCGCCGAAGATTTAAGTGCTCGTACAATGGCTGTCAGACAAGTATGGAAACCAATTGCCAAACACTCGCATGACAAGGTCAATCAGGTCTGGAGAATTAAAGCTGTTCTACCCACAACAACAAACATCAAGCCAAAGCAAGTGTGGAGAAGAAAGCAAGAGGTGACATGTAATGTCGCATTCACCGTGGCCAAGGGCACCACAAAGGAGACGTGGTATTTTGATAGTGGGTGTTCGAGGCATATGACCGGAACTAAAGACTCACTGGTCGATTTTGTTCCTCACTCCGGTGGCCCCGTTACTTATGGAGGTGGGGCAAAGGGGAGTATAATTGGGAGTGGAACATTAAACGTGAAGGGTCTACCCGCACTAAAGAACGTTCTCTTAGTGGATGGGCTATGTGCTAATCTCATAAGCATTAGCCAACTTTGCAATGATGAACTCAATGTGAAGTTCAATAAGGAGAGCTGTGAAGTGTATAACACTAAGGGAGAGTGTATTCTCACAGCTGCCCGGGCGAAAAACAACTGCTACGCCATAAATGAATCTTGTCTGAGTGCTTCTACCCATGACGAGATAGATATCTGGCACCAAAGGATTGGTCATACCAGCCTTCGTAATCTTGAGAAGCTGGTTCAAATAGAGGCCGTCAGAGGCATAGATAGCTTGCCCAAGATCGACAAGAGAGTGTGTGGTGAATGTCAGATGGGTAAACAAACTCGAGCACCTCATCCTGCTATCTCTACCCATAACCGCACCACAGAATGTTTTGAGCTTCTACACATGGACCTCATGGGACCAATGGAAGTGCAGAGTTTGGGGAACAAGTGGTACACCCTTGTCATTGTTGATGATTTCTCAAGATACACTTGGGTAAATTTTCTTGGAACCAAGGACGAGGCCTTTGAAGCCTTTCGGTCCCTAGCCCGTCGAATTCGAACCACATATGCCAAACGGGTCCAACGCATCAGAAGTGACCATGGAGGTGAATTCCAAAATGGGGTGTTCGTTGAGTATTGCACCCGCAAAGGGATTCACCATGAATTCTCTGCGCCAAAGACTCCACAACAAAATGGGATCGTAGAGAGGAAGAACAGGACTCTACAAGAAATGGCAAGAGTAATGTTGGTGGCCGCGGGTATGGCCAAGGGTTTTTGGGCAGAAGCTTTGAGTGCGGCTTGCTATGTGGTCAACCGGATAAGTATTCGCGCCGGCACTCAATGTACGACCTACGAATTACTCACCTCCAAGAAACCGAATGTAGCTCATCTTCGTGTCTATGGGTGCATTTGCTACATTTTGAATGATAGAGATGCCTTGAAGAAGTTTGATCCTAGGTCGGACAAAACTATTTTTGTTGGGTACTCCCTTAACAGTCATGCGTATCGGGTGTTCAACTTGCGAACGAAGACCGTGCAAGAATCGACTAAGATCAAGTTTGATGAACTTCATTTCCATGCGAACTCATCCAAGTCTACGTTGCAACAGCAAACATCTAACCCTGCTTTACCCATAGCAGAAGTATTGGTTGAGGGGGAGGTAGATCAGGGTGTAGGGTCACCCATACCACCTAATGATAATGATCACAACTCTTGTGACCCTATTCCCTCAGAAAGTAATAATGAAGGGGTGAACCGAGGTACGCCTAACCCTGCCATGGGTACTACTGGACCTTCTACGTCTACCGGAGTTCGGAACTCGGGTCCACCCGCATATATTCGAAAACGACACCCAGACCAACAAATGATAGGGGATCTCAATCAACGTGTCACTCGCTCTACCTGCTCCACCGACACATTGCCCGCTAGCTACCCCAACACGTTCTCTAATTTGGCTCTTCTATCTCCGGATGTGGGTATAATGAGCTTTGTCTCCGAAATTGAGCCCAAAAACATAAAGGAGGCCATTCTCGATGATTTTTGGATTGCGGCTATGCAGGAAGAGTTAAATGAGTTCGAGAGAAACAAGGTTTGGTCATTGGTCCCACGATCGAAGGGTGTCAATGTCATTGGTACCAAGTGGATTTACAAGAACAAAACCAATGAGTTCAATCAAATAGTGCGCAACAAGGCACGACTAGTTGCTCAAGGGTACACCCAAGTGGAGGGAATAGACTTTGAAGAGACCTTTGCTCCTGTGGCACGCATAGAGTCAATCCGGTTACTTATTGCGGTGGCGTGCTATAAAAATATTCCGTTAAGACAAATGGATGTGAAGGCGGCCTTCCTAAATGGAGTGTTGGATGAAGAAGCATATGTTGAACAACCTAAGGGGTTTGTGGATCCTCACAAGTCGGATCATGTCTACCTCCTTCACAAGGCCCTCTACGGGCTGAAGCAAGCACCTCGTGCTTGGTATAGCTGCCTCACGGACTTTCTCTTGAAGTTTGGGTTCACTCGTGGGAATGCCGACACCACTCTCTTCATCAAAATTGTCAAGAATGAAATGCTCATTGCCCAGATCTATGTGGATGACATTGTGTTTGGTGCTACCCATGACCGCTTGGTTAAAGAATTTACTGATGCCATGGCTTCCTCTTTTCAAATGAGCTTAGAGGGGGAGCTAAGTCACTTTCTTGGTCTTCAAATTTCTCAACGTCCGGATGGTATGTTTGTCTCTCAGAATAAGTATGCTATCAACATGCTCAAGAAGTTTGACATGGCGGATGCTAAACCCATGAATACTCCTATTGCTACCACTGACAAGCTGAGTAGAGCGGAGAAGGGCAAAGATGTTGACATCTCTACCTACAGATCTCTAATTGGTAGCCTGCTCTACCTCACAGCCACTCGACCGGATATCATGTACAGTGTGTGCCTCTGTGCCCGCTACCAAGCTCAACCCAAGGAGGAGCATCTCGTTGCCGTGAAGCGTATCCTTCGATATGTGGCCGGGTCTCCCAACCTCGGTCTATGGTACACTAAAGATACTTCGTCTTATCTTGTTGGTTTTGCAGATGCTGATTGGGCTGGTGACAACGATGAACGGAAGAGTACTAGTGGTGGGTGTTGCTTTCTAGGGAACAACCTTGTTTCATGGCATAGCAAGAAGCAAAATTGCATTGCTCTATCCACCGCCGAATCCGAGTATGTGGCTGCCGGGAGTTGTTGTACCCAAATGCTATGGCTTCAACAAATGCTTACCGACTATCAAATTCATAGCACGCCACTAACCTTGTATTGTGACAACCAAAGTGCTATAAAGATAAGTCTGATGGAGTTATATTCTAAATGTCTAGTTTAGTGACAATATGGAACTCCTTATCTGTGTTTTATTATCTATTAATCAAACAGTCTGCATTTTGTTTACATACACTCTATGCCATAGTCCTAGATATATACGTTGTAGACAGTATGGCGTGAGGAGACACGCGGAAGATCATACTGTCGGTTACTCGTATATTATCGAACAGTAGCTCACGACTTAGATGGACAGGGACAATCCATCGGTACGTCGTTGTGTGACTGGTAGATAGTCGGTCTTGACTATCATGTTACACTCGTACACTTGATGTATTGAGCAGGACCACGGGAGGGCGTTCGATTTATACTAATCGCAGTAATCGAACTAGACCTCAGATATTACGGATATACGAATTCCTAATCCCTATATAATTATAGGTGCGTGTGTCCAATTCTCGGTTCTTTAACTTGCCAATGAGTGAGACTAATTGATTAGTCGAGATCCTCGGTAAATTGGGAATCGTAATTGTACACACGGCATGCTATGGATTATAGACAGGAAACCGTGTCCCGTTTATCGGGTTGATTACGTCCCCGAGATGAGCTCATAAAGTTTATCATGTAAACCCTGCAGGTGGATTTGTTCCACATGATAATAAGGATGAGTGGTACTAGTCTCGGATAATAAGAAACGAATTAATTTAATTATTAGTAATTAAATAAATTCGTGGACGTTCGATATCTTAAACACGGGGAAAGTCGTATATGTAATTTCGGCGGAATTATTATTGTTGAATAATATTAAATTAATTTCGGGAATTCAATTATTATTATTTAGTGGAATTAATAATAATTAAAAGTGTAATTAATTAAGGATTTCTTTTTAAAGACTCCGAGTTAATTAATATTACATTTTAGCCCTTAATTAATTTATCCTTAGGTCCCTAACGTAACTCTATATAAACCCCCCCTTGCCCTCTCCTAAAACCTACACATCGCCGCAATAATTATTTCAGCAGAGAAAAATTAATTGCTTAGCGCAATAAAAACTTTTCTCTGTTAAAATAAAAGTTAACGCAAATATATTTTATTCTCTCAGAGAGAATAATTAAATCATTGCGCTGGTTTGAGAAAGGAGAGAGCGGACAAGGAATTTCCAGCGGATCGTTGCCCACACAACGGCTGGAGTCGGGAAGAGTCATACGTTAGAAGCTCTAAGGTCTCAACCATCGACCGATAAGGTATGAGATCGGATCTCTATTCCGCTTTTATCGATCTCATATTTCGTTGATTATATTTTGAACGTACGATCGGGTTCCGGACATCGTGGATCGTATTCCTCGATTACTGGGGGTTCTAGGACCTCCGGATCGGTAGTCGGAAGAGGAAAAACGATCCGGAAACGAGCCCGGAACAGCAGGTCGCGCTGCTGTCCGCGCTGCTGAAGGACAAACGGAGACCGCCGTTTCTTAAACGGCTACCGCCGTTTTGCTCTTTTTCGGGCAGCCCGCTCCGGCTCGCGCGGTTGTCCTCCAGGGCAACGGCTGGGCGTGAATCGGGGCACGGGCTGGGCACGTGGACGGAGTGACGGACGTGGAGGTCGACTGGGATCGTTCGGATGTTCGAGCGATCAAGCGAACGCATCCCGGGTAGTCGATTTCCAATAAATGGTATCAGAGCCGGTTTTGTACGTTCGTTGTATTTTTGCGAGATTTGTTTTGCAGGTTTGAATCCGATTATTATGACCATGTGATTGTGCTGTATGTTTTTGGTTTGTTAAACTCTCGGGATTGTCGAGATTTTATTTTAAATCGTTGCTTGTTTGTAATAGTTAAAACGACGGGTTGAGTCGTTTAGGTTTTTTCCTTTTCGTTTTCGTTTATCCGGATGTATAGGATCGATCAACCTGTATAGGATCGATGCCGGAAGTAGTTAGTTTACATGTGTAATGTTGCTGCTGCTTGGTGGATCGAGACGAGATCGAAGGCCGGACGAACGAGGGTCGAGAAGTCGAACCCGCGGTCTGCTGAAGGGCAAACGGCGGTCGCCGTTTCGCTGGACTTCGGGCAGCAGCTCCGCGGGGGTTCGACGGACACCACGGATCGCTCGTCGAGGCCCGGGATGATACTCCAGTGGGAGGGGTTCGTCTCTTGGCACTTAGACGAGTCGGTGGTGGATCGAGACCTAGACGAGCAACGAGACGAAGATCCGAGAAGACGTGCATCGAAGAATTTTAAAGGCCATAATAATCGGGCCACGTTAAATGCTTTCTATGTGTTTACGTGTTTTATTATGCTTTAATTTTATATGCATGTAAATGTTATCCCTTTCGTAAAAACTAAGTGGGAGAGGGATTGGAAACAATCTCGCGGTCTCCATTCTCTGTTTTGATAGTGATGTGTGTCGCTTACGAGTTGGCTTTAGTGCCATCCTCCCTATCGGATAAAGTGGACACACGGATATCACTGGATCAAAATTCGAATTCAATTCCATTTATAGAATTGAACACTTAAGTTTTTCAAAGCAAATGCCTAATCTGTCTTTCAAAGACTAAGTTCAACTCGACTCATTCTCACCCCGGGGAGTGGAATGGAGCCAAAGCGCTTGCTTATGTCGATGACACAGATTAGAGACATTCGAGTCATTCGATGACTAGATCGATTGTCTGGTTGGCTCCCTCACTTTGTGAGAGATAGGGCTCAATTGCATGATTGATCGCTGGTTAGAAACTTCGAGTTTCACTTACGAGATATCAAGCTTTGATTAATGAGATTGTGAAATTTATTAAATGGAATTCAATTAACAAAGTTGTTTGTTTAGTAAACGTCCACACTATCGTGGCTTACTAGACGGAAACGGAACTTTGGGTTAATTGAGGCTCGACAGTTATAGGAAATCGTAAAGGGACCGCATGTCAACGTAAACGTCCACACTAACGTGGCTTGCGGTGGATATGTAGTTCCCGAGCGGTTAACTTAGTACTGAGAAATGGTACACACTTAGGTACGCTTTACAGTATCCTCCCCATCGGAGTCACTGCTGTAATGATGTACGACCGAAGTAAAAGTCCAGTTATAAAATCGTTTGGACTAGTATACGTCCACATGAACGTGACATGCTGGTCTGATGGGATTTTAGGATTGATTGGTAAATTTAATGATATTAATTAAGGGAGTTGATATCGAATTAAATTTGACAGTTTGATTTGTCTCTTTTATAGATATGGTACTCAACCCACTGTCTGTGATACTAAAAGAAAACAAACTCACTGGTCCAAATTATGTTGATTGGAAACGAAACTTGGACATTGTCCTAACTGCTGAGGAGTACAAGTATGTACTCCAGGTCGAATGTCCTGTTGCACCTACTGAAACATCCACTCCTGAGGAAAAGGAAGCTCATCGGAAGTGGGTCAAGGCTGATCAGATGGCGCGGTGCTACATTTTGGCATCTATGTCAAATGTGCTGCAACATCAGCATGAAGCCATGGACACTGCCTATGATATGATGCTTAACCTCAAGGAAATGTTTGGTAGTCAGGACAGGGCAGCCAGGCAAGATGCTATGAGGAAACTCATGACGGCCACTATGTCTGAAGGAACGCCCGTGAGGGATCATGTTCTTAGGATGATAGGCTATCTGAATGAGATAGAGATTATAGGAGGAGCTATCGATGGGGAAACCCAGATCGATATAGTGCTCCAGTCTCTGCCTAGGAGTTTTGAGCAGTTCCGCCTGAACTATAACATGAACAAGAGGTTATATATGTTGGCGGAACTCCTGACTGAACTCCAGGCGGCAGAGGGTATCTTTAAGAACTCTCAAGCACTTGTGGCTGTGAAATCGACTCTTCCTCGCCCTTCGGGGATTAAGAAGAAGAAAAAGCAAGGACGGAAACCCAGTAGGCCCAGAGTTGGTGGACCACAGAATGGAGTGAACAGGCCTAAGGGCAAGTGTTTCCGTTGCAAGCAGTCTGGACATTGGAAGTCTAATTGTCCTCTCAGACAAGGAGGTATGAACTTTTCCTTAGTCACTGAAACATGTTTAGCGGTGTTATCCACCGGTACCTGGTGTGTGGGTATGGGAGCCACTGATCATGTCTGCAATTCTTTGCAGGGGTTCCAGGAAACCCGGCGGCTTAGAGAGGGAGAGATCACCATCTACATGGGCAACGCTACGAAAGTGGCGGCGGTTGCAGTGGGAGATGTTCATTTATCTTTTAATAATAATGTTTTGGTATTGAATAATTGTCTTTATGTACCGGATTTTAGAAAGAACCTTGTTTCGGTTTCTAAGTTGGTTTTGAATGGATATTCAGTTTCTTTTGATAATTCTGTGATTGTCAAAAAGAATGGTGATTATATCTGTTCTGGTACATTGATAGGCAACTTATATATACTGAATCCTAATTATTCCACGATGCAACGAGTAGAGTCTTATAACACATCTAGTACCAATAAGAGAAAGGAGCCTTCTAGGATGAATCAAAAGTACTTATGGCATCTTAGGCTAGGTCATATTAACTTGGGCAGGATTCAAAGGTTGATAACTGATGGAATACTCAGTGATGTGAAAGATGAGGACTTTCCAACCTGCGAATCATGCCTGGAAGGAAAAATGACCAAGCGACCCTTTAGTGATAAGGGGTATAGATCCAAGGAAGTGCTGGAATTGATTCACTCTGATTTGTGCGGGCCTTTATCTGTCCAAGCGAGAGGAGGTTACGAATATTTTGTAACCTTCACTGATGATTACTCAAGGTATGGTTTTATATACCTGATGCGCCGCAAGAGCGAGTGCTTTGACAAGTTCAAGGAGTACAAAGCTCTTGTGGAGAACCTTCATGGTAAAACCATAAAGACTCTACGATCTGATCGTGGAGGAGAGTACCTCTCGGGAGAGTTTAAAGCGTACTTATTAGAGAATGGGATTGACTCCCAGATGACTGCACCATACACGCCCCAGCAGAATGGTGTAGCAGAAAGAAGGAATAGGACTCTTATGGAAATGGTAAGATCTATGATGAGTTACTCAGAACTACCAATTTCGTTCTGGGGATATGCCTTGGAAACAGCGGCTTATATCTTGAACTTAGTTCCTTCCAAATCAGTCCCTAAGACGCCCTCGGAATTGTGGACCGGGCGTAAGCCAAACTTGAAACACATTCGGATTTGGGGTTGTCCAGCACATGTGCTGAAGCATGGGGCTGATAAGTTGGAGTCACGTTCAGATATTCGATTGTTTATAGGATATCCTAGAGGAACGAAAGGTGGTCTATTTTATAGTCCTAAGGACCAGAAGATCGTTGTTAGCACCAACGCTCGGTTCTTGGAAGAGGATTATATAATGGACCACAAGCCCAATAGTGAGATAATACTCAACGAACTGAGAGGGAACGATCAAGGCTTAGATCCAACCCAACCGGGTGATACGCCACCACAGTCTGCACCTGTAGTTACTGAGGTTACACCGGAGCGTCGTCGTAGTGGGTGTTGGAGTTGTGTACTTAATGTCTAGATTTAAGTACCGGTAAACTCCCGGTCATGGCATTTAACCTATTTAATTAATAAACGATTATTTGCAATTAATTAATTATGCAAAATATAGTCCTGGATTTTATACGTTGTAGTTAGTATGGTGCGCATGGGCGCACAGAAGATCATACTATCGGTTACTCGTATTTAATCAAACAGTTGCTCACGACCTAGATGGACACGGACCAATCCATCGGTATAGTCGTTGTGTGAGAGAGAAAATAATTTATCTGAATTATTTTATCACACTTGTACACTTGGTGTATTGGGCGGATCAGCTTGAGATTTATTGATTAGGATTGCCTTGGATAATCAATTTAAATCTCGGAGTATTTTATTCTTAATCCCCGATATTATTGCGGGTGTGTATATTTAATACTAGAGACTTTGATTTTCCAAAGGAATTAACCGATTTAATTATTGGGTTAATTACCGGTAAAATTGGGTCGCTATATTTTATATATGACATGCCGTGAATACTTGAAGGGAAAGTGTATCCCGGAAGGGTTGATAATATCCCCGAGATGAGTTCATAAGGAATTATTGTGTAAACCTCATGAGTGGATTCGTTCCGCACAATAATAAAGGTTGAACGATATTAGTCTCGGATATAAGATATGAATATTATTTATTGAGCAATAAATAAATTTATTCATGGATATTTAAATCTTAAATACACGGAATAAATAATACTAATCGGAGAAATATTATTTGATATAATATGGAATAATATTGGGAGTGCAATTTTATTTATATAGTGGAAAATAAATAAAATTAATATTGATAAGAATTAATAGATTTGGGTTGGACCCAATTTAATTTTCAATATTGGAAGCCCAATATTTATTCTCCTTATGATCCCCTACGTAGCCTATATAAGCACTACATGGTCTTCACTTTTCATAACTTGAGATTTTAACCTACGCAAATCATAAAGTCTTGGAGAGTGAGGAAGATCCATAGAGTTCGATAGATCGTCGCCCACACGACGTTCGGACGAAGTGCGAGGAATACGTAGGAAGATCGCAAGGTCATCAACAAGATTCGTTTCTCCGTACAACGAATCGAGGTAATAATCGAGAAACCCCCTCTTTGATTATTTGTGTTGTTTAATCGTGATATGTACATGAACAAGACGATCCGGGAAAGCGTCGAGACCGGGATACGGGGATCTCGCGATCCCCGTCGGGATCGAGAGGGGCGGCCGAACCCTAGGGTTCGACCGCCGGTACCGCGCGACGCAAGGGGAGCCCCGGCTGGACGCCGGGGCACGCGATCGACTCCGGTCGATCGCCGGGGTGCCACGGGCTGGTGCCGTGGCGGACCCCAGCCCCCTCGTCGGAGGCGCGTGGCGTGAGGGCCCTCGGCTGGAGCCGAGGGGTGCGATCGATCCTCGGATCGATCGCGGGTCGCTGCGGGGATGACCCGCAGCTGCCTCGTGCGCGCTACGGGTGTTCCCGTAGCAGACGCGCACGGGGCTGACCCCTCGCGAGCAGCGAGTCCACGACTCGCTGCGGGGCTGCTACGAGCAGCCCCGGGGATGCCTCGTGCATCCCCAGCGATCGTCCGTAGACGATCACGAGCCCCTCGCGGGGGCTCGGCTGGGCGCACGCAGCCTTCGGGCTTCGCTGGGCGTTCGGTCGGGCCCCGGCTCGTGAGGTGGTTCGCGTTCGTGGATCCGACTCGTGGGGGACTTCGGCTGGGGGCGGGCTGCGTGTCTTCGGGCGCGTAGTCTCCAAAGGTCGGACTCCTGCGGATGAGTCGGGGATCCAATCTTCGGTGATCGAGGGTTTTTGATCGGGTTATCGGTTCCGCAATTTTTGATAGCCCGGGACATCGAATCCCAGCAATTGGTATCAGAGCGTTTGGTTTCGTGTTCATGTATATGTTCGATTATTGTTCTACCTTGCAGGATTTCCGGCTATCATGGTTGGATTTAATTAATTGTTTTAATTAATTATCATGATTATTAAACTCTCGGACATGTCGAGATTCGTTTTGTGTGGTTGAATGTTTGTAATAGTAAAAATTCGGGGGTTGACCGAATTTAGGATTTATTATTACGCACTTTATTTTCCGGAAAATGTATAGGGTCGATTTCATGTATAGAATCGATACCGGAATTGTAATTTAGATTATTGTAATTTATTTTACGTTGGTTCGATGATGAGACGATCGCCGGAAGACGAAGAAGTGACGAAGAGAGTAGGGCTTGGGATCGATCCCATGATGGTGATCGACCCATGGCCTAGCCGGCGTGGCTAGGCGGCGGCGGCGCTCCTCCCCGAGTGGCCGGCCGATCCATCTAGGTGGGGATGGTGTGGGGTCTCCCAATCCCATGCTATTCCTACCAATAAATTACTTTCCAAATTAATTCGGATTTTTCCTATTTGATTGTTCTCCTTTTGGAAACTCTCATGGATTAGGAAAAGAATTAATTTAAATTAATTTTATTTCTATTGATTTATTTCCTTCATGGAATTATTCATAGATTGGAAATTTAAATTAATTTAGTACTAAATTTATTTTTCCTATTTGATTATTCCTACTCATGGGAATATTCATGGATTAGGAATAAAAAATAAATGGAAAGTAGTAGTCCTAATTTATTTTATTTCCTTGTTCTATTATAGATATCTTCTAGAATATTCCAAGTTTTACTTGGATAGATTATTCTAAAGATTTAATAAGAACTAGATAGGAAAATAAATAAATAAAAATATTAATAATATTTAATTTTATTTTTGATATATTCAATTGACTTAATTTTCGAATTAAGTAACTTTTGGATTAATTGAAAATAAATAGATTTAAATATTGGAAATTAATATTCTCGTCACATGGAGCATTCAAGAAACGAAGACTGAAGACTAGAGGATGCATATGAAGATAAAGCCATGATAGTCGGGAAAAATATTTCTCTAGCATTATTTTGACTATGTGATCTATGTGCTTTATGTTGGAAATCGACTACCCGGGATGCGTTCGTTCGATCACTCGAACATCCGAACGATCCCAGTCGACCTCCAGGTCCGTTACTCCGTTCACGTGCCAGCCCGTGTCCCGATTCACGCCCAGCCATTGCCCCGAAGGACAACCGCGCGAACCAGAGCTGGCTGCCCGAAAAACAGCGAAACGACGACCGCCGTTTGCCCTCCGGCGACCGCCGTTTGTCCGCGAACAGCAGCGCGACCTGCTGTTCCGAGCGCGTTTCCGGGTCGATTTTCCTCTTCCGACTACCGATCCGGAGGTCCTTGACCCCCAGTAGTCGAGGAACATGATCCACGACGCTCGGAACCCGATCTTAGATCCGATGTATTTTTAACGAAATAGAAAACGAAACGTATGCGGAATAAGGGTTTCGATTTCTTATACCTTTGTCGCGTGATTCGGAGAAGCCGAATTGTTGAGACCACGAAGCCTTCCGGTGTATGTCTCTATCCCCGACGTTCAGCCGTTGAGTGGGCAACGATCCGCTGAACCTTCCTCTTCTCCTTTCTCTCTTGAACCCACCGTAGGAATAATATCCTCTGTCTCAGAAATATATTTGCGCAAGCAAAATTATTTCTACAGAATTATTACTGCGCTAATCTGAATTAATTAAGCAGAGGAAAATTAATTGCGCGCTAATCTATTTATTTTCATAGAAAAATAATTGCGCAAACAATTTATTTTTCTCCGCAAAAATAAAATAGCGGCGTTTCTTAGGTTTAGAGAAAGAGAGGGTGAGGTATTTATAGAGCTACACCAGGGACCTTATGGAAATTAATTATTAGGCTAAATTGCAATTTAATTAACTCGGCGTCCTAAAAGGCAAACCTTAATTAAATTCCACAATTTTAATTATAATTAATTCCACTATAAAATTATAATTGAATTCCCAATAATTAATTTATATTATTTCAACAATAATAATTCCGCCGAATTACATATACGACTTTCCCCGTGTTTAAGATATCGTATGTCCACGAATTAACTTTAATTACTAATAATTAAATTAACTCGTTTCTTGTTATCCGAGACTAGTACCACTCATCCTTATTATCATGTGGAACGAATCCACCTGCAGGGTTTACATGATAAACTTTATGAGCTCATCTCGGGGACATCATCAACCCAATAAATGGGACACGGATTCCTGTCTATAATCTATAGCATGCCGTGTGTACAATTCCGATTCCCAATTTACCGAGAATCTCGACTAATCAATTAGTCTCACTCATTGGCAAGTCAAAGAACCGAGAATTGGACACACGCACCTATAATTATATAGGGATTAAGAATTCGTATATCCGTAATATCTGAGGTCTAGTTCGATTACTGCGATTAGTATAAATCGAACGCCCTCCTGTGGTCCTGCTCAATACACCAAGTGTACGAGTGTAACATGATAGTCAAGACCGACTATCTACCAGTCACACTACGACGTACCGATGGATTGTCCCTGTCCATCTAAGTCGTGAGCTACTGTTCGATAGTATACGAGTAACCGACAGTATGATCTTCCGCGTGTCTCCTCACGCCATACTGTCTACAACGTATACATCAAGGACTATTGCATTAAATGCAATCATGCTTGAATCATATCTCGAATTAAGGTATAGATAAGGAGTTCCGTATTTGCACTAAACTAGACATTTAGAATACAACTCCATCAATCTCCCACTTATACTAAAAGTCTAGTCGCCCTCTCCCAAACATCAGATTCCCATAACCTCATCACGCCTACCCAACGCTTTCGCTGGAAGTGCCTCTGTGAACGGGTTTACCAGGCAATCCTCTCGATGCTATCTAGGTGACAACTGCATCGTCTTACTAGACGATCTCTCGAATCAGGTGGTACTTGCGCTCTACGTGTTATCTCCCACTGTGGACTCGTGGCATTTCAAGTTTGCCAATACCGCTATTCAAAATAGCTTTGGGTAAACTAGAAAACACATCTAAGTCCCTTAGGAAGTTCTGGAGCCACACTGACCTTTTAACTGCCTCAGAGGCCGTTATCCTTTCAGTTTCCATGGTAGAGTCCGTAATGCATCGCTGCTTTACATTCTTCCATGTGACTGCTCCACTTCACAGTGAGAACACATAGCCTGACTTCGACTTTCGACTGTCCCTGTTTGATTTGGAAATCCAATTCTATGTAATCCAAAAGAAACAACTTGACTGCTTTGTAACTCAGAACATAATTCCTGGTCCTCTGCAGGAACCTAAACATGTTCTTTACATCAGTCGAGTGATCCTTTCCAGGATTACTATGATATCTCACCACCATGCCCACGGCATAGTAGATATCAGTCTCGTGCATAGCATTACATACATTAAGCTTCCCACCATTAAGGTGCAGGGAACTGCTTACTCTTCATCTATCTCCTTTATTGTGTCGGACACAAAACTTTAGATAGACGAATTCCACATTTAAAAGGTGAAGACCTTTCTTGGAATTCTGTATGCTGCAACGAGTAAGAATTGTATTTATGTATGAGGCTCGAGATAAGTTCTATGTTCTTTTCTGGAGATCATTTATTACTTTGATCCCAAGGACATTCCCGACTTCTCCTAAGTCTCTTACATTGAATTACTCGGACAACCATCCCTTTATGTCCGATAACATCTTTCATATTGTTGCCAATTTAGAAGGATGTCGTCTACATAAAGAATGAGAAAACACCACATCTTTTCTGTCACTTCTTTATTACACACAGGACCTAAACATGCCTTGAATGAATCCATGAAATGGATTTTCTCATAGGTCCGCATGTGTCCAAGATCTTGAAGTTTCCTTCAATCCTAAGATTGATTAAGCTTGCTTACCGAATGCTCTTGGCTCTTTTCGATGAATCCCTCTGGCTGTCCCACATAGATGGTCCCGTCAAGACTTCGATTTAGAAATCCGTCTTGACTTCCATCTTCCATGTGAAGACAAAAGAATCCGGATCGTCTTTTGCCAAGACTGAGCATCTTGATCTTCCAGCGTCTCGTCATAGATCTAGGGGTCGGCTTCATGTTCTCCAGGTAACAAGTCCGAAGACTCTCCTATAAACATGAACCTGTCGGGTTGTCTAACAACCCTCCCTCTACGACGACGCTCCGGTGTGTCTTTAGTGAATAAAGATTACAGTAGTGAACTACTCAGTTAGGCTGGTTCTAAGTCTTGATCAGTCCTTCTAAGCACATTAAGTATTACCCTACTCTTGGGCTTGTGATATTGCATATATATAGTCCATGTCTAAGAACCGAACATTGATGCAATCAACGAACATCTGGTCCAATGGACTATATTACATATCTCAATTCGTTTTCTTAGGGTATCCTATAAACAACCGAATATCTGTACAAGTTTCCAAAGGAATCAAGTTCAGGATAAACGCCGCTGTTTCCAAGCCATATCCCAAAAACGAATTAGGTAACTCCGAATAACTCATTGTCTACTTTCCCATATCTATAAGAGTCCTATTCCTTCTTTACAACACATTATTTTGCCGAGGCATAAATGGTGTATTCTGTCGGAAGTTAATCCCATTTTCTGATAAGTATGCCTTACTCCTCAAAGAGGTCTGCATATATCAGAGCGAATCAACTCTAGTACTTTCTTGGATCTTTTCCCTTTAATCGTAAAGGGTTGCTAGGTCATTTAAACTTCCAAGTATGATTCGAAGGTTGGAAGGTCCTTTCCTTCAACCTAGCTGAGTATTCCATCAGCTTTCACCCTTTGAATCGTACTCAAGTTAAAATGATCTATTCCAAGATTCCATAAGTACATTTGATTCATCCTAGAAGGATCTTTACTCTTATTGGGGTTCGACAATGTGTTATTAGCTCCGGTGTGTTGCATCGTGGAAGAACACGGATTTAGTATTAAATTGTCTATCAATGTACCAGAATAGATAATATCCCCGTTTCCTACTTCGATAAGTATGAAACTATCAGAAGAAACGGAATATCTATTCTAAGCCAACTTAGAAATCCGAAATGAAATTTCTTTCTAAATGCCGGCACATAAAGACAATTTATTAGAACTAAAATCCTACCGTTAAAACATTTAACATCTCCCACTGCAACGGCTGTTACCTTAACATTATTGCCCATGTAGGTTACTACTTCTTCCTTTCTAAGTCTCCGGGTTTTCTGGAACCCTCGCATTTAAATGCAGACATGATTAGTGGTTTCCGTATCCACACACCAGGTACTGGTAGATAACACCACTAAACATGTTTCGGTGACTAAGGAGAAGTTAACTTCTAGTTGCTTTGAGAGGACAATCAAACTCCCAGTATCCAAACTGCTTACAACGGAAGCACTTACCCCTTGGGCTTGCTTTTCCCATTCCGTGGTCCAGATATATTAGGCCCACTGGGTTTCCATATTTTCTTCTTCTTCCTTTTGCCGCCCGAAGGCCTAGGAAGAGCCAATTTCTCAGCCACAAGTGTTTTGAGAGCCATTAAAGATTCCCTCAGCCGCTTGAAGTTCAACCAGGAGCTCCGCCATTGAATAAGACCTCTTATCCATGTTATATTTTAGGCGGAACTGCTCAAAACTTCTCGGCAGAGACTGGAGCACAAAATCAACCTGGGTTACCCCATTGATAATTGTTCCTAGAATCTCTATCTCATTTAGATAGCCCATCATTCTAAGAACGTGATCCCTCACGGGCGTTCTTTCCGACATGATGGCCGTCATGAGTTGCCTCATTTCACTTTGTCTGGCTGTCCTGTCCTGATAACCAAAAACTTCTTGAGGTTAAGCATCATATCATAGGTAATGGTCATGGCATGATCTTGATGTCACAGCACATTTGACATGAAAGTCATAATGTTGCTCCGCGTCATCTCATAGCCTTGATCCATTTCCAATGAGCTTCCTTTCCTCAGTAGTGGAAGCATCATTTGGTTCAGCAGGTCAATTGACTTGGAGTACATATTTGTACTCCTCTGCAGTTAGGACAATGTCTAAGTTACCTCTCTTATCTATACAAACAGGGTCGGTGAGTTTGTTGACTTTTAATGGGAATAATACCATATAAAACAAACAATGAGTTTAATTCGATATCATTTCCCTCAAATAATATCATTAAACTACCAATCATTTCCAAAATCCCATCAGACTAGCATGCCACGTTCTTGTGGACGTATACTAATCCAAACGATTTTATAATTGGATTTTTACTTCGGTCGTACATCATTATAGCAGTGACTCCGATGAGGAGGATACTATAAAGCGTACCTAAGTGTATACCATTTCTCAGTACTAAGTCCACCGCTCGGGAACTACATGCCCACCGCAAGCCACGTTCTTGTGGACGTTTACGTTGACATGCGGTCCTCCACGTCTTTCTATAACTGTCGAGCCTCAATTAATCCCAAAGTTCCGTTCCCATTTAGCAAGCCACGTTCTTGTGGACGTTTACTAAAACAAACAACTTTATTAATTGAATCTCACTTATTTAAATTTCATAGAATCTTAATTAACCCAAAGTATCGTTTCCATTTAGCAAGCCACGATAGTGTGGACGTTTACTAAAACAAACAACTTTGTTAATTGACTCTTACATTTATTAAATTTCACAATTTTATTAATCAAAGCTTGATATCTCGTAAGTGAAACTCGAAGTTTCTAACCAGCGATCAATCATGCAATTGAGCCCTATCTCTCACAAAGTGAGGGAGCCAATCAGACAATCGATCTAGTCATCGAATGACTCGAAAGTCTCTAATCTGTGTCATCGACATAACCAAGCGCTTTGGCTCCATTCCACTCCCCGGGGTGAGAATGAGTCGAGTTGAAATTAGTCTTTGAATGACAGATTAGGCATTGCTTTTGAGAAATATAATTGTTCAATTTTATAAGTGGATTTTAAATTCGAATTTTGATCCAGTGATATCCGTGTATCGACTTTATCCGATAGGGAGGATGACACTAAAGCCAACTCGTAAGTCAATACACATCACATTCAAAACAGAGAATGGAGACCGCGGGATTGTTTCCAATCCCTCTCCCACTTAGTATTTTACGATAAGGGATAACATGCATAAATAATTTAAGCATAATAATAAACACGTAAATCACATAAAAAGCAATTAACGTGGCCCCGATTATTATGGCCTTAAATATTTTCCAATGCACGTCTCTTGGAACTTCATCTCGTTGCTCGTCTCGATCTCGGTCCACCACCGACTCGCTCGAGGGTCAAGAGACGAACTCCTCCCACTGGAGCCTCGTCTCGAGCCTCGTTGAGTCGTCCGTGGGGTCGAACGAACCGCAGCCCCGCTGCTGCCCGTCGCGAACACGGGGTGTGTTCGATGGCTGCCCGTTGCCGGTTTGCTCTCCTCGATCCTCGTTTCTCCGGGTTTTGATCTCGTCTCGATCCACCAAAATTAGTAAGAAAAATTACAAGAATAAACTTACTAAATCCGGCATCGATCCTATACAAGGTGATCGACCCTATACATGTCCCGGATACAACGAAAAATAAATAAACCTAACGACTCAACCCGTCGTTTTTATCTATTACAAACAAGCATCGTTTTTCCAAAACAAAAACAATCTCGACAAGCCCGAGAGTTTAATCAAAACCACAAATTAAAGCACAACATACAATCACAACGTTGACCATAATAACCGGGTTCGAACCTGCAAAACAAATCTCGCAAAAATACAACGAATCGACAAAACCGGCTCTGATACCAATTGTTGGAAATCGACTACCCGGGATGCGTTCGTTCGATCACTCGAACATCCGAATGATCCCAGTCGACCTCCAGGTCCGTTACTCCGTTCACGTGCCAGCCCGTGTCCCGATTCACGCCCAGCCATTGCCCCGAAGGACAACCGCGCGAACCAGAGCTGGCTGCCCGAAAAACAGCGAAACGACGACCGCCGTTTGCCCTCCGGCGACCGCCGTTTGTCCGCGAACAGCAGCGCGACCTGCTGTTCCGAGCGCGTTTCCGGGTCGATTTTCCTCTTCCGACTACCGATCCGGAGGTCCTTGACCCCCAGTAGTCGAGGAACATGATCCACGACGCTCGGAACCCGATCTTAGATCCGATGTATTTTTAACGAAATAGAAAACGAAACGTATGCGGAATAAGGGTTTCGATTTCTTATACCTTTGTCGCGTGATTCAGAGAAGCCGAATTGTTGAGACCACGAAGCCTTCCGGTGTATGTCTCTATCCCCGACGTTCAGTCGTTGAGTGGGCAACGATCCGCTGAACCTTCCTCTTCTCCTTTCTCTCTTGAACCCACCGTAGGAATAATATCCTCTGTCTCAGAAATATATTTGCGCAAGCAAAATTATTTCTACAGAATTATTACTGCGCTAATCTGAATTAATTAAGCAGAGGAAAATTAATTGCGCAAGCTTTTATTTTCTCTGCAGAATTAATTATAGTGGCGTAAGTAAGGTTTTGATCTTCTGTCTCAGAAATATAATTGCGCTAGCAATCAATTTCTTCAGAAAATAATAACAGCGCTAATCTATTTATTTTCACAGAAAAATAATTGCGCAAACAATTTATTTTTCTCCGCAAAAATAAAATAGCGGCGTTTCTTAGGTTTAGAGAAAGAGAGGGTGAGGTATTTATAGAGCTACACCAGGGACCTTATGGAAATTAATTATTAGGCTAAATTGCAATTTAATTAACTCGGCGTCCTAAAAGGCAAACCTTAATTAAATTCCACAATTTTAATTATAATTAATTCCACTATAAAATTATAATTGAATTCCCAATAATTAATTTATATTATTTCAACAATAATAATTCCGCCGAATTACATATACGACTTTCCCCGTGTTTAAGATATCGTATGTCCACGAATTAACTTTAATTACTAATAATTAAATTAACTCGTTTCTTGTTATCCGAGACTAGTACCACTCATCCTTATTATCATGTGGAACGAATCCACCTGCAGGGTTTACATGATAAACTTTATGAGCTCATCTCGGGGACATCATCAACCCAATAAATGGGACACGGATTCCTGTCTATAATCTATAGCATGCCGTGTGTACAATTCCGATTCCCAATTTACCGAGAATCTCGACTAATCAATTAGTCTCACTCATTGGCAAGTCAAAGAACCGAGAATTGGACACACGCACCTATAATTATATAGGGATTAAGAATTCGTATATCCGTAATATCTGAGGTCTAGTTCGATTACTGCGATTAGTATAAATCGAACGCCCTCCTGTGGTCCTTCTCAATACACCAAGTGTACGAGTGTAACATGATAGTCAAGACCGACTATCTACCAGTCACACTACGACGTACCGATGGATTGTCCCTGTCCATCTAAGTCGTGAGCTACTGTTCGATAGTATACGAGTAACCGACAGTATGATCTTCCGCGTGTCTCCTCACGCCATACTGTCTACAACGTATACATCAAGGACTATTGCATTAAATGCAATCATGCTTGAATCATATCTCGAATTAAGGTATAGATAAGGAGTTCCGTATTTGCACTAAACTAGACATTTAGAATACAACTCCATCACTTTATTGCTTTCATGCATGCTATATGTGTTTATTTTATGCACTAGATAGCGTATCCCTTTATCGTAAAAAGCTAAGTGGGAGAGGGGATGGAAACATTCCCATGGTCTCCATCACTGTTCTCTTGGTGACTTTTATGGACTTTCGAAGTTCATATAGACAAGTCATTGGAGGAGAATTCTTGTAATTCCTCTTACAAGAAACATTGATCGAGTTTATCAAACAATGCCTAATTTGTCTTTCTGAAACTGACTTCAAGTCGACTCATTCTCACCCCGGGGAGTGGAATGGAGCCAGAGCCACTTGGTCATGTGGATGACACAAATTAGAGACCTTCGTGCCATTCTTTTATAGGTGGGTCGATTGTCTGCTCGGCTCCCTCATTTATGAGAGATAGGGTCGCTCGCATGGTGAATCACTGGTTAGAAACTTCGAGTTTCACTTATGATTCTCCGAGTCTTGATTTACGAAATCGAATGGATCTTGTAATTGGGAGTCAATTATAAAAATCTCTTAGTGTAGTAAACGTCCACACCACGTGGCTTGCTATGCTGACGGATTTTGGATTAATTGATGTAGACAGTTATAAGTGATTGTGAAGAGTTGTGAAATTGTCGTAAACGTCCACACCACGTGGCTTGCGGTGACGTAGCAATTCCAAGCGATGTACTTTAGTGCTGAGTGATGGTTTACACTTAGATACGCGTCATAGTATTCTTCCCCACGAAGTTACGCTATGATTGATGTATGGCCAAAGAAAAACTAATTGCTAAATCATTTGGGTGGGTAAACGTCCACACCACGTGGCTTGCTTTACCTGATGGGATTTTAGACGCAATTAGTAATTTAATGATATTATTTGAGGGAGATAATATCAGACATTAAATTGATTGTTTGTTTACATGTGCTTATAGGTTTAGAGAATAGCTATGAATCCACTTTCTGTGATACTCAAGGAACATAAACTCACTGGTCCCAATTACATTGATTGGAAGAGAAATTTGGACATTGTCCTGACTGCTGAAGAGTACAAGTTTGTACTCTCTGATAAATGCCCTGCTGAGCCCACGGCTGCCTCAACTGATGAGGAAAAGGCAACATATCGGAAGTGGAAAAAGGCTGATGAAATGGCTAGGTGCTATATTTTGGCTTCCATGTCAAATGTACTCCAAACCCAACATGAGCCGATGGACACTGCCCGGGATATGATGACTAACCTCAAGGAGATGTTTGGGGAGCAGGATCGTGCGGCAAGGCAAGAAGCCATGAGAGTCCTTATGTCGACTACTCATTCTGAAGGAACGCCCGTTGGGGAGCACGTTCTTAAGATGATGAGTTTGTTGAATGAACTTGAGGTCCTAGGAGCTTCCATTGATGATGAGACGCAAGTCGACATCATACTCCAGTCTCTGACCCCTAAGTTTGAGCAGTTTCGTATGAGTTATAATATGGGTAAACTGTCTTATACTCTTGCGCAACTCCTGACTGAACTGAAGGCGGCAGAGGGGATCTACAAGAAGGGCAAGTCTCAAGCGCTTGTAACTACCAAGCCCAAAAGCTTGAAAGCTATTGGAGGTAGGGGCAAGAAAAGGAAGCAAACCATGAAACCCAGTGGTGCCAAGAGGAATGGACCACGAGTGGGGGCTAGTAAGCCAAAGGGCTTATGCTTCCGATGCAAGAAGTCTGGACACTGGAAGTCTGAATGTCCTCTCAGAGGTACGAATTTTTCTTTAGTCGTAAAAACATAGTCAGCGGTATTATCTACCAGAATTCTGGTGTGTAGATATGGAACCACTGACGGTATGTGCATTTCTTTAAATGCAGGGGTTCCAGAAAACCCGGCGACTTAGAGAAGAAGAGTTCGAGTCTACATGGGCGAAGCTGTTGGGGTAGCAGCGGTTGCAGTGGAAGACATTTATTTGTTTTAAGTTTTCATTTCAGTTATTGCTTATGTACCCCTTTATTTTGAAAAAGAACTTCGTTCTGGTTTTCTTTATTATTAATGGATATTTTATTTCTTTAATCATTTGATGGTTTGGATAAGAAATAATGGTGATATCTATTATGGTACATTAGATAGCAATATCTGAATGATGAATCCTTAGTCTACCACGATGCAACAAACCGTTATGTATAACTTGTTTTACTTATTAGATGTATTTCTCTTATTAATCATTGTACTTGTGAATTCTTGAACTTGGTAGTATCTATTCAAAAGGGATTCAAAAGTCGAAATTGATTTGATCAATTATAGTTGGAGGAATGGACCTCCCGACCTAAGAATCGATCTTGAAAGATGATATAACTAAGTCAACCTTTCTGGATAAAGGATGGAATTCGGACAAGTATAGAAAATGATTTGTGATTAATGCGGTATGTGTGATTAGAAAGGCACGAGTCATTCTTTCAAGAATACTCGAAGATGGATTAGACTACTTGTTGTGCCATAAAAGCGGAGTGTTTTTAACACAAAGCCATTATGGGGAACCCTCAAAGTATATCCATTGAAAGCCTGCGACTTGTTCGCGGAGGCTATCGCCTATCTAAATAACACATAGCATAAATCAAAGGTTGAGATTAAGTCTCAAACGACTACACCATACACTGATGTGTAGATATGGTGCGTCATAAATAAGAGATGAGATTCTAATAGTAAAAGAACAAGTTTGTTCGGAACTACCTATGTTCTATGGATATTTCTGGAAACGACGGCACATTCTATGTGGTTGTAGAATATCCTAGAAGAACAAGTAATTGTATGTTCAATAGCACTACGAACCAGAAGGGTGTCCTCGCCCGGTTCTTAGAGGAAGACTATTAGATGAACTACAATGTCCTAACTGACAATGTACTTCAAATGAGGAAAGGAAAGACAGAGAACCAGCCTAACCGAGTAGCGATACACCACTAACTGCACCTAATGTTATTACTGTTATACACCGGAACGCCATTGCAGTGGGAGGTTGTTAAGCAACCAGAGATGTTCATAAGACTGGAGGAGTTTTGAACTCTGGATCTAGTATACATGAAATCGATCCCTAGTTCTGCATAGGAACTTGCGAATTGATGAGATAGTCCATTCTATGGATTCATCAAAAGGCAAGGAGAGGTGTGTTAGAGACGTAATGGAAACAAGGGTGGTGTTTCTCGGAATTTTGTGTAGATAACACTTCATCATTGGCCACAATGTAAAAGTGTTGTCAGACATAAAATAGAGGTTGTCTAAATAAATCGACATATAAGATTAAGATGAAGTTGGATCATGTTCTTAGAAATCTTCGATCTCTGGATAAGAACATTTGTACTTCTCTTAAGATATCTTATACGATTATGGTTTGTTTTAAACATGCACAATTCTGAGAAAGGTTATTGCCTTTCTAGAACAGAATACATCTATCTAAAGGCATGTGTTTCGAACACATAAAGGAGATAGATATGGACAAAGCAGTAACCTACACTTCGAGTGTAGAGAGCTTTGTAGATGCAATGTTGAAAAACAAGAACCTGATATCAACTATGCGGTTAGCGTAGTGGGAGGATATCAAAGTAATCTGGATAAGAAATATTCAAATGCTGCAAAGTACTTGGAAGTACTGGATTGCTGGCAAAACGAAATCTTCTTAGATTACAGTTTCTCAGATCAAAAATCGGAGAAAGACCAGTGTAAGTCGATATCAGGCTATGTGTTCACTTTTAAAAGAGGTGGAACCTAAGGATGAAAGAGTGATAAGCGTGATGCTTCTCGGACTCTATCATAAACCGAATAGCAGCCTCAGAGGCAGCGGAAGTTTTGGTTAGGATCCGGAATGACCTCTGAACTTGGATATGATTCTTGGTTCACCAAAGGCTATGTACATAGCGGTGCATGGAGAACTGGAAGAAGTCATAAGTTAGAAAAGTGATGATAACACATAGAGCCAGTACCACCTGATACAAGTCATCGTCAGAGGGACGACGCAGTAGTCACCAAGATAACTTCAGATCGGCGACCTAGATTGCTCGTTCACATAATACTTCTGGAAAAGTATAACTTAAGCACGTGATGAGTATGGGAGTCGGGAGTTTGGAGGAAATGACTAGACCTTAGTACAAGTGGGAGATTGTTGGAGTTGTGTACTTAATGTCTAGATTTAAGTACCGGTAAACTCCCGGTCATGGCATTTAACCTATTTAATTAATAAACGATTATTTGAAATTAATTAATTATGCAAAATATAGTCCTGGATTTTATACGTTGTAGTTAGTATGGTGCGCATGGGCGCACAGAAGATCATACTATCGGTTACTCGTATTTAATCAAACAGTTGCTCACGACCTAGATGGACACGGACCAATCCATCGGTATAGTCGTTGTGTGAGAGAGAAAATAATTTATCTTAATTATTTTATCACACTTGTACACTTGGTGTATTGGGCGGATCAGCTTGAGATTTATTGATTAGGATTGCCTTGGATAATCAATTTAAATCTCGGAGTATTTTATTCTTAATCCCCGATATTATTGCGGGTGTGTATATTTAATACTAGAGACTTTGATTTTCCAAAGGAATTAACCGATTTAATTATTGGGTTAATTACCGGTAAAATTGGGTCGCTATATTTTATATATGACATGCCGTGAATACTTGAAGGGAAAGTGTATCCCGGAAGGGTTGATAATATCCCCGAGATGAGTTCATAAGGAATTATTGTGTAAACCTCATGAGTGGATTCGTTCCGCACAATAATAAAGGTTGAACGGTACTAGTCTCGGATATAAGATATGAATATTATTTATTGAGCAATAAATAAATTTATTCATGGATATTTAAATCTTAAATACACGGAATAAATAATACTAATCGGAGAAATATTATTTGATATAATATGAAATAATATTGGGAGTGCAATTTTATTTATATAGTGGAAAATAAATAAAATTAATATTGATAAGGATTAATAGATTTGGGTTGGACCCAATTTAATTTTGAATATTGGAAGCCCAATATTTATTCTCCTTATGATCCCCTACGTAGCCTATATAAGCACTACATGGTCTTCACTTTTCATAACTTGAGATTTTAACCTACGCAAATCATAAAGTCTTGGAGAGTGAGGAAGATCCATAGAGTTCGATAGATCGTCGCCCACACGACGTTCGGACGAAGTGCGAGGAATACGTAGGAAGATCGCAAGGTCATCAACAAGATTCGTTTCTCCGTACAACGAATCGAGGTAATAATCGAGAAACCCCCTCTTTGATTATTTGTGTTGTTTAATCATGATATGTACATGAACAAGACGATCCGGGAAAGCGTCGAGACCGGGATACGGGGATCTCGCGATCCCCGTCGGGATCGAGAGGGGTGGCCGAACCCTAGGGTTCGACCGCCGGTACCGCGCGACGCAAGGGGAGCCCCGGCTGGACGCCGGGGCACGCGATCGACTCCGGTCGATCGCCGGGGTGCCACGGGCTGGTGCCGTGGCGGACCCCAGCCCCCTCGTCGGAGGCGCGTGGCGCGAGGGCCCTCGGCTGGAGCCGAGGGGTGCGATCGATCCTCGGATCGATCGCGGGTCGCTGCGGGGATGACCCGCAGCTGCCTCGTGCGCGCTACGGGTGTTCCCGTAGAAGACGCGCACGGGGCTGACCCCTCGCGAGCAGCGAGTCCACGACTCGCTGCGGGGCTGCTACGAGCAGCCCCGGGGATGCCTCGTGCATCCCCAGCGATCGTCCGTAGACGATCACGAGCCCCTCGCGGGGGCTCGACTGGGCGCACGCAGCCTTCGGGCTTCGCTGGGCGTTCGATCGGGCCCCGGCTCGTGAGGTGGTTCGCGTTCGTGGATCCGACTCGTGGGGGACTTCGGCTGGGGGCGGGCTGCGTGTCTTCGGGCGCGTAGTCTCCAAAGGTCGGACTCCTGCGGATGAGTCGGGGATCCAATCTTCGGTGATCGAGGGTTTTTGATCGGGTTATCGGTTCCGCAATTTTTGATAGCCAGGGACATCGAATCCCAGCAGTGGGAGGGTTGTTCGACAACCCGATAGGTTCATGTTTATAGGTGAGTCTTCGGACTTGTTACCTGGAGAACATGAAGCCGATCCCTGGACCTACGACGAGGCGCTTAAAGATCAAGATGCTCAGTCTTGGCAAAAGGCGATGAAATCTGAGATTGAATCTGTGGATTCAAATCAGGTCTGGGATCTTGTAGCACCGCCCAAAGGTGTAAAAGCCATTGGTTGCAAGTGGGTGTACAAGAGAAAAAGAGGATCTGACGGGAAGGTGGAAACCTTCAAAGCTAGGCTTGTTGCGAAAGGGTACACTCAGAAAGAAGGGATCGATTATGAGGAAACCTTTTCGCCGGTAGCTATGCTAAAGTCGATCCGGATTCTTTTGTCTATAGCATCTCATATGGATTATGAGGTGTGGCAAATGGACGTCAAGACAGCATTCTTGAATGGGAATCTTGACGAGACCATTTATATGAGACAGCCAGAGGGTTTCATCGAGAAAGGCCAAGAGCATCTAGTGTGTAAGCTAAAGCGATCCATTTATGGATTGAAGCAAGCTTCTAGATCTTGGAACATGCGGTTTGATGAGGTTATCCAGTCTTATGGATTCATTCAAAGCATGGACGAGTCGTGTGTATACCGGAGAAGTGACGGAAACAGCGTGGCGTTTCTCGTGCTTTATGTAGACGACATTCTTCTAATTGGCAACAATGTGAAGATGTTGTCGGACATAAAGGGATGGTTGTCCAAGCAATTCGATATGAAAGACTTAGGACAAGTAGGGCATGTTCTTGGGATCAAGGTTATACGGGATCGCCAGAAAAGAACATTGAGCTTGTCCCAGGCTTCATATATTGATACGATTCTAGCTCGTTTCAACATGCAGAATTCCAAAAGAGGTTCTCAACCTTTCTGCCATGGAATTCATCTATCTAAGGATATGTGTCCCAAGACACAAAAGGAGATAGATTACATGAAGACGATTCCTTATGCTTCGGCAGTGGGTAGTCTAATGTATGCTATGTTGTGCACGAGACCTGATATCTGCTATGCCGTAGGCATGGTAGCTAGATATCAGAGTAACCCTGGACAGGGTCACTGGACTGCTGTAAAGAACATACTTAAGTACCTGCGAAGGACTAGGAATTATGTTCTGAGTTACAAAGCGTCCGAGTTGATTCCTATTGGTTACACAGACTCGGATTTCCAATCTGATAAGGAACAGCGAAAGTCTACATCAGGCTATGTGTTCACATTGGGAGGTGGAGCAGTTTCATGGAGGAGTGTTAAGCAGAAATGCATTTCGGACTCCACCATGGAAGCCGAATATGTAGCAGCCTCTGAGGCAGCTAAAGAATCGGTGTGGCTCCGGAACTTCATCATGGACTTAGATGTGATTCCTAATTTGCCTAGAGCTATCACAATTTATTGTGACAATAGCGGTGCAGTGGCAAATGCGAAGGAACCACGAGCCCACAATGCGAGTAAACACATAGATCGCAAGTACCACCTGATTAGAGACATCGTCAAGAGAGGCGATGCGGTTGTCACCAAGATTGCATCAGCGGATAACCTGGCAGACCCCTTTACGAAGGCACTTCCAGCGGAAGCGTTCAAGAGACACGTGAAGGGGATGGGTATCGGATGTATGGGAGAGGGCAACTAGACTTTTAGTATAAGTGGGAGATTGATGGAGTTATATTCTAAATGTCTAGTTTAGTGACAATATGGAACTCCTTATCTGTGTTTTATTATCTATTAATCAAACAGTCTGCATTTTGTTTACATACACTCTATGCCATAGTCCTAGATATATACGTTGTAGACAGTATGGCGTGAGGAGACACGCGGAAGATCATACTGTCGGTTACTCGTATATTATCGAACAGTAGCTCACGACTTAGATGGACAGGGACAATCCATCGGTACGTCGTTGTGTGACTGGTAGATAGTCGGTCTTGACTATCATGTTACACTCGTACACTTGATGTATTGAGCAGGACCACGGGAGGGCGTTCGATTTATACTAATCGCAGTAATCGAACTAGACCTCAGATATTACGGATATACGAATTCCTAATCCCTATATAATTATAGGTGCGTGTGTCCAATTCTCGGTTCTTTAACTTGCCAATGAGTGAGACTAATTGATTAGTCGAGTTCCTCGGTAAATTGGGAATCGTAATTGTACGCACGGCATGCTATGGATTATAGACAGGAAACCGTGTCCCGTTTATCGGGTTGATTACGTCCCCGAGATGAGCTCATAAAGTTTATCATGTAAACCCTGCAGGTGGATTTGCTCCCAGCGATCGCCCCCTCGGCCGAGGCCGAGGGTTCTCCTTCGCGCACCAAACCCTAGGCGTGCGGTCCACGCGGTCCGGTGGCTTCGCCACCACCGCGTGGTCCTTCGTCTAATCCGGGTTCGATCCTTCTGATCTTGCGTTCTACGGTATTCTCGATAAATCCAAAATCGAACAATTATCAAGGGCGTTTAGATATTGTACCTACGATTCGTTGTTCGGAGAAACGAAATCAAGATGACCTCGTGATCTTCCCGCGTATTCCTTGCACTCCGTTCGAACGTCGGGTGGGCGACGATCTATCGAACTCCTATGGATCCTCTTCACTCTTCAAGACTTTATGATTGGCGTATCTTAGGTTAATGAATTGTGAAGACCATGTAGTGTTTTTATAGGCTACGTAGGGGATCAAAAGGAGATTAAATATTGGGCTTCTAATATTGAAAATTAAATTGGGTCCAAACCCAAATCCATTAATTCTTATCAATATTAATTTTATTTATTTTCCACTATATAAATAAAATTGCACTCCCAATATTTATCCATATTATATCAAATAATATTTCTCCGGTTAGTATTATTTATTCCGTGTATTTAAGATTTAAATATCCATGAATAAAATTTATTTATTGCTTAATAAATTTATTCATCTCTTATATCCGAGAATAGTACCACTCAACCTTATTTATTATGCGGAACAAATCCACTCGCGAGGTTTACATAATAAATCCTTATGAGCTCATCTCGGGGATATTATCAACCCTTACGGGATACACTGTCCCTTCAAGAATTCACGACATGCCATATATAAAATATAGTGACCCAACTTAACCGGTAATTAACCCAATAATTAAATCGGTTAATTCCTTTGGAAAATCAAAGTCACTTATATTAAATATACACACCCGCAATTGTTTCAGGGATTAAGAATAAAATACTCCGAGACTTAAATCAATTATCACAGAGCAATCCTAATTGATAAGTCTCAAGCGATCCGCTCAATACACCAAGTGTACAAGTGTGATAAAATAATTAAGATAAATTATTTTCTCTCTCACACAACGACTATACCGATGGATTGGTCCGTGTCCATCTAGGTCGTGAGCAACTGTTCGATTAAATACGAGTAACCGATAGTATGATCTTCTGTGCGCCCATGCACACCATACTAACTACAACGTATAAAAGCCAGGACTATAATTTGCATATATTTAATTATAAATAATTAAACGCAAATAATTGTTTATTTAATTAAATAGATTAATGGCAATGGATCGTGAGTTTCCGTTACTTAAATCTAGACATTAAGTACACAACTCCAACAATCGTTGCCCACACAACGGCTGGAGTCGGGAAGAGTCATACGTTAGAAGCTCTAAGGTCTCAACCATCGACCGATAAGGTATGAGATCGGATCTCTATTCCGCTTTTATCGATCTCATATTTCGTTGATTATATTTTGAACGTACGATCGGGTTCCGGACATCGTGGATCGTATTCCTCGATTACTGGGGGTTCTAGGACCTCCGGATCGGTAGTCGGAAGAGGAAAAACGATCCGAAAACGAGCCCGGAACAGCAGGTCGCGCTGCTGTCCGCGCTGCTGAAGGACAAACGGCGACCGCCGTTTCTTAAACGGCGACCGCCGTTTTGCTCTTTTTCGGGCAGCCCGCTCCGGCTCGCGCGGTTGTCCTCCGGGGCAACGGCTGGGCGTGAATCGGGGCACGGGCTGGGCACGTGGACGGAGTGACGGACGTGGAGGTCGACTGGGATCGTTCGGATGTTCGAGCGATCGAGCGAACGAATCCCGGGTAGTCGATTTCCAATAAAGTCAGAATCCAGTACAACACTCAAAGACAAGGCATATTGATATACGACATCACTTCATTCGAGACTTGGTAGAACGGGGTAAGGTGGTAATGGAACATGTTCCTACGGAGAAACAACTCTCAGATTTCTTCACAAAACCACTTGCTTCGGAAAGATTTTTATTCCTCCGGAAGTCTCTCTGCATGGGTGCCTTTTGAGGGGTAGTAGGCCGCAATGGCTACCTCTACCCACAGCCGTTTATTTTGTCAATGGAACCATGAGGTAGAGCAAGGTGAGGTTAGTTGTTGACAGTTGCAAAGTGACGTAGTATTTGGACATACTGTTCTTTAAATATTTATATAAGCAATTCATTGGAGCGAACCTTGTTTGCTCTATGTCTAGCAGGAAAAGTCGGCCTAAAGATTTCCTCGATGGATCGGGTCTTGATTGACTTGGTCTTCGGGCAAATGCAAAAGACATGGCCTTATACATATAATGATGAAAACAAATAAAATATATATGGAAACATCATCTTATAACACCCCTCTGATTGGGTCCTAACAAGCCTGTTCTACGCTTAAAAAGCAAGTAACATGGTCGTGGTTACACACTGAACTGGCCAAAATAGCAATACCGTCCATAAAGCACTGTCACTCTACCTCCAATAACTCTACTTAATGTTCTTTCCAGCGATTTTGATTCACTGTGTGGTGGTACGTATGCCCACGTTGTGTGTGCCTGCTATGCCTTTAACTATATTTCGTATTATAAATTTTTGCAGAGTACTCCTGGTCGACGAAGCAAGGCTGCTCTACCCTGAAGTGCTTCCTTAGGCTTCGTTGGACAAGACTTTTTTAAGTGAATTTGAAATATGGGTAATTCAACGTAGGGCTGTGTGTAATAACCCCTGCTCTACGTGTGCTACTTTGAGTACTCATGAAAGTCGTTCCTGTCTAACGTGTTACTCCTTGCTTGTTGTGCTGTTTGCTGATTTTACATTATAAGTATCCTTGTTCTACCCATCACTATTTTTGTAGGGCGTGCTATCTTTTGAAATATTGGTGCTGGTGATGCGTTGCACAACCTAGCCTGTACACTCTATGGCAGCCCATATCTCTCTGTTTTGTGTCACACCAAGTACACCTGCCCGCTCGCCCACCGCTGATCTGCTTCATGTCACATTGGTCTATTTCTTGTTTATTCTCATTAAGTATCGTTGCTATACGCTTTATATTTCCTGTTGTACGTTGGGTCGTTTGTTATTTTCTTTTGCTGCTCCGTTGAATTAGGTTGCTTGTTCCACGCGCTTTGGGCGCTCTATGAACTCTCTTCAACGCGCTACCACTCGTATTTTTGTTTCTGCTCTACGCAGATCAGACCAGTTGACACATGGCGCGCTCTACACCACAGAATTTGAACCGTTTCGGCTGACCTATAAATACCCCTCTCGGTCAAACACATAGTGCACCTTCTACTACGTGTTTTTAGAGAGAGAATCTTTATTCACTTACTGTTCTTACCTTCTACGTACCAGTTCATAACATCTACCCTCGGTTTTAGTCTTTGCTCTACGCAGGAATCATTCACTCACCGTCTCACTAAAATGACTTCATCTGACTCTCTTGCTACCACTGAACCCACCTACGAATTGCCGTCGTTCTACGCGGAGAAGATTACTGAACTCAAATCAGAGGAAGCTAAACTGGAAGCCGCGCAAGCCGCGGAAGAAGACTTTGACAAAGTCACTGCACTTGAAAAACAAATCAGTGCTGTGCGTGCTACTATCCTTGAGCATAGGAGGAATAAAATGTTGGCTGAAAAGGCCATAAGGGAAGAGGCGGCACGTAGAGCCGCAGAGGAAAAGAAGAAGAAGGAGGAGGAGGCACGTTTAGCCGAGTTAGAACGGCTACGTATAGCAGAAGAGGAGAGGAAAAAGAAAGAAAAAGAAGAGGCTGATCGTTTAGCCGAGATCGAAAGAAAGAAAAATGAGGAGGCGACACGTCTTGCCGAAGTGGAGAGAGAGAAGAAGGAAAAAGAATTGGCTGACCGTATTGCCAGAGAAAAACAAGCAAAAGTTGATGAGGCCAACCGTAGGGCCGAGTTAGAAAAGAAGAAAAAGGCAGACGTAGAAGCAGCTGCCTTACTTGAAAAGGCAAATAAGGAGAAGGCTGATGCTGCTACACGCATCGCCACGACCACCACTGCTCCTGTTAACCGCCCAGCCGCAATTGTGGCTACTAATGTTGGTGACTCAAATTCACCTAAGGATGGTGGCTCTCCGGCCCACAACACCAATGCTCCTGCTCACCCGTCCCCACTCAACGATGAGCCAATGGAGGAAGTGGAGGCTAAAGTGCCGGAGAACAGGATGGTTGTTCCGTCTCCCTCGCGCTTCGTCGGGGAAGGATTTTCTGCTGACTTCCACTACGAAGCAGCGAGTTATCGTTTTGATTCCCTGGCCGAACAGAAAATCAATGCCGAGCGGCACTACGCTGGCAAGGTGAAATGGGTGGGACGCGGACTACACGCCTTTATGGAAGAAATGCAGCTGCTCGATGCCATTAACTTCGACGTGGACTACAGTCACTTTGTCCACCGTGTTGTCTTCTCCCACATCGATCAGCAATTTGGGGATCCTTCCTGTTGGAATTCGATATCCCGGGCTATTAAAATTTGCGGAAACAATAACCCGATCAAAAACCCTTCGCCGGAGATCACGCGAACACCACCGCACGCGCCGGAGCACGACCGAGGACATGACGCACCCGAAGGCACGCCACTGCCCCAGCCGAGCCCCCGCGAGCGGGGCTCCATGCGATTACCGATCGCATCGATCGATGGATTGGGGTGGGGCTGCCCAGCAGCCCCCGCGGCGAGTCCGGCGACTCGCCGCCGCCTGGAGGTCCCCACCGTCGAGGTGGGGTGGGGTGCGGCACCAGCCCGCGCCCCCAGCGATCGATCGTGAGATCGATCGCATGCCCGCGGCCCAGCCGCGGGTCTCTCCTCCGCGCGCCCTCGAAACCCTAGCCGGGCGATCCCGCGGTCTGGTGGTTTCACCACCACCGCGTGATCGTTCGTCTAATCCGGGGTTCGATCCTTGGATCTTGTTTTTCGATAATTGATTCAATAAACTTGAATTAAATTGCGGATATTTAATTCACCTTTCGATTCGTTGTGCGGAGAAACGAGATCTTATGATGACCTTGAGATATTCCCACGTATTCCTTGCACTTGTTCGAACGTCGGGTGGGCGACGATCCTCCGAACACTATGGATCTCCTTCTCTACTTTCTCTCTCTAGAATTGTGATCTTCAAGTTATGAGAATAGAGAAGACCATGTAGTGCTTTTATAGGCTACGTAGGGGATCTTAAGGAGGTGGAATATTGGGCTTCCAATATTAATGATTAAATTGAGCCCAAGCCCAAATCTATTAATCCATTAATATTAATTAATTCTATTTTCCACTATATAAAATTAATTGCACTCCCAATATTAAACCATATTATATCAAATAATATTTTCTCCGGTAGTATTATTTATTCCGTGTATTTAAGATATAAATATCCATGAATAAAATTAATTAATTGCTAATTAATTTATTCATCTCTTATATCCGAGACTAGTACCATTCAACCTTAATTATTATGCGGAACAAATCCAACTGCAGGGTTTACATAATAATTCCTTATGAACTCATCTCGGGGATATTATCAACCCTTACGGGATACACTTTCCCGTCAAGTATTCACGGCATGTCATATATAAAATATAGCGACCCAACTTAACCGGTAATTAACCCAATAATTAAATCGGTTAATTCCTTTGGAAAATCAAAGTCACTTATATTAAATATACACACCCGCAATAGTATCGGGGATTAAGAATAAAATACACTAGACTTAAATCGATTATCGCCGGCAATCCTAATCGATAAATCTCAAACGATCCGCTCAATACACCAAGTGTACAAGTGTGGTAAAATAATCAAGACAGATCATTTTCTCTCTCACACAACGACTATACCGATGGATTGGTCTGTGTCCATCTAGGTCGTGAGCAACTGTTCGATTAAATACGAGTAACCGATAGTATGATCTTCTGTGTGGGCCCGACACACCATACTAACTACAACGTATAGAATCCAGGACTATAATTTGCATATATTTAATTATAAATAATTAAATGCAAATAATTGTTTATTTAATTAAATAGATTAGTGGCAATGGATCGTGAGTTTCCGTTACTTAAATCTAGACATTAAGTACACAACTCCAACAATCTCCCACTTGTACTAAGGTCTAGTCATTTTCTCCAAACTCCCGACTCCCATACTCATCACGTGCTTAAGTTGTACTTCCAAGAAGTACTATGTGAATGAGCACTCTAGGTTGCCGCTCTGAAGTTATCTTGGTGACTACAGCGTCGTCTCCCTCGACGATGACTCGTATCAGGTGGTACTTGCTCTATGTGTTATCTTACACTTATGGACTTGTGATCTTACCATTTGCTATCGCACCGCTATTTATATAGCCTTTGGCAAATTAAGAATCACATCTAAGTCCCAGAGATTATCCCGGAGTTATACCAAAACTTCCGTTGCCTCTGAGGCCGCTTATTTGGTTACCCATGGCAGAGTCCGAAAAGCATCGTGCTTATCACTCTTCCATGTTAAAACTCCTTCTCCTTCAATAGTGAAACACATAGCCTGATATCGACTTACACCGGTCCTCAATCGATTATAAAACTAAGAGAATGTAATCCAAATGAAATGTTTGTCTGCTCCGTAATCCAGGACATAGTTTCTAGTACTTCGAAAGTACTTTAAATGTTCCTTACAGCAGTCGAATATTCCTTTCCAGGATTACCTTGATATCCTCCCACTATGCTAACCGCATAGCCGATATCAGGTTCTTGTTTTTTACAATGCATTTATTAAGCTTTCCTCACTGTAAGTGTAGGAATCCGCTTTCATTGCTGTTGGAGTTGTGTACTTAATGTCTAGATTTAAGTAACGGAAACTCCCAATCCATTGCCATTAATCTATTTAATTAAACAAACAATTATTTGCGTTTAATTATTTATAATTAAATATATGCAAATTATAGTCCTGGATTTCATACGTTGTAGTTAGTATGGTGTGCATGGGCACACAGAAGATCATACTATCGGTTACTCGTATTTAATCGAACAGTTGCTCACGACTTAGATGGACACGGACCAATCCATCGGTATAGTCGTTGTGTGAGAGAGAAAATAATTTATCTTAATTATTTTATCACACTTGTACACTTGGTGTATTGGGCGGATCGTTTGAGATTTATCGATTAGGATTGCCTTAGATAATCGATTTAAGTCTCAGTGTATTTTATTCTTAATCCCCGATACTATTGCGGGTGTGTATATTTAATATAAGTGACTTTGATTTTCCAAAGGAATTAACCGATTTAATTATTGGGTTAATTACCGGTTAAGTTGGGTCACTATATTTTATATACGACATGCCGTGAATACTTGACGGGAAAGTGTATCCCGTAAGGGTTGATAATATCCCCGAGATGAGTTCATAAGGAATTATTATGTAAACCCTGCAGGTGGATTTGTTCCGCATAATAATTAAGGTTGAATGGTACTAGTCTCGGATATAAGAGATGAATAAATTAATTAGCAATAAATTAATTTTATTCATGGATATTTATATCTTAAATACACGGAATAAATAATACTACCGGAGAAATATTATTTGATATAATATGGTTTAATATTGGGAGTGCAATTAATTTATATAGTGGAAAATAAATTAATTAATATTGATAAGGATTAATGGACTTGAGCATTGGGCTAAATTTAATCTTCAATATTAGAAGCCCAATATTCCACCTCCTTAAGATCCCCTACGTAGCCTATAAAAGCACTACATGGTCTTCTCTATTCTCATATAACTTGAAGATCACAATTCTAGAGAGAGAAAGTAGAGAGGGAGATCCATGGAGTTCGGAAGATCGTCGCCCACCCGACGTTCGAGCTAGTGCAAGGAATACGTGGGAAGATCTCAAGGTCATCGATTGATCTCGTTTCTCCGAACAACGAATCGAAGGTAAAATCGTTGAAAGCCCCTCGATGATTTTATTTATTTATTCGGATATATACATGAACGAAGATCCGAGGGACGAACCCGGGGACGGGGATAGACCGGGCGGTGGTGGTCGAAGACCACCGGACCGCCGGCGGTCTAGGGATCCCCGCCGGGATCGCACGCACATAAGACCCTCGGCTGGACGCCGAGGGCGGGCAGTCAAAACCCTAGGGTTTGACCGCCGGGTGCAACCAACAAGGACCCTCGGCTGGACGCCGAGGGTGGCGGTCGAGCCCTAGGGCTTCGACCGCCGGCAGCGCACAAGGACCCCGGCTGGACGCCGGGGATGCGATCGAGCGCGTGCTCGATCGCGTGGGGTGGCGGGCTGGTGCCGCCGCTGCTCGCACGGCGAGCAGCCCCCTCCTCCGCGGACGGCGAGTCGCCGGACTCGCCGTGGGGTTGCCGTGAGTAACCCCGGCGATCGCGTTGTGCGATCGCGATCCCCATGCGGGGGATCCGGCTGGACGTGCGCGGCTTCGGCCCGGCGATGCGTTCGGTCGGAACCCCGGCTCGTGTGGTGGTTCGCGTGTACTCCGGCGAAGGGATTTTGATCGGGGTTATGTTTCCGCTATTTCGTTAACCCCGGGATATCGATTTCCAACAATTGGTATCAGAGCGTTGGTTCTAGTTCATGTGTATATGCGATAAATTGTTCTACCTTGCAGGGTTTCTGACTATTATGGCTAGCGTTTAATTATTCGTTAATTATTGTCATAATTGTTTTAAACTCTCGGACATGTCGAGATTCGTTTTATGTGTGGTATGCTTGTAATAGTAAAAATTCGGGGGTTGACCGAATTTAGGTTTATTATTACGTTCTATTTTTTCCGGAAAATGTATAGGGTCGATTTCATGTATAGAATCGATACCGGATAATTGTATTTAAATTATGTAATTTATTATACGTTGGATCGATGCCGAAACGACCGCCGGAAGAGACGTGTGACGAAGGAGACGAAAGAGAGGAAGGACTCGGACCGGCCATCCCCATGGCCGATCCCATAGGATCGTTCGACCCTTCATGGGGCTGCCCGCGGCCCTCTCGGCCATGGAGTCGCCGGCGACGGTGGCTGGCCGGCTGGGGGCGGCGGCGACGGTGCTCCTTGGGGTGATCGATGGTGGTGGTAGGGTGCGGGGACTCCCAACCCGTGCTCTCCCGCCAAGATCGAACTTTCCTAAATTATTCGGTTTTCCTATTTTGAGTATTCTCAATTTTTTTGGGAACTCTCATGGAATAGAAAAAGAATCAATTTAGAATAAATTTATTTTCTTATTTGATTATTCCTATGATGGGAATTTTCATGGATAAGGAAGAAATAAATTTAGAATTAATTTGGTCTTCCTAATTGATTATTCCTTTTGGAATATTCATGGATTAGGAAAAGAAATTAATTTGGAATTAATTTATTTTTCCTATTTTATTATTCCTTTATGGAATTTTAAATGGATTAGGAAATTAATTAATTCGGAAAGTTTTTAAGAATCCTTAATTAATTTTTCCTATTTAATTATTCCTTTATGGAATTTTTAATAGATTAGGAAAGGAATTAATTTGGAAAGGATTAGGAGTCCTAATTTATTTTATTTCCTTATTCTATTATAGAAGTCTTCTAGAATATTCCGAGTTTGACTTGGATGGGATTCTAGAGATTTAATAGAATTAGATAGGAAAATAAAAATAAATAAAAATATTAATAATATTTAATTTTATTTTTGATATATTCGATTGACTTAATTTTCGAATTAAGTAACTTTTGGATTAATTGAAAATAAATAGATTTAAATATTGGGATTAATATTCTCGTCACATGGAGCATTCAAGAACGAAGACTGAAGACTAGAAGATGCGTACGGGGATGCGATAAAGCCATAATAGTCGGAAAATAATATTCTAGTATTATTTTGATTATGTGATAATACTATGTGCTTTATTACATGTATGCATGCTATATGTGTTTATTTTATGCACTAGATAGCGTATCCCTTTATTGTAAAAAGCTAAGTGGGAGAGGGTATGGAAACATACCCATGGTCTCCATTGCTGCTCTCTTGGTGACTTTTATAAACTTTTGAAGTTTATATAGATAAGTTATTGGAGGAGAGTTCTTGTAATTCCTCTTACGAGAAACATTGATTAAGTTTATCAAACAATGCCTAATTTGTCTTTCCAAAGCTGATTTCAAGTCGACTCATTCTCACCCCGGGGAGTGGAATGGAGCCAGAGCCACTTGGTCATGTAGAGGACACAAATTAGAGACCTTCGTACCATTCTTTGATAGATGGATCGATTGTCTGCTCGGCTCCCTCATTTATGAGAGATAGGGTTGTTCGCATGGTGAATCACTGGTTAGAAACTTCGAGTTTCACTTATGATTCTCCACGTCTTGATTTACAAGATTGAATGGATCAAGTAATTGGGAGTCAATTATAAAAGTCTCTTGGTGTAGTAAACGTCCACACCACGTGGCTTGCTATGCTGAAGGATTTTGGATTAATTGATGTAGAGAGTTGTAAGTAATTGTGAACAGTTGTGAAGTTATCGTAAACGTCCACACCACGTGGCTTGCAGTGATGTAGCAATTCCAAACAATTTACTTTGGTACTGAGTAATGGTTTACACTTAGATACGCATTATAGTATTCCTCCCCACGAGGTTCCGCTATAAGTGATGTATGACCAAAGAAAATCTAATTGCTAAGTCGTTTGGGTGGGTAAACGTCCACACCACGTGGCTTGCCTTACCTGATGGGATTTTAGATGTGATTAGTGGTTTAATGATATTATTTGAGGGAGATAATATCGGATATTAAATCGATTGTTTGTTATTATATGTGCTCATAGATTATGGATGGCTTTGAACCCACTTTATGTGATACTTAAGGATTTTAACTCACTGGTCCCTGAATGTATTGATTGGAATAGAGATCTGGACATTGCCCAGACTGTTAAAGAGTACAAGTTTGTACTCAAGTGCGCTTTGTTCTCCCGAGCCTACCAATGTCTTAACTGATGAGGAAGGGACTGATTTTTATATCATGTTCAAACTCAAGGAGATGTTTAGACATGACGTAGTGGCTAAACAAGAGGCGATGAGGATACTCATAAAGGTCATTCATTCGAGGAAGCGCTTGAACACGTTTCTGAGATGATGGACCTTTTGGACGAGTTGAGACAGAAATCGCAAGCTCTTGTAGCCAGTGCCAAAGGTTCCGAACCTAAGGGCAAAACCGGGGGAAAGGAAAAGCAAGCAAAGAAGCCCAGTGGTCCTAAGTTTCTTGGATCACGAGATGGGGCGAGAAAGCCAATAGGCTAGTGTTCTCGATGCAAACAGTCTGGGTACTGGAAGTCTGATTATCCTCTCAAAGAAAGTACGAAATCTTCTTTAGTCGTAAAACATAGTCAGTGGTATTATCTACCGGAACCTGGTGTGTAGATATGGAACCATTGACGGTATGCGCATTCTAAATGCGAGGGTTCCAGGAAACCCGACGACTTGGAAAAGAAGAAATCGTAGTCTACATGGGCAATGCTGTTGAGGAGGCAGCTGTTGCAGTGAAGGACAATTATAGGATTTCATTTTGAGTTATTGCTTCTATGTACCTTTTAGAAAGAACCTTGTTCTGGATTTCTAATGAATGGATATTTTATTTCTTTTAATCATTTGATGGTTATAAGAAGAAATAAAGATAGTATCTATTCTGGTACATTAGTTAGCAATATATAAATGATGAATCCTGAGTCCACCACGGTGCAACGAACCATAGTATAAAACTCGTTTTACTAATAAGAGATTTCTTTATTAAATCAATTTTACTTGTGGATTCTTATGCTAAGTCATATTTATTCAAATAAGAAGTTCAAAGGTCGAAAATTGATCGTAAGATCAATTAAGTTGAAGGAGTGGACCTTCCGACCTAAGAATCAAATTTGGAAGATAATACGACTAAGCAATCCTTTATGGATATAAGATATAAGATCCGGACAAGTATAAGAATTGATTGACTCTGATGTATGCAGACCCATGTCTACTCAGACAATAAGGTACGAGTACTTCATTTGATGATTACTCGAGAAATGGATTAGAATACCTGATGTGCCACAAAAGCAAAGTGTTTTGACAAGTCAATGGACACAAAGCTATTGTGGGGAACCATCAAGGTATATCCATTTGTAGCCTGCGATTTGATCGCGGAGACAAGTGCCTGTCTGAGAAATACATGGCATACTGATCAGAGATTGGGATTTGATCCCAACTGACTACACCATACACTGTTGTGTAGAAATGGTGTGTCGGAAATAAGAAATGGAACTCTTATAGAAATAGTAAAAGCATGAGTTATACGGAACTACCTGTGTTCTATGGATATGTCTGGAAACAACGGCGCATTCAAGTGCGGTTGTAGAATATCCTAGAAGAACAAAAGATGTGTGTTCAATAGTACTATGAACCAGAAGGACGTTATCTAAACGCCCGGTTCTTAGAGGAAGACTATTAGATGAACCACAAGCCCAAAGTGACGTAATACTTTGAAATGAGAGAGAGAGATTAAGACTTAGAACCAGCCGAACCGAGTAGCGGTACACCACTAACTGCACCTACTGTTATTACTGTTTATACACCGGAATGCCATTGTAGTGGGAGGTTGTGATCAACTGGAGATATTCATAAGACTAGGAGAGTTTTCGGACTCTGGACCTAGTATACATGAAATCGATCCCTGGATCTACATGAAGGCAGTACTAGATCTAAATGTGCCTTCTTAGAAAGCAATAAGGATTATTGCTAAGAGGCAAGATCATTTAGAGTACAAGCTTAGTTGATCCATCTATGGATTGGAACAAAGCATTGAGTTCGTGGTACTTGCAAGTTGATGAGATAGTCCATTTTATGGATTCATCAAAGCATAGACGAATAGTGTGTATTGGAAACGTGATGGAAACAAGGTGGTGTTTCTCGGGTTTTTATGCAGATAACATTTTATCATTGGCAACAATGTAAAGATGTAATCAGACATGAAATGATGGTTGTCTGGATAAATCATTATGAAAGATATAGGAAGAAGTTGTACTTCTCCTGGACATCTTACATATATATGATTATAGTTCGTTTTAACATGCAAGATTCCGAGAAAAGGTTCGTTACCTTTCAGATACGGAATGCATCTATCTAAGGATATGTGTTTTGGAACACAAAAGGAGATAGAAGCAATTAAAGCGGTTTCCTACACTTGGAGTGTGGAAAGCTTAATAAATGCGATGTTAAAAACGAGAACCTGATATCTGCTATACGGCTAGTATAGTGGGAGGATATCAAGGTAATCCTGAAAGGAATACTCGACTGCTGTAATGAACATTTTAAGTACTTTCGAAGTACTGGAAACTATGTTCTAGATTACGGAGCAGACAAATTTCCTTTGGATTACATTCTCTTAGATTTCTAATCGAATGAGGACCGGTGTAAGTCGATATCAGGCTATGTGTTTCACTATTGAAGGAGAAGGAGTTTTAACATGGAAGAGTGATAAGCACGATGCTTTTCGGACTCTGCCATGGGTAACCAAATAAGCGGCCTCAGAGGCAGCGGAAGTTTTGGTATAGCTCCGGGAATCTCTGGGACTTAGAGGTGATTCTTAATTTGCCAAAGGCTATGTGAATAGCGGTGCGATGGCAAATTGTAAGAAATCACAAGTCCATAAGTGTAAGATAACACATAGAGCAAGTACCACCTGATACGAGTCATCGTCGAGGGAGACGACGCTGTAGTCACCAAGATAACTTCAGAGCGGCAACCTAGAGTGCTCATTCACATAGTACTTCTTGGAAGTACAACTTAAGCACGTGATGAGTATGGGAGTCGGGAGTTTGGAGGAAATGACTAGACCTTAGTACAAGTGGGAGATTGTTGGAGTTGTGTACTTAATGTCTAGATTTAAGTAACGGAAACTCCCAATCCATTGCCATTAATCTATTTAATTAAACAAACAATTATTTGTGTTTAATTATCTATAATTAAATATATGCAAATTATAGTCCTGGATTTCATACGTTGTAGTTAGTATGGTGTGCATGGGCACACAGAAGATCATACTATCGGTTACTCGTATTTAATCGAACAGTTGCTCACGACCTAGATGGACACGGACCAATCCATCGGTATAGTCGTTGTGTGAGAGAGAAAATAATTTATCTTAATTATTTTATCACACTTGTACACTTGGTGTATTGGGCGGATCGTTTGAGATTTATCGATTAGGATTGCCTTAGATAATCGATTTAAGTCTCAGTGTATTTTATTCTTAATCCCCGATACTATTGCGGGTGTGTATATTTAATATAAGTAACTTTGATTTTCCAAAGGAATTAACCGATTTAATTATTGGGTTAATTACCGGTTAAGTTGGGTCACTATATTTTATATACGACATGCCGTGAATACTTGACGGGAAAGTGTATCCCGTAAGGGTTGATAATATCCCCGAGATGAGTTCATAAGGAATTATTATGTAAACCCTGCAGGTGGATTTGTTCCGCATAATAATTAAGGTTGAATGGTACTAGTCTCGGATATAAGAGATGAATAAATTAATTAGCAATAAATTAATTTTATTCATGGATATTTATATCTTAAATACACGGAATAAATAATACTACCGGAGAAATATTATTTGATATAATATGGTTTAATATTGGGAGTGCAATTAATTTATATAGTGGAAAATAAATTAATTAATATTGATAAGGATTAATGGACTTGAGCATTGGGCTCAATTTAATCTTCAATATTAGAAGCCCAATATTCCACCTCCTTAAGATCCCCTACGTAGCCTATAAAAGCACTACATGGTCTTCTCTATTCTCATATAACTTGAAGATCACAATTCTAGAGAGAGAAAGTAGAGAGGGAGATCCATGGAGTTCGGAAGATCGTCGCCCACCCGACGTTCGAGCTAGTGCAAGGAATACGTGGGAAGATCTCAAGGTCATCGATTGATCTCGTTTCTCCGAACAACGAATCGAAGGTAAAATCGTTGAAAACCCCTCGAAGATTTTATTTATTTATACGGATATATACATGAACGAAGATCCGAGGGACGAACCCGGGGACGGGGATAGACCGGGCGGTGGTGGTCGAAGACCACCGGACCGCCGGCGGTCTAGGGATCCCCGCCGGGATCGCACGCACATAAGACCCTCGGCTGGACGCCGAGGGCGGGCGGTCAAAACCCTAGGGTTTGACCGCCGGGTGCAACCAACAAGGACCCTCGGCTGGACGCCGAGGGTGGCGGTCGAGCCCTAGGGCTTCGACCGCCGGCAGCGCACAAGGACCCCGGCTAGACGTCGGGGATGCGATCGAGCGCGTGCTCGATCGCGTGGGGTGGCGGGCTGGTGCCGCCGCTGCTCGCACGGCGAGCAGCCCCCTCCTCCGCGGACGGCGAGTCGCCGGACTCGCCGTGGGGTTGCCGTGAGTAACCCCGGCGATCGCGTTGTGCGATCGCGATCCCCATGCGGGGGATCCGGCTGGACGTGCGCGGCTTCGGCCCGGCGATGCGTTCGGTCGGAACCCCGGCTCGTGTGGTGGTTCGCGTGTACTCCGGCGAAGGGATTTTGATCGGGGTTATGTTTCCGCTATTTCGTTAACCCCGGGATATCGATTTCCAACAATTGCTTCTATCTCCTTTTGTGTTCCAAAACACATATCCTTAGATAGATGCATTCCGTCTTTGAAAGGTAATGAACCTTTCTCGGAATCTTGCATGTTAAAACGAACCATAATCGTATAAGATATCTAGAGAAGTACAATGTTCTTTTCTTGAGATCCTAGATCTTAAGAACAGCTCTAACTTCTTCTTTATCTCATATATCGATTTTGTTGGAAATCGACTACCCGGGACACGTCCGTTCGAACACTCGAACATCCGGACGTCCCCAATCGACTTCTGGAAGTCACCCTCGGACAGCCATGGCCGCCCACCCAAGAGATCGCGCATCCGCCGCAGCCGAAGCCGCGGCTCGCGATCTGCCCGGAGCAGGCGACCGCCTGCCTACCAGGCGACCGCTCGCGCAGCAAGGAAAGCGAGCGCTTGCTGCCCAGGCGATCGCCCGCGACCTGTCGCGAGCGGGCGCTTGCCTCCTCTGGCGGTCGCCTGGCTGCTGCGGACAGCAGCGCGATCCGCCCGTTCCGGCTGTTCCGATGAGGTTTTCTCGATCCGACTGCCACGCCGGAGGTCAGAAACCTCCCAGCAGTCCGAGAACATCACATCCAAGTCACGGAACCCGATCTTTGGTTCGTTGTATGATTAACGCAAAAACAGAGATCGAATAAATAGCGGAATAAGAATCGATCTCATACCTCTCGGTCGATTGTTGAGACCTTAGACGCTTCTAGTGTATGACTCTGCCCGACTCCAGCCGTTGTGTAGGCAACGATCCGCTGGGTTCGTCCTTGTCTGCACTCTCCTTTCCAAGACCACCGTATGAATTATTCTCTGAGAATAATTTAATTGCGTTAACTGTTTTTATTTTAACAGAGAAAAAAAAAACTTTAATTGCGCTAACACAATTAATTTTTCTCTGCTGAAATAAATTGTTGCGGCGAATGTTAGGTCTTAGGAGAGGGCAAGGGGGGGGGGTTTAAATAGAGCTACACTAGGGACCCAAGGTTAAATTAATTAAGGGCTAAAATGCAATATTAATTAACTTGGAGTCTTTAAAAAGAAAACCTTAATTAATTACATTTTTAATTATTATTAATTCCACTAAATAATAATAATTGAATTCCCGAAATTAATTTAATATTATTTCAACAATAATATTTCCGCCGAAATTACATATACGACTTTCCCCGTGTTTAAGATATCGAACGTCCACGAATTTATTTAATTACTAATAATTAAATTAATTCGTTTCTTATTATCCGAGACTAGTACCACTCATCCTTATTATCATGTGGAACAAATCCACCTGCAGGGTTTACATGATAAACTTTATGAGCTCATCTCGGGGACGTAATCAACCCAATAAACGGGACACAGTTTCCTGTCTATAATCTATAGCATGCCGTGCGCACAATTACGATTCCCAATTTACCGAGGATCTCGACTAATCAATTAGTCTCACTCATTGGCAAGTTAAAGAACCGAGAATTGGACACACGCACCTATAATTATATAGGGATTAGGAATTCGTATATCCGTAATATCTGAGGTCTAGTTCGATTACTGCGATTAGTATAAATCGAACGCCCTCCCGTGGTCCTGCTCAATACACCAAGTGTACGAGTGTAACATGATAGTCAAGACCGACTATCTACCAGTCACACAACGACGTACCGATGGATTGTCCCTGTCCATCTAAGTCGTGAGCCACTGTTCGATAATATACGAGTAACCGACAGTATGATCTTCCGCGTGTCTCCTCACGCCATACTATCTACAACGTATATATCTAGGACTATAGAGCACAGAGTTATAATAAACAAAATGCAGACTGTTTGATTAATAGATAATAAAACACAGATAAGGAGTTCCATATTGTCACTAAACTAGACATTTAGAATATAACTCCATCAATCTCCCACTTATACTAAAAGTCTAGTTGCCCTCTCCCATACATCCGATACCCATCCCCTTCACGTGTCTCTTGAACGCTTCCGCTGGAAGTGCTTTCGTAAAGGGGTCTGCCAGGTTATCCGCTGATGCAATCTTGGTGACAACCGCATCGCCTCTCCTGACGATGTCTCTAATCAGGTGGTACTTGCGATCTATGTGTTTACTCGCATTGTGGGCTCGTGGTTCCTTTGCATTTGCCACTGCACCACTATTGTCACAATAAATTGTGATAGCTCTAGGCAAATCAGGAATCACATCTAAGTCCATGATGAAGTTCCGGAGCCACACCGATTCTTTAGCTGCCTCAGAGGCTGCTACATATTCGGCTTCCATGGTAGAGTCCGAAATGCATTTCTGCTTAACACTCCTCCATGAAACTGCTCCACCTCCCAATGTGAACACATAGCCTGATGTAGACTTTCGCTGTTCCTTATCAGATTGGAAATCCGAATCTGTGTAACCCACAGGAATCAATTCAGACGCTTTGTAACTTAGAACATAATTCCTAGTCCTTCGCAGGTACTTAAGTATGTTCTTTACAGCAGTCCAGTGACCTTGTCCAGGGTTACTCTGATATCTAGCTACCATGCCTACGGCATAGCAGATATCAGGTCTCGTGCACAACATAGCATACATTAGACTACCCACTGCCGAAGCATAAGGAATTGTCTTCATGTAATCTATCTCCTTTTGTGTCTTGGGACACATATCCTTAGATAGATGAATTCCATGGCAGAAAGGTTGAGAACCTCTCTTGGAATTCTGCATGTTGAAACGAGCTAGAATCGTATCAATGTATGAAGCCTGGGACAAGCTCAATGTTCTTTTCTGGCGATCTCGTATAACCTTGATCCCAAGAACATGCCCTACTTGTCCTAAGTCTTTCATATCGAATTGCTTGGACAACCATCCCTTTATGTCCGACAACATCTTCACATTGTTGCCAATTAGAAGAATGTCGTCTACATAAAGCACGAGAAACGCCACGCTGTTTCCGTCACTTCTCCGGTATACACACGACTCGTCCATGCTTTGAATGAATCCATAAGACTGGATAACCTCATCAAACCGCATGTTCCAAGATCTAGAAGCTTGCTTCAATCCATAGATGGATCGCTTTAGCTTACACACTAGATGCTCTTGGCCTTTCTCGATGAAACCCTCTGGCTGTCTCATATAAATGGTCTCGTCAAGATTCCCATTTAAGAATGCTGTCTTGACGTCCATTTGCCACACCTCATAATCCATATGAGATGCTATAGACAAAAGAATCCGGATCGACTTTAGCATAGCTACCGGCGAAAAGGTTTCCTCATAATCGATCCCTTCTTTCTAAGTGTACCCTTTCGCAACAAGCCTAGCTTTGAAGGTTTCCACCTTCCCGTCAGACCCTCTTTTCCTCTTGTACACCCACTTGCAACCAATGGCTTTTACACCTTTGGGCGGTGTTACAAGATCCCAGACCTGATTTGAATCCATAGATTCAATCTCAGATTTCATCGCCTTTTGCCAAGACTGAGCATCTTGATCTTTAAGCGCCTCGCCGTAGGTCCTGGGATCGGCTTCATGTTCTCCAGGTAACAAGTCCGAAGACTCACCTATAAACATGAACCTGTCGGGTTGTCGAACAACCCTCCCACTACGACGACGCTCCGGTGTAACCTCAGTAACTACAGGTGCAGACTGTGGTGGCGTATCACCCGGTTGGGTTGGATCTAAGCCTTGATCGTTCCCTCTCAGTTCGTTAAGTATTATCTCACTATTGGGCTTGTGGTCCATTATATAATCCTCTTCCAAGAACCGAGCGTTGGTGCTAACAACAATCTTCTGGTCCTTAGGACTATAAAATAGACCACCTTTCGTTCCTCTAGGATATCCTATAAACAACCGAATATCTGAACGTGACTCCAACTTATCAGCTCCGTGCTTCTGCACATGTGCTGGACAACCCCAGATCCGAATGTGTTTCAAGTTTGGCTTACGCCCGGTCCACAATTCCGAGGGTGTCTTAGGGACTGATTTGGAAGGAACTAAGTTCAAGATATAAGCTGCTGTTTCCAAGGCATATCCCCAGAACGAAACTGGTAGTTCTGAGTAACTCATCATAGATCTTACCATTTCCATAAGAGTCCTATTCCTTCTTTCTGCTACACCATTCTGCTGGGGCGTGTATGGTGCAGTCATCTGGGAATCAATCTCATTCTCTAATAAGTACGCCTTAAACTCTCCCGAGAGGTACTCTCCTCCACGATCAGATCGTAGAGTCTTTATGGTCTTACCATGAAGGTTCTCCACAAGAGCTTTGTACTCCTTGAACTTGTCAAAGCACTCGCTCTTGCGGCGCATCAGGTATATAAAACCATACCTTGAGTAATCATCAGTGAAGGTTACAAAATATTCGTAACCTCCTCTCGCTTGGACAGATAAAGGCCCGCACAAATCAGAGTGAATCAATTCCAGTACTTCCTTGGATCTATACCCCTTATCACTAAAGGGTCGCTTGGTCATTTTTCCTTCCAGGCATGATTCGCAGGTTGGAAAGTCCTCATCTTTCACATCACTGAGTATTCCATCAGTTATCAACCTTTGAATCCTGCCCAAGTTAATATGACCTAGCCTAAGATGCCATAAGTACTTTTGATTCATCCTAGAAGGCTCCTTTCTCTTATTGGTACTAGATGTGTTATACGACTCTACTCGTTGTATCGTGGAATAATTAGGATTCAGTATATATAAGTTGCCTATCAATGTACCAGAACAGATATAATCACCATTCTTTTTGACAATAACAGAATTATCAAAAGAAACTGAATATCCATTCAAAACCAACTTAGAAACCGAAACAAGGTTCTTTCTAAAATCCGGTACATAAAGACAATTATTCAATACCAAAACATTATTATTAAAAGATAAATGAACATCTCCCACTGCAACCGCCGCCACTTTCGTAGCGTTGCCCATGTAGATGGTGATCTCTCCCTCTCTAAGCCGCCGGGTTTCCTGGAACCCCTGCAAAGAATTGCAGACATGATCAGTGGCTCCCGTATCCACACACCAGGTACCGGTGGATAACACCGCTAAACATGTTTCAGTGACTAAGGAAAAATTCATACCTCCTTGTCTGAGAGGACAATTAGACTTCCAATGTCCAGACTGCTTGCAACGGAAACACTTGCCCTTAGGCCTGTTCACTCCATTCTGTGGTCCACCAACTCTGGGCCCACTGGGTTTCCGTCCTTGCTTTTTCTTCTTCTTAATCCCCGAAGGGCGAGGAAGAGTCGATTTCACAGCCACAAGTGCTTGAGAGTTCTTAAAGATACCCTCTGCCGCCTGGAGTTCAGTCAGGAGTTCCGCCAACGTATATAACCTCTTGTTCATGTTATAGTTCAGGCGGAACTGCTCAAAACTCCTAGGCAGAGACTGGAGCACTATATCGATCTGGGTTTCCCCATCGATAGCTCCTCCCATAATCTCTATCTCATTCAGATAGCCTATCATCCTAAGAACGTGATCCCTCACGGGCGTTCCTTCGGACATAGTGGCCGTCATGAGTTGCCTCATAGCATCTTGTCTGGCTGCCCTGTCCTGACTACCAAACATCTCCTTGAGGTTAAGCATCATATCATAGGCAGTGTCCATGGCTTCATGCTGATGTTGCAGCACATTTGACATAGATGCCAAAATGTAGCACCGCGCCATCTGATCAGCCTTGACCCACTTCCGATGAGCTTCCTTTTCCTCAGGAGAGGATGTTTCAGTAGGTGCAACAGGACATTCGACCTGGAGTACATACTTGTACTCCTCAGCAGTTAGGACAATGTCCAAGTTTCGTTTCCAATCAACATAATTTGGACCAGTGAGTTTGTTTTCTTTTAGTATCACAGACAGCGGGTTGAGTACCATATCTATAAAAGAGACAAATCAAACCGTCAAATTTAATTCGATATTAACTCCCTTAATTAATATCATTAAATTTACCAATCAATCCTAAAATCCCATCAGACCAGCATGCCACGTTCATGTGGACGTATACTAGTCCAAACGATTTTATAATTGGACTTTTACTTTGGTCGTACATCATTACAGCAGTGACTCCGATGGGGAGGATACTGTAAAGCGTACCTAAGTGTATACCATTTCTCAGTACTAAGTTAACCGCTCGGGAACTACATATCCACCGCAAGCCACGTTAGTGTGGACGTGTGGACGTTTACTAAACAAACAACTTTGTTAATTGAATTCCATTTAATAAATTTCACAATTTCGTTAATCAAAACTTGATATCTCGTAAGTGAAACTCGAAGTTTCTAACCAGCGATCAATCATGCAATTGAGCCCTATCTCTCACTAAGTGAGGGAGCCAACCAGACAATCGATCTAGTCATCAAATGACTCGAATGTCTCTAATCAGTGTCATCGACATAAGCAAGCGCTTTGGCTCCATTCCACTCCCCGGGGTGAGAATGAGTCGAGTTGAACTTAGTCTTTGAAAAACAGATTAGGCATTTGCTTTGAAAAACTTAAGTGTTCAATTCTATAAATGGAATTGAATTCGAATTTCGATCAAAGTGATTTCCGTGTATCGACTTTATCCGATAGGGAGGATGACACTAAAGCCAACTCGTAAGTCAATACACATCACTCTCGAAACAGAGAATGGAGACCGCGGGATTGTTTCCAATCCCTCTCCCACTTAGTATTTTACGATTTAGGGATATACATGCATAAAATAATAAGCATAATAAAACACGTAAATCACACAATAAGCAATTAACGTGGCCTGATTATTATGGCCTTAAAATCTTGAATGCACGTCTCTTGGAACTCGAACTCGTTGCTCGTCTCAACTTCGATTCTCGTTCCTCCGGGCTTCGATCTCGTCTCGATCCAATAGCAGAAATTAATTACAAAAAAAAATCTACTAAGTCCGGTATCGATCCTATACACTTTGATCGATCCTATACAAGTCCCGGATGCAACGAAAAAAAATAAACCTAACGACTCAACCCGTCGTTTTTATCTATTACAAACAAGCAACTTTCCAAAAATAAAACGATCTCGACAAGCCCGAGAGTTTAATCAAAACCACATACATACAGCACAAAATATCAAAAATAAATTGGCCATAATAATCGGGTTCAACCTGCAAGGTAACACGCGCAAAAATACAATGAACCGATAACCGGCTCTGATACCAATTGTTGGAAATCGACTACCCGGGACACGTCCGTTCGAACACTCGAACATCCGGACGTCCCCAATCGACTTCTGGAAGTCACCCTCGGACAGCCATGGCCGCCCACCCAAGAGATCGCGCATCCGCCGCAGCCGAAGCCGCGGCTCGCGATCTGCCCGGAGCAGGCGACCGCCTGCCTACCAGGCGACCGCTCGCGCAGCAAGGAAAGCGAGCGCTTGCTGCCCAGGCGATCGCCCGCGACCTGTCGCGATCGGGCGCTTGCCTCCTCTGGCGGTCGCCTGGCTGCTGCGGACAGCAGCGCGATCCGCCCGTTCCGGCTGTTCCGATGAGGTTTTCTCGATCCGACTGCCACGCCGGAGGTCAGAAACCTCCCAGCAGTCCGAGAACATCACATCCAAGTCACGGAACCCGATCTTTGGTTCGTTGTATGATTAACGCAAAAACAGAGATCGAATAAATAGCGGAATAAGAATCGATCTCATACCTCTCGGTCGATTGTTGAGACCTTAGACGCTTCTAGTGTATGACTCTGCCCGACTCCAGCCGTTGTGTGGGCAACGATCCGCTGGGTTCGTCCTTGTCTGCACTCTCCTTTCCAAGACCACCGTATGAATTATTCTCTGAGAATAATTTAATTGCGTTAACTGTTTTTATTTTAACAGAGAAAAAAAAAACTTTAATTGCGCTAACACAATTAATTTTTCTCTGCTGAAATAAATTGTTGCGGCGAATGTTAGGTCTTAGGAGAGGGCAAGGGGGGGGTTTAAATAGAGCTACACTAGGGACCCAAGGTTAAATTAATTAAGGGCTAAAATGCAATATTAATTAACTTGGAGTCTTTAAAAAGAAAACCTTAATTAATTACATTTTTAATTATTATTAATTCCACTAAATAATAATAATTGAATTCCCGAAATTAATTTAATATTATTTCAACAATAATATTTCCGCCGAAATTACATATACGACTTTCCCCGTGTTTAAGATATCGAACGTCCACGAATTTATTTAATTACTAATAATTAAATTAATTCGTTTCTTATTATCCGAGACTAGTACCACTCATCCTTATTATCATGTGGAACAAATCCACCTGCAGGGTTTACATGATAAACTTTATGAGCTCATCTCGGGGACGTAATCAACCCAATAAACGGGACACGGTTTCCTGTCTATAATCTATAGCATGTCGTGCGCACAATTACGATTCCCAATTTACCGAGGATCTCGACTAATCAATTAGTCTCACTCATTGGCAAGTTAAAGAACCGAGAATTGGACACACGCACCTATAATTATATAGGGATTAGGAATTCGTATATCCGTAATATATGAGGTCTAGTTCGATTACTGCGATTAGTATAAATCGAACGCCCTCCCGTGGTCCTGCTCAATACACCAAGTGTACGAGTGTAACATGATAGTCAAGACCGACTATCTACCAGTCACACAACGACGTACCGATGGATTGTCCCTGTCCATCTAAGTCGTGAGCCACTGTTCGATAATATACGAGTAACCGACAGTATGATCTTCCGCGTGTCTCCTCACGCCATACTGTCTACAACTTATATATCTAGGACTATAGAGCACAGAGTTATAATAAACAAAATGCAGACTGTTTGATTAATAGATAATAAAACACAGATAAGGAGTTCCATATTGTCACTAAACTAGACATTTAGAATATAAATCCATCAGATTTTTCTAGACAACCATCATTTAATGTCTGACAACATCTTTACATTGGTACCAATGATAAAATGTTATCTACATAAAACCTCCGAGAAACACCACCTTGTTTCCATCACGTTTCCCATACACACGATTCGTCAATGCCTTTTGATGAATCCATCAAATGGACTATCTCATCAATGCGCAAGTTCCACGAACTCTAGCTTTGTTACAATCCATAAATGGATCAACTAAGCTTGTACTCTAAATGATCTCGCCTTTTAACAATAATCCTTATTATTCTCTAAGAAGGCACATTTAGATCTAGTACTGCCTCTATGTAGATCCAGGGATTGATTTCATGTATACTAGGTCCAGAGTTCAAGACTCTCCTAGTCTTATGAATATCTTCGGTTGTCAAACAACCTCCCACTACAATGGCATTCCGGTGTATAAACAGTAATAACAGTAGGTGCAGATAGTGATGTACCGCTACTCGGTTCGGCTGGTTCTAAGTCTTAATCGTTTTCTCTCTCTTCAGAAGTATCATGTCATTTTGGGCTTGTGGTTCATCTAATAGTCTTCCTCTAAGAACCGGGCGTTAGAACTTATAACGTCCTTCTGGTTCATAGTACTATCGAACACACACCTTTTGTTCTTTTAGGATATTCTACAACCACATTTGAATGTGCCGTTGTTTCCAAGACATATCCATAGAACATAGGTAGTTCCGTTTAACTCAATCTTTTACTATTTCTATAAGAGTTCCATTTCTTATTTCCGACACACCATTTCTACAGAGGACTGTATGGTGTAGTTACTTGGGATCCAATCCCAAGCTCTGATCATACATCAGAGTCAATCAATTCTAATACTTGTCCGGATCTTATATCTTATATCCATAAAGGATTGCTTAGTCGTATTATCTTCCAAATTAGATTCTTAGGTCGGAAGGTCCACTCCTTCAACTTAATTGATCTTACAATCAAATTTCGACCTTTGAACTTCTTTATTTGAATAAATATGACTTAGCATAAGAATCCACAAGTATAAATGATTTAATAAAGAAATCTCTTATTAGTAAAACGAGTTATGTATAACGGTTCGTTGCATCGTGGTGGACTCAGGATTCATCATTTATATATTGCTAGCTAATGTACCAAAATAAATAATATCATTATTTCTTCTTATAACCATCAAATGATTAAAAGAAATAAAATATTCATTCATTAGAAATCCAGAACAAAGTTCTTTCTAATATGAAAGGTACATAAAAGCTATAAATCAAAATGAAATCCTATAAAATGTCCTCCACTGCAACTGCTGCCTCCTCCACAGCATTGCTCATATAGACTACGATTTCTTCTTTTCTAAGTCGTCGGGTTTCCTGGAGCCCTTGCATTTAGAATGCACATACCGTCAGTGGTTCTATATCTACACACCAGGTTCCGGCAGATAATACCACTGACTATGTTTTACGACTAAAGAAGATTTCGTACTTTCTAGAGGATAATCAGACTTCCAGTACCCAAACTGTTTGCATCGAGAACACTTGCCTCATGGCTTTCTCGTCCCATCTAGTGGTCTAAGTTTCTTAGGACCACTGGGTTTCTTTGCTTGCTTTTCCTTTTTCCCCGATCTTGCCCTTAGGTTCGAAACCTTTGGCATTGGCTACAAGAGCTTGCGATTTCCGTCTCAACTCGTCCAAAAGGTCAATCATCTCAAAAAACGTGTTTAAGCGTTTCCTCGAAGTGACTGGCCTTTATGAGTATCCTCATCGCTTCTTGTCTAGCCGCCTATGTCAATAGGCTCGGGAGGACATAGCTCACTGAGTACAACCTTGCACTCTTTTAACAGTTTGGGTAATGTCTAGATCTCTATTCTAATCATTACATTTAGGGACCAGTGAGTTAAAATCCTTAAGTATCACAGAAAGTGGGTTCAAAGCCATATCCTAATCTATGAGCACATATAACAACAAACAATCGATTTAATCTCCGATATTATCTCCCTTAAATAATATCATTAAACCACTAATCACATCTAAAATCCCATCAGATATGGCAAGCCACGTTCCTGTGGACGTTTACCTATCCAAATGATTTAGCAATTAGATTTGCTTCGGTCGTACATCAATTATAGCGTTACTTCGTTGGGAAGAATACTATAAAGCGTACCTAAGTGTAAACCATTACTCAGTATCTAAGAAGATTGTTTGGGATACGTATATTCACCGCAAGCCACGTTCGTGTGGACGTTTACGTTAACATACGCTCCTTCACTCCCTTCCATAACTGTCTACATCAATTAATCCAAGATCCCATCCAGTATAGCAAGCCACGTTCGTGTGGACGTTTACTACACCAAAAGATCTTTATAATTGACTCCCAATTACTTGAATCATTCAATCTTGTAAATCAAGACGCGGAGAATCATAAGTGAAACTCGAAGTTTCTAACCAGTGATTCACCATGCGAACAACCCTATCTCTCATAAAATGAGGGAGCCGAGCAGACAATCGATCCATCTATCAAAGAATGGTACGAAGGTCTCTAATTTGTGTCATCCACATGACCAAGTGGCTTTGGCTCCATTCCACTCCCCGGGGTGAGAACGAGTCGACTTGAAATCAGTTTCAGAAAGACAAATTAGGCATTGTTTGATAAACTTAATAAATGTTTCTCGTAAAAGGAATTACAAGAATTCTCCTCCAATGACTTGTCTATACGAACTTCAAAAGTCCATAAAAGTCACCAAGAGAACAGCAATGAAGACCATGGCAATGTTTCCATTCCCTCTCCCACTTAGCTTTTTATAACAAAGGGATACGCTATCTAATGCATAATTAAATACACATAAGCATAATAACAAACATACATTTCATGCAAGTACGTACACAAATAATCAAATAATTGCTAAAGTAAAATTATTTCTCGACTATTCGTACCTTGATGAATTCCTGCATGCTTGTCTTGAGTCTTCATTCTACGTCTTGAATACTTTGCCGAGCGACGGAAAAATTCTTTGATTCTCATATTTAATTTTACTCCAATTAAATAAAATCAATTCCATTGATTTCCATATTTAATTCTATTTTAAATAAAATCCAAGATTTTCCAATTCAAAATAAATTTTGAATTAATCTATTGATTTTAAATAAAATACTTAAATTAAATAAAATCAATTTTATTAAAATCCATTGATTTCCATATTTAATTTTATTCTAAATAAAATCCAAGATTTTCCAATCCAAAATAAATTTTGAATTAATCTAATGATTTTAAATAAAATACTTAAATTAAATAAAATCAATTTTATTAAAATCCATTGATTTCCATATTTAATTTTATTCTAAATAAAATCCAAGATTATCAAATCCAAAATAAATTTTGAATTAATCTAATGATTTTAAATAAAATACTTAAATTAAATAAAATCAATATTATTAAAATCCATTGATTTCTATATTTAATTCTATTCTAAATAAAATCCAAGATTTTCCAATCCAAAATAAAATTTTGAACCCAGAAATATTTGCGCAAATGCCCCTAAACAGGGACTAAACTGTAATATAAATAAACTTTGGTGAACTCCATTTCTTCAATGTATTTTCATTGATTTTTCACACGTACAAATGAAGTTCAGCATCACATATAAATAGAGCTCATGGAATAATCTAGAATAGGGACTAAAAAGCAAATACAAGATAAATAGTACAGCTCCAGCTGCACAAAGGATTTTCCATATTTAATTTTATTCTAAATAAAATCCAAGATTATCCAATCCAAAATAAATTTTGAATTAATCTAATGATTTTAAATAAAATACTTAAATTAAATAAAATCAATATTATTAAAATCCATTGATTTCTATATTTAATTCTATTCTAAATAAAATCCAAGATTTTCCAATCCAAAATAAAATTTTGAATTAATCTAATGATTTTAAATAAAATACTTAAATTAAATAAAATAAATATTTTAATAATTTCTCAATCCTATTTAGATTTGATCTCAAGAATCCCAATCAAAATCGGATTTTGATTCTTCTTAAGACTTCTAATCCAAGTAGGTATAGGATATCTAGAGAAAACTAGGATTTTTCTTTCCTAATTTAACTCTCCATCTAATTCCATTATTTAATTCCATAATTAAGAAATCTAATCCAAATAGAATTTGAATTAATTCCAAAATTAAATTAAATAAAATTAGAAAGATTAAATTATTTCCGGAAAGATCGGATTTACCGGGACGAACCAAAAACGAGACCCGCTTGAATCAAAAGTCCATCCCCGATCGAACCATGCACAGCACATGCATATCGACCCAAGCCATACCACATGCTTGGACATGACAGCACCATGAATCAAAAGATTCACGTCATGCCATGTGAACCATGCCATTTACGCACAACCACCAAAAATAATACATGGTGTCGTCCGCCGACAAAGACGATGTCGGCCGACACCTTTTGCAAAATTCAAGTAGCAGCGCGTAAAAACGATCGTCTTCTCCGGCACGTCGTCTCCTCCGACTATCTATGCCATCGACTTGCTGCGACCCACCACACGAACAGCCCCCGATCGAGCCGAACGAACCGCGTCGTTCGATCGATTGCGCCGACGCCCGTCTGGAGTTCGCCGGAGCAGCGTGCGTGCAGCTGCGACTCGCTGGGCTTCCGTCGACTCCCGGCGAACCATCCCACGATGGTGAACGCTAAGTCGACAAGCCCTTTGTCCAGCCGCTGCCTTCGATATCCGAGCGTGAAGCTGTCCGCGAGCATCGAGCACAACCGCCGGCTGCCGGCGAACCACCGCCACTGGTGGCATACGCCGACACGCCCAGTCGTGTTCAGCCCACGTCCAGCAACTCGCACAGCTCGTGCCTCCAGCTACCTTCCGGCAGCCCGCACCGAGCCCACGAACGATCGATCCGATTCGATTATTCCGAAAACCCTCGATTTTAATAATTTATTTTTCCGTCCAACACAATTCATACAAGAGAGAAAAACATAGACGTAGAAAAATATATATAGCACAATAATTTAATTAAATAAATTAATCTATGGCTATAAACATCGAGAATCGATTATCGAAACAATTAACGAAAAACGTAACCGTACGCTCTGATACCAATTGTTGGAATTCGATATCCCGGGCTATTAAAATTTGCGGAAACAATAACCCGATCAAAATCCCTTCGCCGGAGATCACGCGAACACCACCGCACGCGCCGGAGCACGACCGAGGACACGACGCACCCGAAGGCACGCCGCTGCCCCAGCCGAGCCCCCGCGAGCGGGGCTCCATGCGATTATCGATCGCATCGATCGATCGATTGGGGTGGGGCTGCCCAGCAGCCCCCGCGGCGAGTCCGGCGACTCGCCGCCGCCTGGAGGTCCCCACCGTCGAGGTGGGGTGGGGTGCAGCACCAGCCCGCGCCCCCAGCGATCGATCGTGAGATCGATCGCATGCCCGCGGCCCAGCCGCGGGTCTCTCCTCCGCGCGCCCTCGAAACCCTAGCCGGGCGATCCCGCGGTCCGGTGGTTTCACCACCACCGCGTGATCGTTCGTCTAATCCGGGGTTCGATCCTTGGATCTTGTTTTTCGATAATTGATTCAATAAACTTGAATTAAATTGCGGAAATTTAATTCACCTTTCGATTCGTTGTGCGTAGAAACGAGATCTTATGATGACCTTGAGATCTTCCCACGTATTCCTTGCACTTGTTCGAACGTCGGGTGGGCGACGATCCTCCGAACACTATGGATCTCCTTCTCTACTTTCTCTCTCTAGAATTGTGATCTTCAAGTTATGAGAATAGAGAAGACCATGTAGTGCTTTTATAAGCTACGTAGGGGATCTTAAGGAGGTGGAATATTGGGCTTCCAATATTAATGATTAAATTGAGCCCAAGCCCAAATCTATTAATCCATTAATATTAATTAATTCTATTTTCCACTATATAAAATTAATTGCACTCCCAATATTAAACCATATTATATCAAATAATATTTTCTCCGGTAGTATTATTTATTCCGTGTATTTAATATTTAAATATCCATGAATAAAATTAATTTATTGCTAATTAATTTATTCATCTCTTATATCCGAGACTAGTACCATTCAACCTTAATTATTATGCGGAACAAATCCACCTGCAGGGTTTACATAATAATTCTTTATGAACTCATCTCGAGGATATTATCAACCCTTACGGGATACACTTTCCCGTCAAGTATTCACGGCATGTCATATATAAAATATAGCGACCCAACTTAACCGGTAATTAACCCAATAATTAAATCGGTTAATTCCTTTGGAAAATCAAAGTCACTTATATTAAATATACACACCCGCAATAGTATCGGGGATTAAGAATAAAATACACTGAGACTTAAATCGATTATCGCCGGCAATCCTAATCGATAAATCTCAAACGATCCGCTCAATACACCAAGTGTACAAGTGTGATAAAATAATCAAGACAGATCATTTTCTCTCTCACACAACGACTACCGATGGATTGGTCCGTGTCCATCTAGGTCGTGAGCAACTGTTCGATTAAATACGAGTAACCTATAGTATGATCTTCTGTGTGGGCCCGACACACCATACTAACTACAACGTATAGAATCCAGGACTATAATTTGCATATATTTAATTATAAATAATTAAATGCAAATAATTGTTTATTTAATTAAATAGATTAGTGGCAATGGATCGTGAGTTTCCGTTACTTAAATCTAGACATTAAGTACACAACTCCAACAATCTCCCACTTGTACTAAGGTCTAGTCATTTTCTCCAAAGTCCCGACTCCCATACTCATCACGTGCTTAAGTTGTACTTCCAAGAAGTACTATGTGAATGAGCACTCTAGGTTGCCGCTCTGAAGTTATCTTGGTGACTACAGCGTCGTCTCCCTCGACGATGACTCGTATCAGGTGGTACTTGCTCTATGTGTTATCTTACACTTATGGACTTGTGATCTTACCATTTGCTATCGCACCGCTATTTACATAGCCTTTGGCAAATTAAGAATCACATCTAAGTCCCAGAGATTATCCCGGAGTTATACCAAAACTTCCGCTGCCTCTGAGGCCGCTTATTTGGTTACCCATGGCAGAGTCCGAAAAGCATCGTGCTTATCACTCTTCCATGTTAAAACTCCTTCTCCTTCAATAGTGAAACACATAGCCTGATATCGACTTACACCGGTCCTCAATCGATTAGAAATCTAAGAGAATGTAATCCAAAGGAAATGTTTGTCTGCTCCGTAATCCAGGACATAGTTTCTAGTACTTCGAAAGTACTTTAAATGATCCTTACAGCAGTCGAATATTCCTTTCCAGGATTACCTTGATATCCTCCCACTATGCTAACCGCATAGCCGATATCAGGTTCTTGTTTTTTACAATGCATTTATTAAGCTTTCCTCACTGTAAGTGTAGGAATCCGCTTTCATTGCTTCTATCTCCTTTTGTGTTCCAAAACACATATTCTTAGATAGATGCATTCCGTCTTTGAAAGGTAATGAACCTTTCTCGGAATCTTGCATGTTAAAACGAACCATAATCGTATAAGATATCTAGAGAAGTACAATGTTCTTTTCTTGAGATCCTAGATCTTAAGAACATGCTCTAACTTCTTCTTTATCTCATATATCGATTTTTCTAGACAACCATCATTTAATGTCTGACAACATCTTTACATTGGTACCAATGATAAAATGTTATCTACATAAAACCTCCGAGAAACACCACCTTGTTTCCATCACGTTTCCCATACACACGATTCGTCAATGCCTTTTGATGAATCCATCAAATGGACTATCTCATCAATGCGCAAGTTCCACGAACTCTAGCTTTGTTACAATCCATAAATGGATCAACTAAGCTTGTACTCTAAATGATCTCGCCTTTTAACAATAATCCTTATTATTCTCTAAGAAGGCACATTTAGATCTAGTACTGCCTCTATGTAGATCCAGGGATTGATTTCATGTATACTAGGTCCAGAGTTCAAGACTCTCCTAGTCTTATGAATATCTTCGGTTGTCAAACAACCTCCCACTACAATGGCATTCCGGTGTATAAACAGTAATAACAGTAGGTGCAGATAGTGATGTACCGCTACTCGGTTCGGCTGGTTCTAAGTCTTAATCGTTTTCTCTCTCTTCAGAAGTATCATGTCATTTTGGGCTTGTGGTTCATCTAATAGTCTTCCTCTAAGAACCGGGCGTTAGAACTTATAACGTCCTTCTGGTTCATAGTACTATCGAACACACACCTTTTGTTCTTTTAGGATATTCTACAACCACATTTGAATGTGCCGTTGTTTCCAAGACATATCCATAGAACATAGGTAGTTCCGTTTAACTCAAGCTTTTACTATTTCTATAAGAGTTCCATTTCTTATTTCCGACACACCATTTCTACAGAGGACTGTATGGTGTAGTTACTTGGGATCCAATCCCAAGCTCTGATCATACATCAGAGTCAATCAATTCTAATACTTGTCCGGATCTTATATCTTATATCCATAAAGGATTGCTTAGTCGTATTATCTTCCAAATTAGATTCTTAGGTCGGAAGGTCCACTCCTTCAACTTAATTGATCTTACAATCAATTTTCGACCTTTGAACTTCTTTATTTGAATAAATATGACTTAGCATAAGAATCTACAAGTATAAATGATTTAATAAAGAAATCTCTTATTAGTAAAACGAGTTATGTATAACGGTTCGTTGCATCGTGGTGGACTCAGGATTCATCATTTATATATTGCTAGCTAATGTACCAAAATAAATAATATCATTATTTCTTCTTATAACCATCAAATGATTAAAAGAAATAAAATATTCATTCATTAGAAGTCCAGAACAAAGTTCTTTCTAATATGAAAGGTACATAAAAGCAATAACTCAAAATGAAATCCTATAAAATGTCCTCCACTGCAACTGCTGCCTCCTCCACAGCATTGCCCATGTAGACTACGATTTCTTCTTTTCTAAGTCGTCGGGTTTCCTGGAGCCCTTGCATTTAGAATGCACATACCGTCAGTGGTTCTATATCTACACACCAGGTTCCAGCAGATAATACCACTGACTATGTTTTACGACTAAAGAAGATTTCGTACTTTCTAGAGGATAATCAGACTTCCAGTACCCAAACTGTTTGCATCGAGAACACTTGCCTCATGGCTTTCTCTTCCCATCTAGTGGTCTAAGTTGCTTAGGACCATTGGGTTTCTTTGCTTGCTTTTCCTTTTTCCCCGATCTTGCCCTTAGGTTCGAAACCTTTGGCATTGGCTACAAGAGCTTGCGATTTCCGTCTCAACTCGTCCAAAAGGTCAATCATCTCAAAAAACGTGTTTAAGCGTTTCCTCGAAGTGACTGGCCTTTATGAGTATCCTCATCGCTTCTTGTCTAGCCGCCTATGTCAATAGGCTCGAGAGGACAAAGCTCACTGAGTACAACCTTGCACTCTTTTAACAGTTTGGGTAATGTCTAGATCTCTATTCTAATCATTACATTTAGGGACCAGTGAGTTAAAATCCTTAAGTATCACAGAAAGTGGGTTCAAAGCCATATCCTAATCTATGAGCACATATAACAACAAACAATCGATTTAATCTCCGATATTATCTCCCTTAAATAATATCATTAAACCACTAATCACATCTAAAATCCCATCAGATATGGCAAGCCACGTTCCTGTGGACGTTTACCTATCCAAATGATTTAGCAATTAGATTTGCTTCGGTCGTACATCAATTATAGCGTTATTTCGTTGGGAAGAATACTATAAAGCGTACCTAAGTGTAAACCATTACTCAGTATCTAAGAAGATTGTTTGGGATACGTATATTCACCGCAAGCCACGTTCGTGTGGACGTTTACGTTAACATACGCTCCTTCGCTCCCTTCCATAACTGTCTACATCAATTAATCATAGATCCCATCCAGTATAGCAAGCCACGTTCGTGTGGACGTTTACTACACCAAAAGATCTTTATAATTGACTCCCAATTACTTGAATCATTCAATCTTGTAAATCAAGACGCGGAAAATCATAAGTGAAACTCGAAGTTTCTAACCAGTGATTCACCATGCGAACAACCCTATCTCTCATAAAATGAGGGAGCCGAGCAGACAATCGATCCATCTATCAAAGAATGGTACGAAGGTCTCTAATTTGTGTCATCCACATGACCAAGTGGCTTTGGCTCCATTCCACTCCCCGGGGTGAGAACGAGTCAACTTGAAATCAGTTTCAGAAAGACAAATTAGGCATTGTTTGATAAACTTAATAAATGTTTCTCGTAAAAGGAATTACAAGAATTCTCCTCCAATGACTTGTCTATACGAACTTCAAAAGTCCATAAAAGTCACCAAGAGAACAGCAATGAAGACCATGGCAATGTTTCCATTCCCTCTCCCACTTAGCTTTTTATAACAAAGGGATACGCTATCTAATGCATAATTAAATACACATAAGCATAATAACAAACATACATTTCATGCAAGTACGTACACAAATAATCAAATAATTGCTCAAGTAAAATTATTTCTCGACTATTCGTACCTTGATGAATTCCTGCATGCTTGTCTTGAGTCTTCATTCTACGTCTTGAATACTTTGCCGAGCGACGGAAAAATTCTTTGATTCTCATATTTAATTTTACTCCAGTTAAATAAAATCAATTCCATTGATTTCCATATTTAATTCTATTTTAAATAAAATCCAAGATTTTCCAATTCAAAATAAATTTTGAATTAATCTATTGATTTTAAATAAAATACTTAAATTAAATAAAATAAATTTTATTAAAATCCATTGATTTCCATATTTAATTCTATTCTAAATAAAATCCAAGATTTTCCAATCCAAAATAAATTTTGAATTAATCTAATGATTTTAAATAAAATACTTAAATTAAATAAAATCAATTTTATTAAAATCCATTGATTTCCATATTTAATTTTATTCTAAATAAAATCCAAGATTATCCAATCCAAAATAAATTTTGAATTAATCTAATGATTTTAAATAAAATACTTAAATTAAATAAAATCAATATTATTAAAATCCATTGATTTCTATATTTAATTCTATTCTAAATAAAATCCAAGATTTTCCAATCCAAAATAAAATTTTGAATTAATCTAATGATTTTAAATAAAATACTTAAATTAAATAAAATCAATATTTTAATAATTTCTCAATCCTATTTAGATTAGATCTCAAGAATCCCAATCAAAATCGGATTTTGATTCTTCTTAAGACTTCTAATCCAAGTAGGTGTAACGCCCCGGCCCGTTGAGGGGTCGAAGCCCGACCCTAATGGGCCGGCTCAGTTACCAATGACTGCCGTCGGGAGTGATATTCTGGCCCCACTGTACCAACACTTGTCTTTTCCAGCGCACTTTGTCCTCACTCGTGCGCACCCAGGAGACTTCCCAGGGGGTCACCCATCCTAGAATTACTCCAGAGCCAGCACGCTTAACTTTGGAGTTCTTATAGGAGGATGCCCAGAAAAGAAGATGCATCTGTTGGTATGAGTAGCATATTCAATCCTTTTAAGCCTTTGAATTTTCTGGGGCGTTACAATCACCCCACCTTTTTCTGCGCAACGTCCTCGTTGCGTGCCTTACTTGCCTTACTTGCCCAGGACCAACCATCCGTGCAGGAATGCCCCTTGCGGGTACTCTCACCAACTTCTGGGTGGAGCACTTGGCTCTGCAAGACACTTAGTTCCCACAATTCCGGTCGGCACCTGCTCTGATACCATTTGTAACGCCTCGGCCCGTTGCGGGGTCGAAGCCCGACCCTAATGGGCCGGCTCGGTTACCAATGACTGCCGTCGGGAGTGATATCCTAGCCCCACTGTACCAACACTTGTCTTTTCCAGCGCACTTTGTCCTCACTCGTGCGCACCCGGGAGACTTCCCAGGGGGTCACCCATCCTAGAATTACTCCAGAGCCAGCACGCTTAACTTTGGAGTTCTTATAGGAGGGTGCCCAGAAAAGTAGATGTATCTGTTGGTATGAGTAGCATATTCAATCCTTTTAAGCCTTTGAATTTTCTGGGGCGTTACAATCACCCCACCTTTTCTGCGCAACGTCCCCGTTGCGTGCCTTGCTTGCCCAGGACCTACCATCCGTGCAGGAATGCCCCTTGCGGGTACTCTCACCAACTTCTGGGTGGAGCACTTGGCCCCGCAAGACACTTAGTTCCCACAATTCCGGTCGGCACCTGCTCTGATACCATTTGTAACGCCCCGGCCCATTAGGGTCGGGCTTCGACCCCGCAATATTATTACGTAATATATGGAATTAATATATATATAATAAACTTATATTTATAAATGATTAAATAAGAGGGAATTGGGCTGGGCATAAAAATAGAATAGGCTGACCTTAAGATATAGTGATTGGGTTTAGATAATTGGGCTAGGAAACTCATTGGAGTTGGATGATGTTGTTGGCCCGTAAGCAAACTTGACCCATTTGTGTCTTCTCCACTTTCGGTCGCTCTGATACCATTTGTAACGCCCCGGCCCGTTGAGGGGTCGAAGCCCGACCCTTATGGGTCGGCTCGGTTACCAATGACTGCTTGCGGGAGTGATATCCTGGCCCCACTGTACCAACACTTGTCTTTTCCAGCGCACTTTGTCCTCACTCGTGCGCACCCGGGAGACTTCCCAGGGGGTCACCCATCCTAGAATTACTCCAGAGTCAGCACACTTAACTTTGGAGTTCTTATAGGAGGATGCCCAGAAAAGAAGATGCATCTGTTGGTATGAGTAGCATATTTAATTCCTTTAAGCACTTGCATTTATGGGGCATTACTGTAACGCCCCGGCCCGTTGAGGGGTCGAAGCCCGACCCTAATGGGCCGGCTCGGTTACCAATGACTGCTTGCGGGAGTGATATCCTGGCCCCACTGTACCAACACTTGTCTTTTCCAGCGCACTTTGTCCTCACTCGTGCGCACCCGGGAGACTTCCCAGGAGGTCACCCATCCTAGAACTACTCCAGAGCGAGCACGCTTAACTTTGGAATTCTTATAGGAGGATGCCCAGAAAAGTAGATGCATCTGTTGGTATGAGTAGCATATTCAATTCTTTTAAGCCTTTGAATTTTCTGGGGCGTTACAATCACCCCACCTTTTTCTGCGGAACGTCCTCGTTGCGTGCCTTACTTGCCTTATACAATCACCCCACCTTTTTCTGCGCAACGTCCTCGTTGCGTGCCTTACTTGCCTTACTTGCCCAGGACCAACCATCCGTGCAGGAATGCCCCTTACGGGTACTCTCACCAACTTCTGGGTGGAGCACTTGGCCCCGCAAGACACTTAGTTCCCGCAATTCCGGTCGGCACCTGCTCTGATACCATTTGTAACGCCCCGGCCCGTTGAGGGGTCGAAGCCCGACCCTAATGGGCCAGCTCGGTTACCAATGACTGCCGTCGGGAGTGATATCCTGGCCCCACTGTACCAACACTTGTCTTTTCCAGCGCACTTTGTCCTCACTCGTGCGCACCCGGGAGACTTCCCAGGGGGTCACCCATCCTAGAACTACTCCAGAGTCAGCACGCTTAACTTTGGAGTTCTTATAGGAGGATGCCCAGAAAAGAAGATGCATCTGTTGGTATGAGTAGCATATTTAATTCCTTTAAGCACTTGCATTTTCGGGGCATTACAATCACCCCACCTTTTATGCGCAACGTCCTCGTTGTGCGCCTTCCTTTCCCAGGACCTACCATCCGTGCAGGATTCTAGAGGTGGCCCCTACGGGTACTAAATGGTATCAGAGCAGGTGCCGACCGGAATTGAGGGAACTAAGTGTCATGCGGGACCAAGTGCTCCACCCAGAAGTTGGTGAGAGTACCCGTAGGGGCCACCTCTAGAATCCTGCACGGATGGTAGGTCCTGGGAAAGGAAGGCGCACAACAAGGACGTTGCGCATAAAAGGCACCTTTTATGCGCAACGTCCTCGTTGTGCGCCTTCCTTTCCCAGGACCTACCATCCGTGCAGGATTCTAGAGGTGGCCCCTACGGGTACTAAATGGTATCAGAGCAGGTGCCGACCGGAATTGAGGGAACTAAGTGTCATGCGGGACCAAGTGCTCCACCCAGAAGTTGGTGAGAGTACCCGTAGGGGCCACCTCTAGAATCCTGCACGGATGGTAGGTCCTGGGAAAGGAAGGCGCACAACAAGGACGTTGCGCATAAAAGGCACCTTTTATGCGCAACGTCCTCGTTGTGCGCCTTCCTTTCCCAGGACCTACCATCCGTGCAGGATTCTAGAGGTGGCCCCTACGGGTACTAAATGGTATCAGAGCAGGTGCCGACCGGAATTGAGGGAACTAAGTGTCATGCGGGACCAAGTGCTCCACCCAGAAGTTGGTGAGAGTACCCGTAGGGGCCACCTCTAGAATCCTGCACGGATGGTAGGTCCTGGGAAAGGAAGGCGCACAACAAGGACGTTGCGCATAAAAGGTGGGGTGATTGTAATTGTAACGCCCCGGCCCGTTGAGGGGTCGAAGCCCGACCCTAATGGGCCAGCTCGGTTACCAATGACTGCCGTCGGGAGTGATATCCTGGCCCCACTGTACCAACACTTGTCTTTTCTAGCGCACTTTATCCTCACTCGTGCGCACCCGGGAGACTTCCCAGGGGGTCACCCATCCTAGAATTACTCCAGAGCCAGCACGCTTAACTTTGGAGTTCTTATAGGAGGGTGCCCAGAAAAGTAGATGCATCTGTTGGTATGAGTAGCATATTCAATCCTTTTAAGCCTTTGAATTTTCTGGGGCGTTACAGTAAGTATAGGATATCTAGAAAAACTAGGATTTTTCTTTCCTAATTTAACTCTCCATCTAATTCCATTATTTAATTCCATAATTAAGAAATCTAATCCAAATAGAATTTGAATTAATTCCAAAATTAAATTAAATAAAATTAGAAAGATTAAATTATTTCCGGAAAGATCGGATTTACCGGGACGAACCAAAAACGAGACCCGCTTGAATCAAAAGTCCATCCCCGATCAAACCATGCACAGGACATGCATATCGACCCAAGCCATACCACATGCTTGGACATGCACATGCACAGCACCATGAATCAAAAGATTCACGTCATGCCATGTGAACCATGCCATTTACGCACAACCACCAAAAATAATACATGGTGTCGTCCGCCGACAAAGACGATGTCGGCCGACACCTTTTGCAAAATTTAAGTAGCAGCGCGTAAAAACGATCGTCTTCTCCGGCACGTCTGTTGGAAATCGATATCCCGGAATTAATAAATTAATTAAAATTAATTATCCAATTAATTCCGACCGAAATCCTTTGGAGATCGAATATCCGGATTGTCTTAAAATTGCGCAACCGACAACCCAATCGAAATCCCGATCGCCGGATAAAACACGAACACCGACTCATCCGCAGAAGTCCGACCTTTGGAGACTACGCGCCCGAAGACACGCAGCCCGCCCCCAGACGAAGTCCCCCGCGAGTCGGAAACCACGAACACACCACGTGACCCGGGGCACGACCGAACACCACACGCGGGAAACCCCGCGTGCGTCCAGCCGAGCCCCCGCGTGGGGTTCGCGGATTGCTCGTAGCAATCCTTGGGGCTGCTCGTCGCAGCCCCGCAGCGAGTCCATGACTCGCTGCCCGTGAAGGGTGGCTCGCTCACGCGAGCCGCTACGGGAATCCCCGCAGCAACGCGCGAGCGGCTGCGGGTCGAGCCCGCAGCACCCCGCGATCGAACCCTAGGTTCGATCGCATCCCCGGCTCCCAGCCGGGGCTTCTCACGTCCGCGATCCCCAACGGGGATCCTCGACCGCCGCGGTCCGGTGGTCTTCGACCACCACCACCGGTCGACCCTCGTTCCGGGGTTCATCCCTTGGATCTTGGTTCGCGGTATTTTCACGATAATTAAGATGTAAAATCATCGAGGGGGTTTTTACGATTTTACCTTTGTTCTCGTTGTACGGAGAAACGAGATCTATGAAGACCTTGAGACCTTCCCACGTATTCCTTGCACTAGCTCGAACGTCGGTGGGCGACGATCTTCCGAACTCCATGGATCTCCCTCTCTACTTTCTCTCTCTAGAATTGTGATCTTCAAGTTATAAGAATAGAGAAGACCATGTAGTGCTTTTATAGGCTACGTAGGGGATCTTAAGGAGGTGGAATATTGGGCTTCCAATATTAATGATTAAATTGAGCCCAAGCCCAAATCTATTAATCCATTAATATTAATTAATTCTATTTTCCACTATATAAAATTAATTGCACTCCCAATATTAAACCATATTATATCAAATAATATTTCTCCGGTAGTATTATTTATTCCGTGTATTTAAGATATAAATATCCATGAATAAAATTAATTTATTGCTAATTAATTTATTCATCTCTTATATCCGAGACTAGTACCATTCAACCTTAATTATTATGCGGAACGAATCCACCTGCAGGGTTTACATAATAATTCCTTATGAACTCATCTCGGGGATATTATCAACCCTTCCGGGATACACTGTCCGGTCAATTATTCACGGCATGTCATATATGAAATATAGTGACCCAACTTAACCGGTAATCAACCCAATAATTAAATCGGTTAATTCCTTTGGTAAATCAAAGTCACTTATATTAAATATACACACCCACAATAATATCGGGGATTAAGAATAAAATACACTGAGACTCGAATCGATTATCGCCGGCAATCCTAATCGATGAATCTCAACGATCCGCTCAATACACCAAGTGTACAAGTGTGATAAAATAATTAAGATAAATTATTTTCTCTCTCACACAACGACTATACCGATGGATTGGTCCGTGTCCATCTAGGTCGTGAGCTACTGTTCGATTAAATACGAGTAACCGATAGTATGATCTTCTGTGCGCCCATGCTTGCACCATACTAACTACAACGTATGAAATCCAGAACTATGATTTGCATATATTTAATTATAAATAATTAAATGCAAATAATTGTTTATTTAATTAAATAGATTAATGGCAATGGATCGTGAGTTTGCGTTACTTAAATCTAGACATTAAGTACACAACTCCAACAATCTCCCACTTGTACTAAGGTCTAGTCATTTCCTCCAAACTCCCGACTCCCATACTCATCACGTGCTTAAGTTGTACTTCCAAGAAGTACTATGTGAATGAGCACTCTAGGTTGCCGCTCTGAAGTTATCTTGGTGACTACAGCGTCGTCTCCCTCGACGATGACTCGTATCAGGTGGTACTTGCACTATGTGTTATCTTACACTTATGGACTTGTGATTTCTTACCATTTGCCATTGCACCGCTATTTACATAGCCTTTGGAAAATTAAGAATCACATCTAAGTCCCAGAGATTATCCCGGAGTTATACCAAAACTTCCGCTGCCTCTGAGGCTGCTATTTGGTTACCCATGGCAGAGTCCGAAAAGCATCGTGCTTATCACTCTTCCATGTTAAACTCCTTCTCCTTCAATAGTGAAACACATAGCCTGATATCGACTTACACCGGTCCTCATTCGATTAGAAATCTAAGAGAATGTAATCCAAAGGAAATGTTCGTCTGCTTCGTAGTCTAGAACAGTACTTCGAAAGTACTTTTACAGCAGTCGAATATTCCTTTCCAGGATTACCTTGATATCCTCCCACTATGCTCACCGCATAGCCGATATCAGGTTCTTGTTTTCAACATTGCATTTATTAAGCTTTCCACACTGAAAGTGTAGGAAACTACTTTCATTGCTTCTATCTCCTTTTGTGTTCCAAAACACATATCCTTAGATAGATGCATTCCGTCTCTGAAAGGTGACGAACCTTTCTCGGAATCTTGCATGTTAAAACGAACCATAATCATATATATGTAAGATGTCCAGGAGAAGTACAATGTTCTTTTCTTGAGACCCTAGATCTTAAGAACATGCTCTAACTTCTTCTTCATCTCATATATTGATTTTTCTAGACAACCATCATTTTATGTCTGACAACATCTTTACATTGTTACCAATGATAAAATGTCATCTACATAAAACCTCCGAGAAACACCACCTTGTTTCCATCACGTTTCCCATACACACGATTCGTCTATGCTTTTGATGAATCCATAAAATGGACTATCTCATCAATTTGCAAGTACCACGAACTCAATGCTTTGTTTCAATCCATAAATGGATCAACTAAGCTTGTACTCTAAATGATCTCGCCTCTTAGCAATAATCCTTATTGCTCTCCAAGAAGGCACATTTAGATCTAGTACGGCCTTCATGTAGATCCAGGGATCGATTTCATGTATACTAGGTCCAGAGTCCGAAGACTCTCCTAGTCTTATGAATATCTCCGGTTGTCCCACAACCTTCCACTACGATGGCATTCCGGTGTATAAACAGTGATAACAGTAGGTGCAGTTGGTGGTGTACCGCTACTCGGTTCGGCTGGTTCTAAGTCTTAATCTTTCTCTCTCATTTCAAAGTATTACGTCACCTTGGGCTTGTGGTTCATTATATAGTCTTTCTCTAAGAACCGGGCATTAGAACTTATAACGTCCTTCTGGTTCATAGTACTATTGAACACATATCTTTTGTTCTTCTAGGATATTCTACAACCGCAATTGAATGCGCCGTTGTTTCCAGACATATCCATAGAACACAGGTAGTTCCGTATAACTCATGCTTTTACTATTTCTATAAGAGTTCCACTTCTTATTTCCGACACACCATTTCTACACAAGAGTGTATGGTGTAGTCATTTGGGATCAAATCCCAATCTCTGATCAGTATGCCATGCATTCCTCAGACAGGCACTTGCCTCCGCGATTAGATCGCAGGCTTTCAATGGATATACCATGATGGTTCCCCACAATAGCTTTGTGTCCATTGACTTGTCAAAACACTTTGCTCTTGTGGCACATCAGGTATGCTAATCCATTTTTCGAGCAATCATAAAATGAATTACTCGAACCTTATTGTCTGAGTAAATAAAGGTCTGCATACATCAGAGTGAATCAACTCTAATACTTGTCCGGATCTTATACCTTATATCCATAAAGGATTGCTTAGTCATCTTATCTTCCAAATTAGATTCTTAGGTCGGAAGGTCCACTCCTTCAACTTAATTGATCAAAATATCAATTTTCGACCCTTGAACTTCTTATTTGAATAAACATGACTCAGCATAAGAATCCACAAGTATAATTGATAAAGAAATCTCTTATTAGTAAAACAAGTTTCATACTACGGTTCGTTGCATCGTGGTGGACTCAGGATTCATCATTTATATATTGCTAGCTAATGTACCAGAATAGATAATATCATTATTTCTTCTTATAACCATCAAATGATTAAAAGAAATAAAATATCCTTTTATTAGAAATCCAGAACAAAGTTCTTTCTAATATGAAAGGTACATAAAAGCAATAACTCAAAATGAAATCCTATAAAATGTCCTCCACTGCAACTGCTGCCTCCTCTACAGCATTGCCCATGTAGACTACGAATTTTTCTTTTCTAAGTCGTCGGGTTTCCTGGAACCCTTGCATTTAAAATGCACATACCGTTAGTGGTTCCATATCTACACACCAGGTTCTGGTAGATAATACCACTGACTATGTTTTACGACTAAAGAAAATTTCGTACTTTCTTTGAGAGGATAATCAGACTTCCAGTACCCAGACTGTTTGCATCGAGAATACTTGCCTCATGGCTTTCTCGTCCCATCTCGTGGTCTAAGCAACTTAGGACCACTGGGTTTCTTTGCTTGCTTTTCCTTTCCCCCGATTTTGCCCTTAGGCTCGAAACCTTTGGCATTAGCTACAAGAGCTTGCGATTTCCGTCTCAACTCGTCTAAAAGGTCGATCATCTCAAAAACGTGTTTAAGCGTTTCCTCGAATTGACTGGCCTTTATGAGTATCCTCATCGCCTCTTGTCTAGCCTCTACACCATGTCTAAACATCTCCTTGAGTTTGAACATGATATCAAAATCAGTCATTTCCTCATCAGTTAAGACATTTGTAGGTTCGGGAGGACAAAGCTCACTGAGTACAAACTTGTACTCTTCAACAGTTTGGGTAATGTCTAGATCTCTATTCCAATCATTACATTCAGGGACCAATGAGTTTAAAATCCTTACGTATCACATAAAGTGGGTTCAAAGCCATATCCTAATCTATGAGCACATATAACAACAAACAATCGATTTAATTTCCGATATTATCTCCCTCAAATAATATCATTAAACCACTAATCGCATCTAAAATCCCATCAGATATGGCAAGCCACGATAGTGTGGACGTTTACCTATCCAAATGATTTAGCAATTAGATTTCCTTCGGTCGTACATCATCATTAGCGTTACTTCGATGGGAAGAATACTAAGAAGCGTACCTAAGTGTAAACCATTACTCAGTATCTAAGAAGTTTGTTTGGGACACGCATATTCACCGCAAGCCACGATAGTGTGGACGTTTACGTTAACATACGCTCCTTTACTCCCTTCTATAACTGTCTACATCAATCGTTCCAAAATCCCATTCAATGCAGCAAGCCACGATAGTGTGGACGTTTACTACACCAAAAGACTTTTACAATTGACTCCCAATTACATGAATCATTCAATCTTGTAAATCAAGACGCGGAGAATCATAAGTGAAACTCGAAGTTTCTAACCAGTGATTCACCATGCGAACGACCCTATCTCTCATAAATGAGGGAGCCGAGCAGACAATCGATCCACCTTCAAAAGGATGGTACGAAGGTCTCTAATTTGTGTCCTCGACATGACCAAGTGGCTTTGGCTCCATTCCACTCCCCGAGGTGAGAATGAGTCGACTTGAAATCAGTTTCAGAAAGACAAATTAGGCATTGTTTGATAAACTTAATCAATGTTTCTCGTAAAAGGAATTACAAGAATTCTCCTCCAATGACTTTTCTATACGAACTTCAAAAGTCCATAAAAGTCACCAAGAGAACAGCAATGGAGACCATGGATATGTTTCCATACCCTCTCCCACTTAGCTTTTTACAATAAAGGGATACGCTATCTAATGCATAATTAAATACACATAAGCATGCATACATGTAATAAAGCACATAGAATATTATCATATAGTCAAAATAATACTAGAATATTATTTTCCGACTATTATGGCTTTATCGCATCCCCGTACGCATCTTCTAGTCTTCAATCTTCGTTCTTGAATGCTCCATGTGACGAGAATATTAATCCCAATATTTAAATCTATTTATTTTCAATTAATCCAAAAGTTACTTAATTCGAAAATTAAGTCAATCGAATATATCAAAAATAAAATTAAATATTATTAATATTTTTATTTATTTTTATTTTCCTATCTAATTCTATTAAATCTTTAGAATCCTATCCAAGTCAAACTTGGAACATTCTAGAAGACTTCTATAATAGAATAAGGAAATAAAATAAATTAGGACTCCTAATCCTTCCAAATTAATTCCTTTCCTAATCTATTAAAAATTCCATAAAGGAATAATTAAATAGGAAAAATTAATTAAGGACTTTAAAACTTTCCAAAATTAATTATTTTCCTAATTCATTTAAAATTCCATAAAGGAATAATAAAAATAGGAAAAATAAATTAATTCCAAATTTATTCCTTTTCCTAATCTATGAAAATTCCCAAGAATAGGAATAATCAATAAGGAAAAATAAATTTATTCTAAATTTATTCTTTTCCTATTCCATGAGAATTCCCAAAAATAGGAATACTCAAAATAGGAAAACCGAATAATTTAGGAAAGTGAATCTTGGCCGAGATGAACGCGGGTTGGGGATCCCCACGCTCACCATGATCGACCACCCACCTAGAGGAGTCGAACTCCTCATGGTGGTCGATCGAGCCTCATGAGATCGGCCATGGGGATGGCCGATCGAGCCCTCCCTCTATTCGTCTCCTCCGTCACACGTCTTCTTCCGGCGGTCGTTTCGGCATCGATCCAACGTAAAATAAATTACATAATTTAATTACAATTATCCGGTATCGATTCTATACATGAAATCGACCCTATACATTTTCCGGAAAAAGTAGAACGTAATAATAAATCCTAAATTCGGTCAACCCCCGAATTTTTACTATTACAAGCATTCACCACACATAAAACGAATCTCGACATGTCCGAGAGTTTAATAATCAAGAACAATATTATGACAATAATTAAGAACAATTATATCTAGCCATAATAGTCGGAAACCCTGCAAGGTAGAACAATTTATCGAAAAATACCGTGAACTAAAACCAACGCTCTGATACCAATTGTTGGAAATCGATATCCCGGAATTAATAAATTAATTAAAATTAATTATCCAATTAATTCCGACCGAAATCCTTTGGAGATCGAATATCCGGATTGTCTAAAAATTGCGGAACCGACAACCCAATCGAAATCCCGATCGCCGGATAAAACACGAACACCGACTCATCCGCAGAAGTCCGACCTTTGGAGACTACGCGCCCGAAGACACGCAGCCCGCCCCCAGCCGAAGTCCCCCGCGAGTCGGAAACCACGAACACACCACGTGACCCGGGGCACGACCGAACACCACACGCGGGAAACCCCGCGTGCGTCCAGCCAAGCCCCCGCGTGGGGTTCGCGGATTGCTCGTAGCAATCCCTGGGGCTGCTCGTAGCAGCCCCGCAGCGAGTCCATGACTCGCTGCCCGTGAAGGGTGGCTCGCTCACGCGAGCCGCTACGGGAATCCCCGCAGCAACGCGCGAGCGGCTGCGGGTCGAGCCCGCAGCACCCCGCGATCGAACCCTAGGTTCGATCGCATCCCCGGCTCCCAGCCGGGGCTTCTCACGTCCGCGATCCCCAACGGGGATCCTCGACCGCCGCGGTCCGGTGGTCTTCGACCACCACCACCGGTCGACCCTCGTTCCGGGGTTCATCCCTTGGATCTTGGTTCGCGGTATTTTCACGATAATTAAGATGTAAAATCATCGAGGGGGTTTTTACGATTTTACCTTTGTTCTCGTTGTACGGAGAAACGAGATCTATGAAGACCTTGAGACCTTCCCACGTATTCCTTGCACTAGCTCGAACGTCGGGTGGGCGACGATCTTCCGAACTCCATGGATCTCCCTCTCTACTTTCTCTCTCTAGAATTGTGATCTTCAAGTTATAAGAATAGAGAAGACCATGTAGTGCTTTTATAGGCTACGTAGGGGATCTTAAGGAGGTGGAATATTGGGCTTCCAATATTAATGATTAAATTGAACCCAAGCCCAAATCTATTAATCCATTAATATTAATTAATTCTATTTTCCACTATATAAAATTAATTGCACTCCCAATATTAAACCATATTATATCAAATAATATTTCTCCGGTAGTATTATTTATTCCGTGTATTTAAGATATAAATATCCATGAATAAAATTAATTTATTGCTAATTAATTTATTCATCTCTTATATCCGAGACTAGTACCATTCAACCTTAATTATTATGCGGAACGAATCCACCTGCAGGGTTTACATAATAATTCCTTATGAACTCATCTCGGGGATATTATCAACCCTTCCGGGATACACTGTCCGGTCAATTATTCACGGCATGTCATATATGAAATATAGTGACCCAACTTAACCGGTAATCAACCCAATAATTAAATCGGTTAATTCCTTTGGTAAATCAAAGTCACTTATATTAAATATACACACCCACAATAATATCGGGGATTAAGAATAAAATACACTGAGACTCGAATCGATTATCGCCGGCAATCCTAATCGATGAATCTCAACGATCCGCTCAATACACGAAGTGTACAAGTGTGATAAAATAATTAAGATAAATTATTTTCTCTCTCACACAACGACTATACCGATGGATTGGTCCGTGTCCATCTAGGTCGTGAGCTACTGTTCGATTAAATACGAGTAACCGATAGTATGATCTTCTGTGCGCCCATGCTTGCACCATACTAACTACAACGTATGAAATCCAGAACTATGATTTGCATATATTTAATTATAAATAATTAAATGCAAATAATTGTTTATTTAATTAAATAGATTAATGGCAATGGATCGTGAGTTTGCGTTACTTAAATCTAGACATTAAGTACACAACTCCAACAACGTCGTCTCCTCCGACTATCTATGCCATCGACTTGCTGCGACCCACCACACGAACAGCCCCCGATCGAGCCGAACGAACCGCGTCGTTCGATCGATTGCGCCGACGCCCGTCTGGAGTTCGCCGGAGCAGCGTGCGTGCAGCTGCGACTCGCTGGGCTTCCGTCGACTCCCGGCGAACCATCCCACGATGGTGAACGCTAAGTCGACAAGCCCTTTGTCCAGCCGCTGCCTTCGATATCCGAGCGTGAAGCTGTCCGCGAGCATCGAGCACAACCGCCGGCTGCCGGCGAACCACCGCCACTGGTGGCATACGCCGACACGCCCAGTCGTGTTCAGCCCACGTCCAGCAACTCGCACAGCTCGTGCCTCCAGCTACCTTCCGGCAGCCCGCACCGAGCCCACGAACGATCGATCCGATTCGATTATTCCGAAAACCCTCGATTTTAATAATTTATTTTTCCGTCCAACACAATTCATACAAGAGAGAAAAACATAGACGTAGAAAAATATATATAGCACAATAATTTAATTAAATAAATTAATCTATGGCTATAAACATCGAGAATCGATTATCGAAACAATTAACGAAAAACGTAACCGTACGCTCTGATACCAATTGTTGGAATTCGATATCCCGGGCTATTAAAATTTGCGGAAACAATAACCCGATCAAAAACCATTCGCCGGAGATCACGCGAACACCACCGCACGCGCCGGAGCACGACCGAGGACACGACGCACCCGAAGGCACGCCGCTGCCCCAGTCGAGCCCCCGCGAGCGGGGCTCCATGTGATTATCGATCGCATCGATCGATCGATTGGGGTGGGGCTGCCCAGCAGCCCCCGCGGCGAGTCCGGCGACTCGCCGCCGCCTGGAGGTCCCCACCGTCGAGGTGGGGTGGGGTGCGGCACCAGCCCGCTGTTGGAATTCGATATCCCGAGTTATCAAAATTGCGGAACCGATAACCCGAACGAACCCTTCGCCGGAAATCACACGAACGCCGACTCATCCGCCGGAGTCCGGGCTTTGGAGACCACGCGCCCGAAGGCGCGCAATCCGCCCCCACCCGAACCCCCGCGAGCGCGGGGTTCGCGCGATCAATCGATCGCGTCTCACGCGATTGGGCGGGGCTGCCCAGCAGCCCCCCGCGGCGGGTCCGGCGACCCGCCGCCACCTGGAGGTCCCCACCGTCGAGGTGGGGTGGGGTGCGGCACTAGCCCGCGCCCCAGCGGTCGATCGGCGTGATCGACCGCACGCCCTCGGCCCAGCCGAGGGTCGCCTCCTCCGCCCCCGTCGAACCCTAGGCGGGCGGTCCACGCGGTCCGGTGGCTTCGCCACCACCGCGTGGTCCTTCGTCTAATCCGGGTTCGATCCTTCGGATCTTGCGTTCTACGGTATTCTCAATAATCGAATCAAAACAAATCATAAAGCGCGTTTAGATTTTACCTTCGATTCGTTGTTCGGAGAAACGAAATCAAGATGACCTTTGAATCTTCCCACGTATTCCTTGCACTCCGTTCGAACGTCGGGTGGGCGACGATCTATCGAACTCCTATGGATCTCCTTCAACTCTCTAGAATATCAAGTGTGATAATCTTGTCTTATGATTTATGAAGGCCATGTAGTGCTTTTATAGGCTACGTAGGGGATCTAAAGGAGGTGGAATATTGGGCTTCCAATATTGAAGATTAAATTGAGCCCAATGCTCAAGTCCATTAATCCTTATCAATATTAATTAATTTATTTTCCACTATATAAATTAATTGCACTCCCAATATTAAACCATATTATATCCAAATAATATTTCTCCGGTAGTATTATTTATTCCGTGTATTTAAGATATAAATATCCATGAATAAAATTTATTTATTGCTTAATAAATTTATTCATCTCTTTTATCCGAGACTAGTACCACTCAACCTTATTTATTATGCGGAACAAATCCACTCGCGAGGTTTACATAATAAATCCTTATGAGCTCATCTCGGGGATATTATCAACCCTTCCGGGATACACTGTCCCGTCAAGAATTCACGGCATGCCATATATAAAATATAGTGACCCAACTCAACCGGTAATTGACCCAATAATTAAATCGGTCAATTCCTTTGGAAAATCAAAGTCACATATATTAAATATACACACCCGCAATTGTATCGGGGATTAAGAATAAAATACACTAAGTCTCAAATCAATTATCGCCGAGCAAACCTAATTGATGAGTCTCAATCGATCCGCTCAATACACCAAGTGTACAAGTGTGATAAAATAATTAAGATAAATTATTTTCTCTCTCACACAACGACTATACCGATGGATTGGTCTGTGTCCATCTAGGTCGTGAGCAACTGTTCGATTAAATACGAGTAACCGATAGTATGATCTTCTGTGCGCCCATGCTTGCACCATACTAACTACAACGTATAAAATCCAGGACTATAATTTGCATATATTTAATTAACAATAATTAAAAGCAAATGAATGTTCATTATAAATAGGTAAATGAAAGTGCATACAGAGTTCAGAATACTCAAATCTAGACATTAAGTATACTACTCTATCACCCGCGCCCCCAGCGATCGATCGTGAGATCGATCGCATGCCCGCGGCCCAGCCGCGGGTCTCTCCTCCGCGCGCCCTCGAAACCCTAGCCGGGCGATCCCGCGGTCCGGTGGTTTCACCACCACCGCGTGATCGTTCGTCTAATCCGGGGTTCGATCCTTGGATCTTGTTTTTCGATAATTGATTCAATAAACTTGAATTAAATTGCGGAAATTTAATTCACCTTTCGATTCGTTGTGCGGAGAAACGAGGTCTCATGATGACCTTGAGATCTTCCCACGTATTCCTTGCACTTGTTCGAACGTCGGGTGGGCGACGATCCTCCGAACACTATGGATCTCCTTCTCTACTTTCTCTCTCTAGAATTGTGATCTTCAAGTTATGAGAATAGAGAAGACCATGTAGTGCTTTTATAGGCTACGTAGGGGATCTTAAGGAGGTGGAATATTGGGCTTCCAATATTAATGATTAAATTGAGCCCAAGCCCAAATCTATTAATCCATTAATATTAATTAATTCTATTTTCCACTATATAAAATTAATTGCACTCCCAATATTAAACCATATTATATCAAATAATATTTTCTCCGGTAGTATTATTTATTCCGTGTATTTAAGATTTAAATATCCATGAATAAAATTAATTTATTGCTAATTAATTTATTCATCTCTTATATCCGAGACTAGTACCATTCAACCTTAATTATTATGCGGAACAAATCCACCTGCAGGGTTTACATAATAATTCCTTATGAACTCATCTCGGGGATATTATCAACCCTTACGGGATACACTTTCCCGTCAAGTATTCACGGCATGTCATATATAAAATATAGCGACCCAACTTAACCGGTAATTAACCCAATAATTAAATCGGTTAATTCCTTTGGAAAATCAAAGTCACTTATATTAAATATACACACCCGCAATAGTATCGGGGATTAAGAATAAAATACACTGAGACTTAAATCGATTATCGCCAGCAATCCTAATCGATAAATCTCAAACGATCCGCTCAATACACCAAGTGTACAAGTGTGATAAAATAATCAAGACAGATCATTTTCTCTCTCACACAACGACTATACCGATGGATTGGTCCGTGTCCATCTAGGTCGTGAGCAACTGTTCGATTAAATACGAGTAACCGATAGTATGATCTTCTGTGTGGGCCCGACACACCATACTAACTACAACGTATAGAATCCAGGACTATAATTTGCATATATTTAATTATAAATAATTAAATGCAAATAATTGTTTATTTAATTAAATAGATTAGTGGCAATGGATCGTGAGTTTCCGTTCCTTAAATCTAGACATTAAGTACACAACTCCAACACTTCCCACCCGTCATACGGCAAGGTAATAATCCGGGAGCGGGAGTATGATCTCTCCCCACGTACGTTGAACAAGATGTTCAAACGTACACACATCAAAGCCTCCTGGGAAGCCCCCTCTCCGCAGCACCCCGATAGTCAAATGATGGGGTTCATTGTGACTGGTGGCCTTGCTTCTACGACCCAGCCGGCCTGTACGTCGCTCACCCAATTCTTCACCCACTTGAACAAAATTATTGCTAACAACTGGATCCCTACGTCGAGCTCATCGGTGGTCCACGCAGACGCACTTCATTTAATGTACAAACTGAGCCGTGGCATCCAGGTTGATTTGGGCCAAGTGGTTTTCAATAAAATCGCTTCGTACGGGGAGATGTCCGATGCGGAAATTGCACAGTCCAACCTGCCGTGCCCCCACCTGATCAGCGCCGTACTAGTGAGTCAGGGGTTTACGTACGAAAAGGACGATGAACCGTTGATTCCCCTTACTTCTTTCCGTTTTGATTCCAAGTACATGGCGCCTCACAAGGTTAAAGATCTTCCATGGCGTAGACTGGGAAGTATGGAGGCGGATCGTGCGTTGTTCACCGCTTCACAGGCCATCCCGTTGCAAATTCAACATGCTCACAAGAGCAAGGGAAAAAGAAACAAGTCTGCCCGCGCTACGACGAGAAACATTGATGTTGCTCTTGACTCTACGTCCGAGGACTCCGATTCTTCATGTGACGAGATGTATCTTTGTGAGCCGACCTCGCTCCTCTAGGACTTCGTGCAATTACGTGGCACGATTGACGCTGTGGCACGTCTCTCCGCTCACATGCACCGTAAGTCCCGTCGGGCGGCCCGTCTAGGGGGAGATGGGTCCTCGTACGCTGATCTAGGTCCACTGAAAATACTTCACGGGCGTCTATCAGGTTTGGTCAACCTTGTGGCCGAGCAAATGGAGGCATCGAGGAACGCTGATGACCGTCCCACCGAGGCCAAAAAGAAAAGCGGAAAACGTAAGGCCAGTGAAGTGGACGTAGAGGAGGAAGTTGAAGAAGTTGAAATTGATGAGGTGGGGGCATTGCGTGCTGCGCACAAGAGAAGTAGAAAGGAGGCGGGTGATGCGCACAGCGGCCTTGTTAAAAATGCTGATGGCACGGTGAAGGAGTTGGATGCCGTGAAGAAGGATGAAAAGGCCAAGGGTGCTGGCTCTTCGGGCACCAAGGAAATTGAAAAAGAAAAGGTTCTTGCTCCTACGGTGGACAGGCCCAAAATGCCAAAATTAAAAGTTACCAAGACGGGCGTCACCAAAGAAACGCCCACCAAAACTGCTCCTGCTGCTACGCCCAAGACAAGTGGAGGTAAGGGTTTAATGGTTGCAGGACCAGGCGGTGCTGCGACGCTCAGCAAGAAGGAAGTGGCGATGCACAGGCCCACTGGTCAACGTAGAAAACAAATGGCCACCAAGAACAAGCCCAAACCCGTGCAGCAGAGAAGATTGAGGGATGAGACGTCTGACGAAGAAGGATCAGAGAAGGATCTACGTGCTCATACGCCGCCGGAAGATTCAGAAGGAGAAGCAAGCCAATAACCGTTTTTAACCAAGTGTTTTCTATCCCTACTCTTCGTTGAACAATTCATTTATGTTTTATTCATGATGTTTTTCATAACTCTGTTTAACGCATGATTGGTTTGATACAATGTTGTTTTGCTCGGTTTGAGCTATGTGTATATTATGCTATCTTTTCTTGATCTACGTTTGCTAGTTGTACTTTTATGTTTTGTGCTACGTATGATTATGTCTGTTTTGTCTCTTGCTCAACGTTGAACTTTTTGAGTATGATACTAGTTTGAGGGGGAGTCTCTCTACGAACCCCCACTTATGAAGTTGACTCAAAAAGGGGGAGATTGTTAGTGTGTAGTTCTTACTAGTTCAACATAGATACACGTTGTTCTTGCTTGAACTACGTTGAACTATACACTTTGTTTTGTAGTAACTTCATGTTTCATGTTTGTATGTTTTCCATTCATTAATTCATACAAGTCTGCTAGGTCTACATAGAACGAGTTGGTTGAACTGTGGAATTAACAAGTGGCTCAACGCGTGACCATGGTTCATCAGCATGGAGCAAGCAGACTTGATCACTACAAACTACATGGAGTTGCATCAGTGCGTAAGCATAGAACGAGCTATTCTATCAACGTGGTTCAACGTGGATCAGAGAGAATTGCGAGTTTATCAACGCATTACAAATCAGAGAGTTCAAGGATTACCGTGAAGACCTTGAATCAGAATTAACACCTTGACGGACGCGGTGCAAGCATAGCTATACATACGGCTGGACGAATGACTGCTAAGGAATGAAGCCAGCTATGGGTATGACTAGAAGACTTCGCTAGAAGAATTGTAGTTCAACGAAATACGTTAAGTATACTAGCTATGCCCACCACAAGCTTGAAGCACGAAGACACGCTAGTGTGGCAGTGCGTAGAGCTGGGTTCGTCAAGCACGGAAAAATGGAATCTCGAATATTCCATGAAGATGCTTTGGGCTCGGCCCATTAAGCGTGAATTCCGGAAACCCTATTTCTCGACACCTATAAATAGCGGGTTGTTGGAATTCACTATTCACGAATTGATTAGACATTTTCTAGAGAGAGAAAATTTGTAGACCGAGAGACTTCGCTAGAAAGCTCCGGTTCTATTGTCAGTTTAGTCTTGGTAGTACGAGTCGCTAGATTAGTTCTACATAGACTTAGTTTTTGGTCGTGTTGACCTTTCTACAAGATTCGCTAGAATTTTGTAGATGTGTTTGTAAGTGGTTCCACCCTTTACAAGTTATACAAAAGAGTTTTTCTTTAGAATCTCTAAATTGTGTTAAGTCTTTGTACTCTACCCTTTACAACTCTGTTCTAGGTAGAACCAAGTACAAAATACACAATTTCATTTATAGGTACGCACACTACCATCTTACTTAGTTCTTAGTTCTATTACTTCAATCCTCGTAGTGTTGTGGATCAATCGGGTCCGACAAACGGGGCAAGTGGGTCGTTTCAAGATCCACTTTATCTTCATTTTCAATAAATTCTAGGATCTCTCTTTCGAATTTTACATTGCAATGCTACATCCACCGTTGCAACCATGCCCAATATATATGTTGTCAAAATCAATTAAATAACCGAATTAATTGACGAAGCAATTCGTCCGAATCAATTTTTAAGTTAATTTTTGTTATCAAACAAAAGTTTAAATTAACAAGTAAAACAATAATAGTAAAATGCAACAAGTAATAAGAAATAGTAAAATTGAATTAAAATGAGAAAATAATGTTAAACTAATAAAACTCATTTGTTAAGGGTTTTTTGACTAATAATGTTAAACTAATAAATTGAATTAACACTTTTTTTTACAATTAATTATATTTTGTTTATTATAATTGAGTTTTTTTAAAGTTTTTACGGTAAAATGACACTATATATTTTTTATTTAATATTTTATTTTTTTTTATTTTTTATTTTTTTTTAATATTTATTCAAATATTCGAACAAATATTCGACGAATACTTGTACAAATCGAAATTTATTATTCAAACGAATACATGTATGAATACTAATCGAATAGTCAGATATTCGACTCGATTCGATTAGTTTACTATCCTTGTCCACACACGAGATGAAACCATTATTTAGACACGGAGACTATATATATTAATTGAATCATCAAAATCAAACTTTCTAACAATAATACACATAAAATTCCTCTCACAATACAAAATAACAGAGACCTTGTGTTCACAACATCAAACATGAATTTAAGGGAAATCAGTATCTCCAAGGGTATATAGATGGTAGTTGTGCATACTCTCCATTCACCGCCACATCTATCGCTTCCCCGTCTTCCCTCGTAGAGTGATAATACAACACCGTGTACGCCACCAACACAACCATCTTCAAAATGGAGACGACATTCACAAAGATCAACCCATACATGTACAATTCCAGATTCAGGGACGACCCTTCATCACTCAACACCCAAGTAAGGACCAAAACCATCAAACACACCAAAGGAACAAACAAATTCAGCATAAAACCTTTCAGCTGATTTCCTTTAACGATATACCCAGCCTTCTCCACGGCCTCTCCTTGAGAACTACTTTCATCCAAAACAATAATCAAGAGGTACAAAATCGAGACAACCGACGAATACAGCCGGAAAGCGATGACCACTGCCCCAATACCTACTGCGCCAGAAATTGTATAAGCATTGGGATACATCAACACCATGAGAACACCCACGAAGATAAGAACCCACAGGCAGTGTGTTGACGACTGGGAAGAGTAACGGAATTCGGCGGAGAGCGGCCGTCTCCAGGTTCTTTTGATGTCGGAGAAAAGATCATTTGGTGACAAAGTATTCTCGGTGTAAGATGCGGATGACACTAATATGGTCGCGATCCTTAATACGCGGGAGATCACCGAATAGATGATCACGCATGCGATTTCAACCAAGAGTAGAAGTGCCCAGTATCTAAGCATGCTATCATCGGGGCTGATGAAAGAAGCGTTGGCGTAATCGATAAGGGATTGGTAGATACGAATGAAGGAGAGTAGAAGAACTGATGGTAGGATCAGGGAAAGTGTGGCGATCCATGCGAATAACATTCCATTCCTGGGAAGGAGTTTGATGGATTCGGTCAAGATTCTCAAGAAACTGAATATTTCGGATACTTTCATTTTATTATATATGTTTATCTCTTTTGTGGAAAGATTGAAGCCTTTTTAAAGGATTGGATCTAAATTTGAATTTTTCAATTTGAGGGAAAATCAACACAATAGCGGTCTTGTTTGATCGAATAGGTTGTTTCCTGGGATGTTTCTTTGAATCAATTAGATAGTGGACATAGACTTATTTTTCTGTTCACATTTTATTAGATTTCAAAAGACAATTTTGACATGTTCTACTCAAACGTGAGAATATTTTCCAGAAATATGTTACAGTATTGAGTCGGCAGTAAGTTTGTTAAACTTGATTAAAGGTGACTGGAAAAAAGATGCTACATTCATATTACGTGGACTGCCATCACTTAGTTTTAAAATGTCTACCTAACAGCGGCAAGAATTTGTATTTAGGTACAATATGGCCAATATTTATTATATCGTACACATATGTTAATAATGCATTGTATACACGGCTCAATTAAATATGAAAGTTCATTAAAATATTTATCATAAATGTATAATTAAGAGTGCAAAAAAAGACCAGACTGAAAAAATGACCAGAACAAATCCGGACCGGAATGGAACCGGACCGACCCGGATACAATTCGATCCGGTCTCGGGTCCTAAAATATTTGGGAATTCTTGGTTCCGGTCCAGTCCAAACTCATAATTTAATTTACTGATTCGGTTCAAACCTAGAATTTATTGCTTCGAACCAAAAATCTGATTATATATATGTTTTTTTTATATTTTTACCCCCAAATATAATATTTTAGAAAAATATATATGTAAATTAATTTTAATATATTTTTATCTTATATTTATATTTAAATATGTAAATATTTATATATGTAGTTGTGCATACTCTCCATTCACCGCCACATCTATCGCTTCCCCGTCTTCCCTCGTAGAGTGATAATACAACACCGTGTACGCCACCAACACAACCATCTTCAAAATGGAGACGACATTCACAAAGATCAACCCATACATGTACAATTCCAGATTCAGGGACGACCCTTCATCACTCAACACCCAAGTAAGGACCAAAACCATCAAACACACCAAAAAAATAAACAAATTCAGCATAAAACCTTTCAGCTGATTTCCTTTAACGATATACCCAGCCTTCTCCACAGCCTCTCCTGGAGAACTACTTTCATCCAAAACAATAATCAAGAGGTACAAAACCGAGACAACCGACGAGTACAGCCGGAAAGCGATGACCACTGCCCCAATACCTACCGCGCCAGAAATGGTATAAGCATTGGGATACAACAACAACATGAGAACACCTAGGAAGACAAGAACAAACAAGTAGCGTGTGGACGACTGGCCTTTATAACGGAATTCGGCCGATAGTGGCCTCCTCCAGGTTCTTTTGATGTCGGAAAAAAGTTGTTTTGGTGACAAAGAATTTCCAGTGTAAGATGCGGATGAAACTAATATGGTGGCGATCCCTAATACGTGGGAGATCACCGAATAGATGATAATGCATGCGATTTCAGCGAAGAGTAGAAGTGCCCAGTATATAAGCATGCTACAAGAGTACTTATCATCAGGGCCGATGAAAGAAGCATTGACATAATCGGTAAGGGATTGATAGATAGGAATGAACAAGAGTAGAAGGACTGATGGTAGGATCAGGGAAAGTGTGGCGATAGATGCGAATAACATTCCATTTTTTGTAAGGAGTTTGATGGATTCGGTCAAGATTCTCAAGAAACTGAATAGTTCTGATACTTCCATTTTTTATGTTCTCTTTTTTGTGGAATGATTGAAGCTTTTTTAAAGGATTTGATCTAAATTTGAATTTTTCAATTTGAGGGAAAGTCAACACAAAGCGGTCTTATTTGATCGAATAGGTTGTTTCCTGGAATGTTTCTTAGAATCAATTAGATAGTGGACATAGACTTGTTTTTCTGTTCACATTTTATTAGATTTCAAAAGACAATTTTGACCTTGCATAAGTCATAAGTCATGCTACTCAAACGTGAGAATATTTTCCATAAATATTTACAGTATTGAGTTGGCAGTAACTTTGTTAAACTTGCTATTAATTAAAGGTGATTGGTAGAAAGATGATACATTCATATTACGTGGACTGCCATCTCACCTAGTTTACTTCAATCCTATTAATTGTACTTACCTCTGGCTCTCTCCATTTAAATAGTACAGTACGTAGAGTACGTAGGTACAATTCATAGCCGGCAAGAATTTGTATTTAGGTACACTAAGCAATAATATTTATATCGTACACATGTGAATAATGCATTGTACAACGAGTGAACTGTTGGGTTTTGTATGAATCTCATCCATACCCCAATAGATGGATTTACGTATTTTACAAGCATGAAAAAGTGCGGAAGAAAGAATCATGCATAAACACGTAAAACCCTAATCATGGATCTAGTGCGCACGTATGTAGTAAGAACAATTAATGAGTTAGTTTAAGAATCGTGTACCTTGTGATTCTTCTTAATAATTGATGCCCGGATGTAGATGGATCAGCCGCGAAAGTACCCGGCCTCAATTCGTTGCACGAACCCTCCTTGATCCTTGAAACGACATGAACTTGGACTTGAAACGAACCCCGCTCGATTCCTCGATTCCTCCGGCCTCTCCACGAAATTCTCTCACGAATATATGATGATGTAGTAGTTAATTTCGTGGTCCTAGGGTCCCTTTATATAGGAGTAATCCCATAGGGTTTCCTAGTAGGCGTAGGAGTCCAAAAAGGAAGGAAATCGCAAACTTTCCAAAAATTCGCGATCTGGAGGACCAGGAGCCCGCCTGGGGGGTCAAGCGGCCGCTTGGTCCACCGACTTACCCCAAGCGCCCGCTTGGGGGGCGTAGCGGCCGCTTGGCTGTCCAGAATATGATTTCTCTCCGTTTTCTTCGTCGTTTCACCCCGGTTCCCAACCGACGTTTGTATACTCCAAGTATACATGACCAAGAGGGCCGTGTGACTCATTTGGCATGATCATCGAGTGTTAAGTTCGTGTTCTCGACAAGACACATAACACCGACTAATCGATCCATCTACATAGGACGCACTATATAACTTATCTCGGTGCAACACACGTGGAATGAAGGACATAAATCCAACAATCTCCCACTTGGACTTCAGATCCAGTGTGTATCCACATTTCCCTTATCGCTTGATGTCTAAGTTCGAACTAGAGGTAAGACCAGTGTCACCCTCGTTCCGTTCGAACCTTTCTCGAATATATGAGCGGATTGCGAACCGGATGATCACTATGATACATATCCGGGCGTGGCCACGCAGTTTTGCAATCCCAACTCTCCGAGTGGCCTTGAAGACATTTAATCCTACCTCGTAGGAGGATAATCCCATCTTGTCAATCTAAGTGCTCCCACTTGCTTCTTGAGGTATCCAACGACTATTATAGCTCCGTTTTACCGAAAGCGTTTGACAGCGTCAAAACACAACATTCCACAATGTAGCTACTCTAGACTACTCAGGTCTGAGGAGACGTCTGAAAGCTATAAGATTTGGTATTATGACACACTGCCTTATATACCATTCTTAGGCGAGTCACGTCCGACACCCAGCTCCCAGCCGTTGTCTATACAATTGTACTTGACGTCCCACGTCTAGCCCATGAGGTGGCGCTATAGTACAACTTGCAATCTAACCTCTATATTGATCAATTGTGTCTGTTCGTACACGGTGATCTAGATTAGGGACATTAAGTTGATTTTAATTTTAGTTCAATCACTGAGCCTCATTATGTGACATTATCACATAACTCAGATAAAATTTAAAATCTACATTTGAACAATTCATATAATCCAAACCAATAAAATATGAATGAGTTGATTTATCAATCAACCTTGAATGTTTACTTTACAATCTCCGTTTGTAAATAAATTACAGCATAAGAATTTAGTCTCTAGGACGTTTAATTCCTATCGCAGTGCTTAAAGCCTCGTGCTTTGACTGCGGGAGAGGTTTGAATAATGGGTCAGCAACGTTATCCTCGGTTGCTACTTTGCAAATTTCAATATCACATCTCTCCACGATCTCGCGAAGAATGTGAAACTTCCTGAGCATGTGTTTGGATTTATGGTGATCCCTCGGCTATTGTGCCTAGGCTATAGCTCTACTATTATCACAATAGAGAACTAAAGATTTGGCAGCACTAGAGATGACACCGAGCTCCTCAGGGAACTTTTCATCCATACACATTCCTTTGCAGCCTTCGAGGCCGCAATGTACTCAGACTTTGTAGTTAAGTCGGCGATAGTGCTTTGCTTGGAACTCTTCCAACAAACAACACTTTTATTCAGACAAAAGACATATCCAGATAGAGATCGGAAATCGTCTTTATCAGTCTGAAAACTCGCGTCTGTATATCTCGTCATTTCTAACTCTTCTCGTCCCTCAATGGACAAGATAATTCTCCTTTGTCCGGTTAAGGCACTTGAGAATATTTCTGGCCACATCCCATGCGCCTCACCCTAGTTTGATTTCAAATGACTCGTCATGCTCAAAGCATACGATATGCTTGGCCTCATACATATCATGGCATACATAATCAATCCTATTGCCGAAGCATAAGGAACATTATACATCCTCTTTTGCTCATCAGCTCCTTGCGGACACTGAGTCTTGCTAAGAGACGTGTCATGTATTGTGCTTCTCCCAGATCCTTCATAGAGAGACACTTTCCGAGCCACTCCTTCACAGAGTTCAACATCGGAATATCATTTCCAATAAGGAGTATGTCATCGACATACAGCACAAGAAAACGATTGCGCTCCCACTGACCTTCTTGTATACACAAGATTCCTCTGGGTTTCGTTTAAAGCCGAATTCCATTATGGCTTCGCTGAAACGCATATAACTCCAAGATGCTTGCTTAAGTCCATAAATCGACCTCTTAAGCTTGCATACCTTCTTAGCCCCTTTTGGATCGATAAAACCTTTAGGTTGTGTCATATACACATCCTCTTCAAGAACTCCGTTCAAGAAGGCGGTTTTAACATCCATTTTCCAAATCTCATAATCAATGAGTGGCAATGGCAAGAAGTATCCTAACGGACTTGGAGTCCATTTCGGATTTCATGGCTCTCAGCCATTTCTCGGAATCCAGACTTGTCATGGCTTGACTATAGGTTGATGGTTCGTTACCCTCTAAGAGAAGAACCTCCTATGTGACCTACGAGGAACAGTTACCGCCTCCAAGGGTGGGAAAGATTCTACGACCTCGTCGTTTGTTTCCTCGGTAACTGGTTGTTCATCATGGACCTCGTCCAGAACAACCTTACTCCCACTATCTTTCTTAGAAAGGAATAACTTTTACAGAAAGATACCATCGCGAGCAACAAAAGCTTTGTTCTCCGATTGATTGTAGAAATAATATCCTCGGGTTTCTTTTGGTTAACCCACAAAGAAAACCTTGTCAGATTTGGGTTCAAGCTTACTAGAGATATATCTCTTGGCGTAGGCTTCGCAACCCCAAATCTTGAGATAAGACAAATTCGGGACCCTCCCGCTCCATATCTCATATGGTGTCTTATTCACAGCCTTTGACGGCGTCTTATTCAGTATTAGAGCAGCAGTAGAGAGTGCATGTCCCCAAAGGGATATAGGAAGTTTTGCTGAGCTCATCATAGATCGAATCATGTCCAACAAAATTCAATTTCTTATCTCAGACACTCCATTCAACTGAGGAGTTCCGGAAGGTGTGAGTTGAGATCTAATCTCACACTTCACTAGATGATCGTCAAACTCTTGACTCAGATATTCGCCTCGATCCGATCGAAGAACTTTTATCGTCTTGCCAAGTTGATTTTCACGTAACCACCTCGTGTCAGTGAACTCATTGGTCCACACACATCAGTGTGTAGTAGGCCCAATAGATCACTAGCTCGCTCACCAGTTCCCAGAAGTGGTGATTTCGTCATTTTGCCTAATAGACATATCGCATGTATCAAATGATTCCAAATCAAATGATTTTATAACACTCTCCTTGAGGAGTTTCTCAACACGCTTGTTGTTTATATGGCCCAAACGACAGTGCCAGAGGTACGTTTCGTTAATCTCGTTTGAGTTAGCTCGTTTGGTATTTATGTTGTAGATTTGTTTATCTAAATCGAGCACGTATAAGCCCCGCTCTAGACGTACCACATCATAAATTACGATTAAACAAAGAAAAAATTCCGTTAATAATCGTAAAATTAAATCCTTCAACATCCAATGTTAAAATGGAAATAATATTCACAGTAATACTAGGAACAAAATAAACATTATTAAGTTCTAGTACGAGCCCCGAGGGCAAAGATAAACATTAAGTCCCTACGGCTAATGTTGCGACCCTCGCTCCATTCCCCACACGTAGATGGACTTCACCTTTCTCTAACTTCTTACTTCTTTGTAGGCCCTCCACACATCTAACAATGTGAGTCCCACAACCAGTATCTAATACCTATGAAGTAGTGTTAGGAAGGTGTATATCTACAACATAGATACTTGAAGATGAAGGGGCAACCCCATTCTTCATATCTTTCTTGTATTTAGAACAATCCCTTTTGAAATGGCCCACGCCATCGCAATAGAAGCACTTTGGTCCCACCGAAGTCTTCTTGTCTTTGGCCTTAGGTGCAGCAATAGCTTTACCCTTGCCAAAGGACCTGGATTTGTTCTTCCTTTTAGAAGTTTCACATTCCTTTATCATAAGAACATCTCTCCTAGAGTTGTTCTTGATCGTAGGGTCTACAGTCTCCAAATGACTATGTAGATCCATCAACGATATATGTACTCCGTTCACATGATAGTTCGTCCTCAAGGAGTCATAACCATCATGCAACGAGTGCAGAACGATATTCGTTTCGGAAAGCACAGGAATTAGCATTCTCTTGTTTTTCAAAGTTGAGATCCAATCTCATGTTTCGATGTCAATCGAGAAAGTTAGTACCGTTCAGTTTTTCCTTCTCAAGGATTTCCTTCTCAAGGATTGAACGCATAGTAACTTGGGTGATAGAGTTTAGATGAGATATATTAACTACAGAAAGAAATAAGCAAGTATTAAGTAAACATTCAAAAGTTTGACAATAAGTCGTTCCTCGAACACTTAATTAGTTGTCTATTTTGTCCTCCAATGTCCAACATTGGTGTCTCTAGGACAAAACAATTCCAAGATCCTCATCTCGCAATTTCTCGAGCCAAGGAGAGCTTGACACTCAAAAAATCCAAGATAGGTAGACAATCTCATTGTCAATGTTATTTCAATAGTCCCACTATCGACAATAACACTCTCGGTCGATAAGAATCCCATTCTTATCTCCTCGCCTCGACTACCACGCCTGCAGTGGGTTCGTCGATGAGAAACCAAAAACACGTTGTAGAGGCCTCGTTGTTCCTCTACCCTCACCTTATCTCAAGATCAAAAATATAGCACCCCGCGGAGGCGGAACCTACCAATTGATGATCGAGAGCTTTAGGGGGTGTGCCGTTTTGGACAAGGCGATAACTCATTTTATGAGACATAGCATGCAGGTTACGTTTTAATCGATTGAACATGATATTAAACGCAAAATAAAACCTAAAGCATGCATACTACCATAGCACATAAAACGCACTCCAATGGCCCCTAAGTTCTATACTATGAAAACGATAAATTACAAATTGGTATCCTCCTCGAGGTACTTGTAATCTTGAGTCTCACTCACGTCTTCGTCTTCTCAAGTCTCACTCGATTATAGCTTTGCGTTTCCTCGAGTCCTACTCGATTTCGTCTTGGACGAGTCTCACTCGTGTAAACGTCTCTTCAAATTTTTGTCTCTTGTAAGGCTTTCAATTGTGGATCCCACCACAGCTTACATTGTAAAAATGGCACGCAGACCATAGCACAAAATAAATCTATACTATTACAAAAGATTTGATGGCACGCAGTCCATATAAAACTCTAAGGCCATAGAGTACGAAAAACGCAGGGCATTCATCCAACAACTAACGGTTGTTGGCCTTACATCTAGCAAATAACAAGAATTCTCAATTCATAGCAAGCAAGATGCAACATATAACTCAAATATGCCTATTAATTTTATTCTCAATAAAATCAGATTTTAATTGTTCAATTACGATTATTCCCAATAATCGGCTTTTAATTGTATCCCCGTCATAACTATCCCAATAATCAAAACGCGATAAATCGTAAGTGAAAACTCGAGGTTTCTAACCAGCGATTTATCATGCAATTGCGCCCTATCTCCCATGTGACATGGGGGAGCCAACCAGACGATCGTACCATCCCATGGTTCGAAAGTCTCTAATTTGCGTCATCGACTAATTTAAGCACTTTGGTCTCATTTCCACTCCCCGAGGTGAGAAATAGATCGGCTTGAAATTAATCTTTGAAAAACAAATTAGGCATTGTTTTGAAAATTTGATAAAACATGAACTTCATGAAAAATACAAGAATTCTAAATTCTTTATTAATCATGATTGAGAGATAAAATTGAAAAATAATATTCCAAATAAATTTATCAATTCCGAATTTCACATCATGGGGATTTGATTTATGCATACAAAAATAATCGAATAAATTTTTAACATCAAATCAAGTACTATTTTTCCAAAAAATATTCCATGAAAAATTACATGAATAAATCACAAAAAATTCATGGACGCTTGATTTATAAAAAATAATCCAATTACATTAACATACAATCAAATACTATTTTTCCAAAAAATAGTCCACGGAATAATTCACAAATAAAAATTAAAACAATTTTTATAGGCACTTGTTCTACGCGCATACGCAAACGCACGACCAAGGCTCTGATACCACTGTTGGGTTTTGTATGAATCTCATCCATACCCCAATAGATGGATTTACGTATTTTACAAGCATGAAAAAGTGCGGAAGAAAGAATCATGCATAAACACGTAAAACCCTAATCATGGATCTAGTGCGCACGTATGTAGTAAGAACAATTAATGAGTTAGTTTAAGAATCGTGTACCTTGTGATTCTTCTTAATAATTGATGCCCGGATGTAGATGGATCAGCCGCGAAAGTACCCGGCCTCAATTCGTTGCACGAACCCTCCTTGATCCTTGAAACGACATGAACTTGGACTTGAAACGAACCCCGCTCGATTCCTCGATTCCTCCGGCCTCTCCACGAAATTCTCTCACGAATATATGATGATGTAGTAGTTAATTTCGTGGTCCTAGGGTCCCTTTATATAGGAGTAATCCCATAGGGTTTCCTAGTAGGCGTAGGAGTCCAAAAAGGAAGGAAATCGCAAACTTTCCAAAAATTCGCGATCTGGAGGACCAGGAGCCCGCCTGGGGGGTCAAGCGGCCGCTTGGTCCACCGACTTACCCCAAGCGCCCGCTTGGGGGGCGTAGCGGCCGCTTGGCTGTCCAGAATATGATTTCTCTCCGTTTTCTTCGTCGTTTCACCCCGGTTCCCAACCGACGTTTGTATACTCCAAGTATACATGACCAAGAGGGCCGTGTGACTCATTTGGCATGATCATCGAGTGTTAAGTTCGTGTTCTCGACAAGACACATAACACCGACTAATCGATCCATCTACATAGGACGCACTATATAACTTATCTCGGTGCAACACACGTGGAATGAAGGACACAAATCCAACATGAACTTGTCGACTCCTCGACTCTCTTCCCGAGGATATTTTATACGCTTTCTCACCACACGGCTCAATTAAATATTAAAGTTCATTAAAATTATTTATCATAAAAATAAATAATCATCACTGAAAAATACAGGTATAACATGTGCAAAAAAAACCGAACCAGATTGGAATCGGACTGACCAACTGCAATCCGGTCTGATCTCCGGTCATAAAATATTTGAGATTCTGGGTTCCGGTCTTGTCCAAACTCGAAATTTACTGGTTCGGTCCAAACCCGGAATTTACTGGTCCAGACCGAAAACTCAATTTTATTTATGTTTTCTATATTTTTACCCTCAAATATAATATTTTAGAGCAATATGTAAATTAAATTTAACATATTTTTATCTTATATTTATATTTATTTATTTTTAAATATGAATTTTTAAAATTATTTTACTTATTATGTTGGACTTATATAATATTTAAGTTTATTTAAAATTAAACAAAAAAATTTAAACAAAAAAATAAGAAAACTCGGTCCAAACCCGGACCGACCGAAATGTACCGATCTAGTCCGATCTAGACCAGATAAGACCAAGTCAAATCTCCGATCCTCAAATAATATTGATTCTGGTCCCGGTCCAAACTGGTTCCGTCCACACCCTTATGTTTAACTTGCAAAACATAAACACAAAATATAAATTTTCAACTATCAACATTAAAATCATCATTCATAATACATTTATCAATAATTTTCATGAATAAATAATACAATTATCATTATAATTGACATTAATTGTACACCTAATTGTATGATATAATTTGTCGGGCTAGTGATCCGTTTCTGGATTCACTTTTGTCTTCGTTTTCAATAAATTCTAGGATCTCTTTCAATTTTTACATTGCAATGCTCTACTACTTTTCTTTGTCATTGCAGTCATATGCTCAATATGTCATAAGCTTTTCGGATCATATGAGTTCGACGCACCATAACAAAGGATTTATCTTTTTTTTGCAACAATCCTACATGTTCTTGCTTCTGATTTCGCATCCTTCTTTGATACGAACCTCGTTTGGGGATTGATGAATAGAAAAGAACGAAGAACGAGAAAGATAGAAGATACTAGCGGAAGGTCCCAAAACCTCTAGATCGAACCCACAAAATGATTTAGATTCGAAAATCTAAACCATAACGCGAAGTTGTCGCAGTAACTCGGGGATGATGAAGACACACGAACAAAGGGTGGTGGCTTCGTTGATTCGTCGGTTGAATTCTTTTGGTAGAAACCCGGAAGAATTCTAAAAATCCTATGAGAGAAATCTATCTCACGCATATATAATTTTTATTCATCAAAATCTTAATTAAAACAATGTCTTGGGGGGCCTTTAAATAGGCAAAACCTAAAAATAAAGCAAAAGAAATAACTTGGAAAATAAGTCCCGAAAAAAAGGAAACCAAATATCATAAATTTGGAATTGCTGGTCCTTGGGTTGCATCATTCCCCTCCTCTTCAAGAGGATTTTTCCACAAATCCAAGTCGATACCAGGCTCGAACACCACTTTCACGAACACACTCGGAACCACGTCAGTCTGATGTTCAATCCTTCGATGCAGGAGATACATCATCAGGGAGGTCATCATGAAATTCCTGCAAAATAAAAAGAATAGAAAGGTGTAGAGATGATAGATCGTCAGTGAGAAACGGATCCTTGTTGCACATCATCACCAACATCGGCTGCCCCTCTGTCACTGCTTGTTTCACCATTGGTAACTCCAATCGCTGATCCTCGATTTCACCAACCACATGCGTGCATTTACTAATGGAAAAAAAAGTCCTCGGAATCCACCGAATCCTCATCCTCGGACTCCACCGAAGCCGGCTCTTCCTCGAACTCCACTGAAGCCGACGCATCTGGCTTCTCGCCCTCATCACCAGTCACTACTTTTCCAGCATCCCTTGATGCATGAATCAGCTCCTCTAAATGACGCTCAACATTGCCCCAACTCCCGTGCTGGGTCTCAGCTCTAGGTCTCTTCTCATAAATGTCAGAAGTTTCATCTTCTTCGGAATAGAAATCCTTATATCGACCATGGGGTCAGTGTCGACCAGTCCAACCTCCTCGGTATTCTCCGCCTCTCTGATACCCTACATTAGCAGGATGAGGTCTCTCCTCTAGGCCGGTGAGTCGTTCATGCACCACCTCCATCTCCGACTTAATGAACTCCCTCATTTCAAAGCGTAAGGTCTCCATGATGAGCTTAGTCTGTGAGTCATCAATCTCAGTCATCCTGCAAAAGTGTTAGAAACAAAAGAAATAAAGAAATCTCTATTGGAAATTGACATCCCGGAATATCAAAACGGAACCGATAACCCGATCAAAATCCCGTCGCCGGAAATCGATCACGAACACCGCATGAACCGGGCCCGACCAAGGAATCACCGCCGCGGGATGAACCCGCAGCCGAAACCCTAGCCGAACCCCATCGCGGGGTTCGCGATCGCCGTACATGGCGATCGCATGGGGTAACGGGTGCGACCCCTCGGGGTTGTGCGGAACAGTCCACGACGATTAAACTGATTAAACTAGTCCACGACGATTCCGAGTGCATATTCAGAAGTAAAGAAAATAACCTTTCAGACTTCAAAATTTTCGTGAACTCTTAGAGAGAACACATGCAGAGAGAATTTCTTAGAGTTTTGAATCTCTCAAAGTCAAGAGGTTTGGTAAAGATGTCAGCAAGCTGTTTTTCCGTTGAAATATGCTATAGACTGACTATATCACGATCAACCAAATCTCTAATGAAATGATGTCGAATGTCGATGTGTTTAGTTCTTGAATGCTGGACAGTATTTTCGCTGATTTTGATAGCACCAATGGAGCACTCTCAAGAAGATAGTCATTCAACATTTGCTTTGACCATAGCAATTGAGTGCAGCAACTTCCAGCTGCAACATACTCCGACTCGGCAGTTGACAGTGCAATGCAATTTTGTTTTCGACTATGCCAAGAAGCGATATTATTGCCAAGGAAGCAACAACATCCGGAGGTACTCTTTCTTTCATCTGTGTTACTTTCCCAATCCGCATCGGAGAAGCCGACAAGATTTGATGAAGTGTGACGTGTATACCAAATTCCCAAGACAGAAGTTCCCGAGATGTAGCGGAGAATCCGTTTGACAGCTCGTAGATGATCTTCCTTCGGATCTGCTTGGTACCTAGCACACGTGCAAACACTAAACATTATGTCAGGGCGAGTAGCAGTTAAATAGAGTAAGCTTCCAATCATGGAACGAAAGAGTGTTTGATCAACACTTCGACTTTTAGTCAATTTAGATAACCGTTCAGTGGTTGTCATTGGAGTTTTCGCGGACGTTGCATGTTGCATTCCGAATTTCTCGACCATATTTTTAGCATATTTGCTTTGAGATACGAAAATCCCATCCGGTCGTTGAGAGATCTGAAGTCCCAGAAATTGATGCAACTCTCCTTCAAGACTCATCTGGAAAGTTGAGGACATAGATTCCGTGAAGGCTGTCACGAGTTTAGAACAAGTAGATCCAAAAACAATGTCGTCAACGTAAATCTGGGCAACGATCATATGTTTGCCATCTTGTTTGATAAACAAAGTTTTTTCCACCGATCCACGTTCAAACCCAAACTTCAAGAGATAGTCAGTAAGACATCCGTACCAGGCGCGAGGTGCTTGTTTCAAGCCATAAAGAGCTTTGTGAAGCTTATAGACATGATTTGGCATTTTAGGATCCTCAAACCCTTTAGGTTGAGCAACATAAACTTCTTCTTCCAACACACCGTTCAAGAAGGCAGCTTTGACATCCATTTGTCTGAGTTTAATGCCAAGATGGCATGCAATAGCGATCAAAAGTCTTATGGATTCAATTCGTGCGACCGGAGCAAAAGTTTCATCAAAATCTATGCCTTCCACTTGGGCATATCCTTGTGCAACAAGACGAGCTTTGTTTCGAACAACTTGATATGCTCATCTGTTTTATTTTTTAAAATCCATTTAGTTCCAACAACATTGATATTTGAAGTTCTGGGAACTAAGGACCAAACATTGTTTCGTGTGAACTCATTCAACTCTTCTTGCATGGCCATGATCCAAAAATCATCTTACATGGCTTCCTTGTAATTTTTCGGCTCATTTTCAAAGAGAAAACAGGAGATGCCGATTTCATTGCAGATTGCAGAAGTGCAGATGTTGTAGACTTCATCTGGAGAATTAGTCGGTTTCTTTGAGCGTGTAGTTCGCTCATTCAAATTTCCGATCATTTGATTCGGTGGATGACGTTTTTGAATGTGACCAGGTGCTTCTCTCGGAGCGTCAGCTGGATTTTCAACTTGATCATTGTCGTCATCCTCAGACAATAAAGTGTCTTCGTTATGATTGCTAGAGTCTCCAACTTCAGGTGAAGTGTTAGGAGTAGCATTTTCAGGATACACAGTTGTGGGTGTCGATGGAAAAGTCTGATATTCCAGAATTCCCTCTTTAACCCAGTCTTCCTCTGCATCTTTTCCTAGAAAGTCTTGTTCATCAAAATTGATATTCACGGTTTCCATGACTTTCTTGGTTCGAAGATTGTATGCACGATAAGCATGGCTATTTTGGCTATAACCAACGAAAATACCCCGATCAGCTTTGGCTTCAAATTTCTTCAGAGGATCACGATCCTTCAAAATATAACAAGTACAGCCAAAGACTCGAAAGTGTGCAACTGAAGGTTTCTTGCCAATTACAAGTTCATAGGCAGTTGCGGTTGTCCCAGATCGAATACTTATTCGATTCAAAATATAGCCAGCTGTAGAGACGGCTTCTGCCCAAAAAGTTTGTGCAAGATTTTTCGAGATTAACATCACGCGAGCCATCTCTTGCAGTGTTCGATTTTTACGTTCGCTAATCCCATTTTGTTGAGGGGTTTTTGGGGTCGAGTATTCATGATGAATTCCCTTCATCATACAAAATTCATTGAAGCTAGAATTTTCAAATTCAGTCCCGTGATCACTCCTGATCCTCTTAACTTTAGCTTCATGATTTGTTCGTATCCATTTTACAATACCTTTAAAGGCATCGAAAGTCCCATCCTTGGTTGCCAGAAATCTTGCCCATGTATATCGGGAAAAATCATCCACTACAACCAACACATATTCTTTCTTAGCTATACTCTTCACTTTCATTGGAACCATGAGATCCATGTGAAGTAGTTCGAAAGGAGCTGAAGTGCTCATTAGTGTTGGCAGTGCAGGATGATAAGTTCTTGTCAGCTTACCTTTCTGACAGTCACCACACACTCGCTTCTCGATTTTGGGGAGTTGAGAGATTCCTCGTACTATCTCCCCCTTAACCAGTTTACTCAAATTTAGATTGCTAGTGTGGCCAAGTCGTTGGTGCAACAAATCAACTTCATCAGGAACAGTCATAGAAAAACAACTATACTCAGTTGTATAACAATTGTTTTTAGCACGTGGACCTTCCATGATGCACTTTCCTTCAACATCAAAAACTTTGCAAGATTCCTTATCAAAACTCACATTTAGTCCTTCATCACACACTTGGCTGATGGAGATAAGGTTGGCAACAAGTCCCTTTACATGGACAACATTTTTAATCGGAGGTAGCCCCTTGATATGTAGTGTTCCATTTCCTTAACAACACCTTTTGCTCCACCGCCTAAAACCACAGGAGAACCTGTCATCGGCTCATATTCTTTAAAGAATTTCTTTGTGCCGGTCATTTGTCTGGAACATCCACTATCAAAATACCAAATGCCTTTGTTTCCAGAATCGGAGGCATTCAGTGCAACATTGCAAAATATTAGTTCTCTCGGTTTCCAGTCAGTTAAAGTGGTGGAGTTAAGTTTAACTTCACTCTTTTGGGACTTAGGCACCCACTTCTTCACATCAAAATTTTGACCATTTCTTTCAGTCACAGATTTCAGATTTTTCTTAGCTTTCAGAATTGGAGAAATGTGTTTCTTCATATCCTTGACCACCACAACCTTCTTCTTCTTAGATATCAGCTTTCTGTTCATGTCATCTTTCATCTTATAACAAAATGGTCTTATGTGTCCGGGTTGATCACAGTAGTGACATACATATTTTCGCCTTTGACGAGTTTCAACCTTTGTAGACGTCTTAACCAAAACAGCATTAGAACGAGAGGATTGTCCATTTGGCTTTACGTTATGAGATTTGTCCAACTTCTTCAACAAGGTTTTCTCATACGGCAAAATACCACGAGGATGTTTTACAATATTTTTTGGAAATTGATATGTCTCGGATTTAGAATAAGTAGTTGAGACCGACTTTTGAGTTTTAGATTCAGGAGACTTAACAATCTTCTTCCCTTCAGCAATTTCCTTTCGTTTCGATGATTCAGCGTCATCCTCACATATATCCTCTGGCTGATCGTTAGATGCTTTGACAAAAATCACTTCTTTCTTCTCAGGTGTGGAATAAATAGACTCAAACACTTTTTTAAACCCAAGGCCATATCGATTAGGATTCATGTATGAGGCTGCATTGTCAAACACTGAAGAATTCGTGTTCATTTTCCTCAAAAGTTCATCAGTCATATGAAGTTTTTCTTTCAAAACATATCGCTCCTTGTCAGTCATAGCAAGGTCAGTTTGAGCTTTCATTAGTGATGTCTTGAGTTCATCATTTTCAGCATCTGAATTCTTGAAAAGAGTTTGAAGTTTCTTAACTTCAGTAATTTCCTTCTTCAGTGACGTTTTCAGTTTTGAGTTGTCAGAACTCAGTTTCTCACATGATTCTCTCAGTTCGACAACTTCTTTGAAGTACTTATGCTTTTCTTTGAAAAGATCATCAAATTTGATTTTCAGAATTGTCAGAGAATTTTTCAGCTTCTATTTCTCGCTTTCAGTCTTCTCTACTGAGTTTCTCATCTCACCAACTTCGTCGGTCATTTTGTGTTTCTCTTCAGAGAGTTCATCAAAAGATTCTTTCAAAACTTTTAGTGATATTTCGAGCATCCCATTTTCAGTGATAGCTATGTCATGTAATCTTTCGAGTTCATAGTGACTCTCTCTCAAAGTCAGCAGCTCAACACATACATCTTCAGGTTTAGACACTTCAGTTGTCTTCTCTATCTCTTCAGCGTCAGACACTGATTCATCATCCGAAAAAATATCATCATCACAAAAATTTCGGTTTACTGAAGCCACACGGAAGATGTTTTCGGCAGTTGCAGTATCCTTCAGAAAAGCATAAAAAACAAAATTTTCAACCTCCACATTTTCGAGATCAAATGTTTCACCAAAAGTGACAACTAGAGCGTTGTTTTCATCATCATCATAGTTATCATCCTCAGACTCATCATTCTCAGAAATCACATCCTCATCGTCAATCACAACATAGCTAACCGGTAGCTTCTTCTTACGATGTAGGTTAGGGCATTCATTTTTTACATGTCCATATCCTTTACACTCATAGCATTGCATCTTAGAGACATCTTTACTAGTAGAGGAGTATGGTGAAAGTTTTGTCCCTTTAAACTTTTTGTCAGACGACGATCCCTGATTTCGGTTGTCAGGAGTACTAGGGTATGAGTTAGAATTTTTCTGAAAATTTCGAAAATTTCGGGCACGGTTCTTTCTCTTAAACTATTGTTTCACAAGATAAGTGACTATTTCAGTCAGTGCAGCAAGTTTGTCAGGATTATTAGAGTTCATCAGTCTCTCAATATCCTCGGCCTCCTCTTCGTCAGATTCATCCAGATCAGCAGAAAAACTATTTTCTGTTTTCTCATTTTTCAAATGAGTTTTCCAAGATTTTGTGCTCTTTGAACTCTTTCCTTTCTCAGAAATCTTGAGTGCGGTCATCGGTTCGTAGACGAGAGACATTTCTGGGTTGCTTCGTACCTTGAGAGTCAAGTCATAATTTCTCAGATCAGCCATCAAGTCAGCATAGTCCCATTTTTGTTCTTTCTCTTCTCGTGCTTAAAGCGTTAGCACTTTGCTTTCGAATCTCGAGTTCACGCTACTCAAAATTTTCTCGTAGACCATGACAGCTGGAAAAGTTTCTCCAAGTTCGCAAACCTCGTTGACATATCTCATGATCTTATCCAGGTACTCATTTATGTCCTCATCCTCTCTCATACGGAGTTGATGGAATTGAGCAGTGATAGTTCGGATTTTAGATCGTTTGACAGCATGATTTCCTTCACATGTCCTCTGAAGAGTTTCCCATGCGTCTTTGGCAGAGGTGCAATTTTTCACCAGCTGATACATACTGAGTTCCAACCATTCGCAAATAAGGAGAAGTGCTTTGCTATTAGCGGTAGACAAGTCATGCTCTTCTCTTGTCCAATTTCGTTCAAGTTTTGGAATTCTCATACCATCAGCGTCTTCGGTGTACGGACACTCCCATCCTTCCAATACCGCCATCCAAGCACGCGAGTCATGACCTTTGATTCTCGCTGAAACTTTAGCTTTCCAGTTAGAATAGTTTTGCTGAGTGAGCATAATCGGTTTCTGGACAAACATTGGTGACTCCATTGTAGCGGAAATATGAAGTCAAGTAACGGATCACGTCTTATACGTATGACGTCCCGCTCTGATACCAATTGAAATTACGTCTTCGACGTATGATACCAACTTTTCACGAAGTTGGCCTTAAACACAACGTCAACAGCTTCAGTCGAAGATCACACTCACACTAGTTCGTAGTATAAAAAGTGGAGACAAAGTTTATGTAATATATTTCATTTCATTGAAAACAAAACGAAACTATTACACGGAGTATGGTAGGCAAAACGATTACAAGAAGTTTCCCGAGTGTCGCAACACTCCCACTCACAAGTAATCTAGCACGAATGCACCTAGAGTTAAATCTCCTAACTCTAATATTGGCGCACAGCGCAAAAGCTAACTACACAAACTCGAAGCTGAAAGCTGTCGGTTACGATTCTAAAAATCAGATTCCGTTCTCTCAAAATCGTCAAGTGATGAAACGGAAATCCATGGGTATATAGGCAGCCCGTACATGTGAGGTGATGACGTGGCACATTCTCATTCGTCACATGCTTGGCTGATGTCACTTCTCCATGGATGACATCACTATTGTGGAATTTGGATTCTTGATTCTTGGAATCTTGAATCTTTGCTTCTTGAATCTTTGAATCTTTAATCTTCAATTTCAAAATCAGACTTCAATTCAATCTTGACTCCATCGATCTTAATTCTTCATCTTCAATTTCTTGTACAAAAACTCTAAGTTTTGAAGCTTCGGAATTTCATCGTCTTCATGGTCGTCGATATCATTGAAGTAGTAAACACCGGAACCAAACTTCATTGTCTTTGATTTGAGTACTTCGTGAAAATAACATGTTGAAAGTACTCAGTCGCTGGTTCCATTTCACAATGCATCAATCGTCGGATTCATGTCATGAGGAAAAGAGTCGCTGGAATCGTGCCAATGCCCAAACCGGCGACTCCAGTCGCCGGTTTCTTGTCTTGTCCCAAACCAGCGACAAGAGTCGCTAGAATCCATCCACGCACCATAAACGGCGACGCCAGTCGCCGTTTCCAATCTTCACCAAAAGCGGCGACACGAGTCGCCGTTTCCATGCAATGTCAATTTCGGCGACTTCTGTCGCCGAATCCTTGCAACATCAAAATTGGAGACTCAAGTCTCCGTTTCCAAACGCGAATTTATTGACTTTGGATTCCTAACCTGTAATCCTGAAATCAACCAAAAAACACAAACACAAATATGTTGTCGCCAAAATCAACATTTACAGTGTTCGAGCCTGGTATAGACGTGGATTAGAGGAAAAATCCTCTTGAAGAGGAGGGGAATGATGTAATCCAAGGTCCCCGATTAGTCAATGTGTTCTTTTACAAGTCGGAACAAGAGTCGAACGTGCGTCGAGAAGGAAAAGAGAAGTTCGGCCGAACTTCTGGCTTGGTGTCGACCGACACCAAGACCTGTTGGCCGACAATAGACCAGAAATCGATATTTTGTCGATTCCGCGGCTCAGCACGAGTTTGAACCCGAGTTTCGGGTTGGTGTCGGCCGACACCATATCCTGTCGGTCGACAGGTCCCAGAAGTGGGCGGATTTTAGGTTTTCACCAATTTTATTAGTTGGTTTCCTTTTCTTTGATATTTTAATGTTGCCTCTATATAAAGGCTTGTTAGACTTTTATTAAAACACGTTATTGATGAATAAAAACTATGTTTTATGAGTTTTCATAAAATCTCTCCTTGGTTCGAATTCTGCCCGATTAATCCAAAGAATTCAATCGACGAATCAACGAAGAGATTCTCCCTTCGTTCGTGTGTTAATCACCATCCCCGAGTTGCTGCGACAACTACGCGTTGGGGTTTAGATCATCGAATATAAATCATTTCGTGAGTCGATCCAGAGGTTTTGGGACCTTTCCACCGGTATCTTTTCTCAATTTCTTCTTCGTTCATCTTCTATCCTTCATCCCCAATGAGGTTCGTATCATTCTTCCAACGTTTAAGTATATTCCTCATATTTAATATCCTCAAAGCATGACGACACAACAAACCTATGGATTCAAACACCTTGCAGCTACATGTGATAGTGTCGTCTAAAGTGTTCAACATCACAACATAAATAATATTGTTATCCTCTTGACTCAATTCATATGTATGCATTGAATCATTAGTCCCAATGAAGTTCGTATCATTCTTTCAACGTTTAAGTATATTCCTCATATTTAATATCCTCAAAGCATGACGACACAACAAACCCATGGATTCAAACACCTTGCAGCTACATATGATAGTGTCATCTAAAGTGTTCAACATCACAACATAAATAATATTGTTATCCTCTTGACTCAATTCATATGTATGCATTGAATCATTAGTCCCGACTTCAACCATTTTGAATCTCGATAAGACCTTCTAATGTTGTCAAAATCAGTTAAATAACCAAACTAATTGCCAAATATTTTTATCCTCTCGACTCAATTCATATGTATGCATAATCATTAGTCTCGAATTCAACCATTTTGAATCTCGATAAGACGTTTTAGTGTTGTCAAAATCAGTTAAATAATCGAACTAATTGCCGAAGCAATTCGCTCGAGTCGATCTTTCGGAAACATTACTATTGGTTCAATATATGTGTTATTGTGTTTGCAAAAGAAAGAAGAAGATAATACAGCATAATTCGATTTTTGAGTTTGTTTTATTATCGAACTAAAGTCTAAATTAAAAAGTAAAACAATAATAGTAAAATGCAAATAACAAGCAATAAAAAGTAGTAAAATTGAATTAAATGAGAAAGACTAGGGGTCGGGACCTTCAATCATCTACTTCGGGGATAAAGTGTTTTAACTCGCAATATTACGCTAAAATGTTCGTTACTAGTAGACACTGTCGCGGTTTGATCAATCTATTTAACGTAATTGCCCAACAACCTTTAAGGTATTGGTTAAATTAATTTTGGCATTTGATCAAACAAGTTGTAAGCGATTTAAAATTTTATCTCCATTTTCTGAGAATCGTCTCCCTCACCTTAGATATGAAATTAGCTACTCATGGTTGTCAAACACAATTCGCAAATTATAATCACATTAACTCTCACAAGCACATTCAAATAATACATTATTCAATGCTTATTGATATGATGCGCTGGATTTAATTAGTATTTTTTATTATATTATAATTAGTAGTAGTAATTATTATGGGCTTTGAGTACTAGTTATTAACAATAGTATTACTATGAGCTTTGAGTACTTAGGGTTCTGTGGACTTTAATTCTTATAAGTATATGTTTAATTATTAGGTTAGTGTTATCTTTGGAATGTTGGAATTAGAAGTCTTTTGACTTGAGATAGAAGAGTGCTTCCGTTGGTTACGTTATTTATTTTTTTAATATATTTATTTTTTTGTTCATCTCTTTTGTCACTAACACTAAAATCATATTGTACCTGTTGGTCTTATATGTAGTATCAAAGACGACTACATCTCCAAAACACATCAAGAAAATTTTGTAATTCGATTTTCTTTATCCACTTGTACTGCATAAAAAAACATATGATCCTCACTTCGTTTACGCTAGCTTTAAAAGATTAATTTAGTTTTGAGCATCTCCTGCCTCAAATATACCCATTTTATCTCTATTTACAAAATTATAACAATCTCTTTTTGTTAACCCAACATTATGAGATCCACCAAATTCTTCAACCAAAAATGAATATACCTTTGTGATTTCTATACGTGTTTCCCACATACAGTAGTCCTTATTACACTCTTATGAGTTTAACACATTATTCTATTTGATGTGAAGCATGCTCTCTCTTCTAGCTTAGCAAACTCGTAATTGTGCTCAACATGCAAGTCAGACATTTTTCACTTTTCGGATGTTAATTTAAATCGAATCATGGTTTTACAATCCGCTCTCGTATCTAGCTTATCAGGCTTTTTTTGTTTCTGAAGGAAATCCATTTTCTTGGAAACATTCATTTGAACACAAAAAATTAAATTTAGTCACACAATTCTTGGCATTTATTTGAAGAAACACTTTTCGTTCACTAGGAAAGAGAAGTGTTTTTAACCTCGCTTCAAAAACCGAGGGTACGTTGTAAATCGACCACACGGATTATCAATCCGTGGAAGCATGGCCGGATTTAGGTATGGCCCGCATTGAGCTCTAGCCTAGTGCATTTTTGTAAATATTAATGTATACTATATATACATCTGGGCTTCTTGCTCCGATTCGGTGAAGAGAGGGTGAGAAAAAAAATTTTGAACCAAAGTAATAGATCTAGATCTGGGCGGAATATATAAATTCTTTAATAAACAAATTAAAATCAAACAAAATTAATCTATAGATATATACTTATAAGTCAACGGGTCTATGAGATGCTACTCCTAGAGCATTACTCTCGATGACATTTTAACCGTAGATGCATACACCATACACGTCGGGTGTGGGTGATTGCGTGTGTATTTAATATAATAATATTAAATTTACGGTCAAGATGTACATGGTGTACTCCACCTGTAGTAGCATAGATAAAACCATAAGTCAACACAGGTCTTTGGGTAGACATGTCACTCATTTTCTCATCTTTATATATATAATGATATAATATACTGTATATATGTGTGTGTGGTTTATTATTTTGAAATTGGGTAGACGTGTCACTCATTTTCTCATCTTTATATATATGATGATATAATATACTGTATATATGTGTGTGTGGTTTATTATTTTGAAATACAATTTATTTTGTGGACCCATTTATTAGTAAGTTCCAATTCAATTTTATTTTATATTAATAATAAATTTTGTGAATAAATGTTTTTGAGAACATAATAATTTTTATTTGTTTTTTCATTTTTAAATTTCTAACAATTCAGTTTTCTTTCACATTTTCTCATGCTCGTAAACTCTAAATATATATATATATATATATATTTTTATTTTTTTTTGTATATTCTCTAATTTTTAATTTTATAAACTTTAAAAATAAAAAATTAAGAGAATAAAATTAAATTTTGAATTGAAAATTTTAAAGCTTTTGCCAAATTGTGAGAATTCACGATTTCACCTTTCAACGTCTTTGTGATAATTTGAATATTTACATTTTTTGTAACCTTTGTTAAAAATATTGAGATAAAATTAATTATCAATGAGTTTTATGTTTTGAAATTTTTTAGGGCACACCTTATTTGAACATTAGAATATTTGGTTATTTATAAAATTATTGTGACGAAATATATTTTGCAGCCCACCCTTCTAACAAATCCTGGATCCGCCCCTGCGTGGGAGGGCTAGGGTGAGAGGTTCTCGAGTCATATCTTATGCAATCAAAGCAAAACATAAATAAAAGACAAGAAAGCAAGAAAACTGGAAAGAAAATAGCAAGTAAAGGCAAGTGGAGACAAGTTATAAGAAATGATACAAAGTGAAAGATTTCCGGATGTGTTCGTCTTTCAAGTCTCACAACCATGTATCTATGTTTTGAAAGGAACTTTGGCATTTTTAAAGTGTAAATTATTTAAACTTCCCTAAAGAAGCACCCCAAAATGGTTGTGAATTTTCTAGTAGCTCGTTTTTGTTCCTTAGTTTGTTGGTATTTAGGTGTAGTAAATGAACCATGAGAAGAAGAGTCCCGAACCACGGCGACTAATCGATTTAATCTCCAATCGTTACTAACCCCGCCCCACGGTGATTAGGATCAATTGTGGTTGACGACGACGAATGTTATGTCGTGGAACAAACGTCGGTCAAAATGATATTTATATTTAGCCAATACCCTAACACTACAAAGTATATAGTGGTAAGTATGTGGGGTCGGTCCCACGAGGAAGCAATTGCAATAAGTGATCTCGGCTAGCCCAAGGGTTGTCACGTTTTAAATAGGTTTTGAATGGTTGTTGTGGGCACAACGATTTTTATCAAACTACCAAACTCAAACAATTAAGTATAAACTAACTATGACCAAACTGAACAAACATAAAATATACTAAACACTACGACCAAACAGAATGCTAATAGAAAAAAAAAATCAAATAATGGAAAACAAGCATCTGGGCATACATCGTCTCTCAGGGTCATCTGGGCACACTACCAGTCATAGACACTAAGGATTTCTACCAGCGGTTTGTCAGTGGTTATAGAGTGTTTTAAAAAGACAAAAGTGGTCCTATTTTGTCACGCCCCCAGTTGCCCCACCCCTCATCTGGCCTTACTGTTTAAAGAAGAGGCAAGCTAACATTATGCCCAATACCCTAGATCTGAACAATTCGATAACCTATATGACAAAACATTGATCTAGTTTGCCAAAACCCGCATTTACATCTAGACAGACCCATCTCGGCCAATAGCATGCCCGGAACTCCGAGTCATTCAACCGCAATCTCCAGCAAGTTCTAGTGTAATGCCCGCAACAGTACTACAAGGTACATCTATGCGGTTTGCCCAATCACCGGTATCCCATGATGGATAGGTTCGCTAGTGGTCATCTAGCTTGCCCAAACTACCCAGAAATGGTACTCAATTAACTTTGGATCAGGAACAAACCCCCAATCGGCTATTCTAGCCCCATCAACCTCTCGGTCTCACTTAGCCCAAAATCCCATTCGATCTGCTTTTGCCCAGATGCAGATTACTAGCTATGCATAACAAATAAAAAATAAATAAAATAAAAAACGAAACAAAAAATGCTGGAATTAAATCTTAAATCAAAGTATTGAATGTCTAGAACATAAAGAAAATAATTGACGAAAATAAAAACATGAAATCGAAACGAATTCGCCCTGCTATGCCCGAAGGCCCATAACCGGCGATAACTCGACTCCTTCTTCTTCAGCCCATCAATGGCGTTTTCTGAATTTTTGGGTGATGACTTCGTCCCTCTCTCTTTGATGTATATGGTGTGTTAATTGTTTTTTTGCTGATCATCGATTATTTATGTGCGGTCTCTAGGGCATCAGATTTGTATTAATGAGCTGATGGGCTTGGGCCGTCTGGGCGTAGTCCGTCCAGAGTTTGTTCTTGTTGGGACTCTTGGCGATCAAAGAAAGTCCTGGTCTTTAGGGTCTCTTTCCTTATCAGCTGACCAAATAGAGATGGGGTGATAAGGCAGAATCCCCCAATTTTTGGACTCTGTTGTTCTGGTATGCCCGATACTCGCCGTTTACCCAAAGATGTGTCTTTGCCGAAAGTGGTGACTTTTCCCATAGTGGTGAATTTGCCTCCGATCCCCGTGTTTGCCCAAAGTGGGTATTTTCTGGCCTCTTTCGCACAATGCACCATCTACTACCTGCAACCCTGTATACTTTGCCCAAGCACTCCACTGTGTCCTCTCAGACACACTAAAGACTCAAACTGACTAAATAAAAGAATAAAAAGTTCTCTAAGATGAGCAAATAAAATGGCTCATCAGTGGTTCAAAATATCACACTTAAAACCAAAATTAGTTCTCTCAAGCATTTCATCAAACACCTTATATACAAGTCTCACATCTCACCTCCTAATGAAAATCAAGCCAAGTAAGTTCATGGAAATAATCACAATCAACATGAAATCAACTAGAGCTATCATATCCTTCATAATCCAAAAGTCAAATTCTCAAGTCTCATACAAATCCAATATGAAATAGCAAAAATACAAGTAAAAGCATATGAAATGAGGAAATTTAAAGAGGAGAAGGACTAGAAATGTATATCAAGATGTAGATCGTGATCCTCGTCTTCGATTATTCGATCCTTCGTCAATGGATTGAATTCACTTGGAGAAGATCCACTTTTTCTCTCTTGTTCTTCTTCCTCTCTTCTCTAAAATCCTCCCTCAATTTCTAAGTGATGAAAGTTGTGTGTAGAAGCCATCCTCTCCCTTTTTATAGCTCCAAGGGTGAAATAACTGGTTCTCCCATTTCCCTCCATAAATAAGGATCAATTTGGACGTGAAATGACGCAAGTTCCCTTAGTCAACTCTCTGATTCTCTCTGTCAACGCATTCAAAATCAGCCAGGCCGCGGGAAAATTACACCTTCCGCGGAAAATATAGCCATTTCGCGGATTCTTTCCTTCCGCGGGAAAATTCTTCATTCCGCAGATTCAGTCGCGGATCGTGCCGCGGGAAACACTAGAACTCCCTGAGATTTTCCGAGATAGCTCACCTCTTTTTGCCATTCTGCGGACTTTTTCCGCGACAGCGGACTACAATCTCATTTCTTCCTCGGTTTTGCTCGTTTCTTCAATATGTGCGTTGCTTTACGGTTCTCGTCATATCTTTTTCGTCCGAACTCCGATTGCCGCGATTCAAAGTTATATGGATTCCCGACTTCAAGATCTGCCCAACCGTTTATGGAATAGACCACGATTCCGACCAAGCGATGGAAGTTTTTGACATGAAGTTGCTGCAATTTCCAGCTCGGTTCGTCGTCCCATTTTTGCTCTGTTTTCCTACATTTTGACATGAAAACTCGACTACACCACGCATAAGCTCCGTCATAGCAATAATAATTCTTCATTAATCATACACATATATACACAAAAGTGAACACAAACGAACCCTAAAAACATACTAAGAACGAGCATAAAATCGGCACTTCATTATTCTCCTAATTTTCCCCTTTCGAACACTGTATCCTTTGTTTATAGGGTAGTTATTATACAATTTATAAGCTTCTCCTTCACTTGACACTATTTTTTCAGACAATCGTCTTCATTGAAAGTGTCTTAATAATGTGGATAAGGAAAAGATTGTGTCTTGATCCCCAAGTTACTATTATTATTATTTTTATTTATTTTATTAGGGTTTTTGTACTATTTATATGTCTAGTACTTTTATTTATTCAGAGTTGTTTATAATGAAATAAAAAGAGAGTTTTCTCGTCTTCAATGTTTTCTTGAAGTTTATCAATTTCCGGTATTTTTCGAAATCAACGAAAGTTTGATATATTAATTCTTGAGTATTTGTAGAATCAACGAGTTTTAATTGTGTGTTTAAAGCTTTCCCTTGCATCACTTAACGATTCACAATTATAGGTTCTTCTCGATTATCAGAATTGTATACATCTCATAATGTCTCTCCAAATCAATGTCTATCACCATGATCGATTTACCTGAAAATTTTGGCGATTTTATTCGGAACACGATGTTTCACAATTATACGCGTTTTGGATTTGGATTCTGTTTATATATGTACTCCCTCGATCCAAAGACAGTTGTCATACTTTCCTTTTTGGGGTGTCCAACAATAGTTGACACACCCCAAAAAAGGAAATAATTATTCTAACTTTTTTCATTTTAATATACAATTTTATTCTACTTTACCCCACCTACTTCTTAAACTCCGTGTCTAGGAAAGTATGACATTTATTAATGGCCGGAGGGAGTAAAAAATAATGATTTTATGTTTTAGGAGTTCTATTAACTGGAGAAAATGGAACCTTAAAAATACTAAGGATGTTCATTTATTTTGTTAATTGACATATGTGGCACTCTTATAGGTTTAATACCACCACATCATTGGGTCAGATGAGGGTTACATTGAATAATTCCTCACTTAAAGCAAATTTTAAAGAGACCGATTCAAAATTCTCGATTTTCTACTTTGGAGAGAAAGAGTTATTAACTCTACTTTACACTAAAATCTACTTTGGAGAGAAAGAGTTATAACTCTAGAGTACAGTAAAATGTTAGTTTCTGATTAGATTTTAATGTGGTGCTATTAATTCATTTCACCTAATTGCCTAAAAATCTCTTAACATTTTTACTAGTTTTTCATTTTAGATGTGGCTTTATATATACTAAACGATGAGATATATTTTAAACAGTATTATCTAAAAGTATAAGAATACAATGAGTGAATTAACGGAAGTACAAATATGAAAAAATTATTTAGGAAACAATAGTTAATTACTTAATCATCAAAATACAACTTTCTAACAATAATACACATAAAATTCACACAAAAACAAAATATCAAATCTTGTGTTGACAGCATCAAACATGAATTTATTTCCTGAACTAAGGGAAATCACTATCTCCAATGGTAGATTGTAGTTTTGCGTATTCTGCATTGGCAACACCGTCTATGGATTCACCGCGCTCCTTCATACACTGATAATACAACACCGTGTACGCCACCAACACAACCATCTTCATAATCGAGACGACGTTCAAAAATATCAACACATACAATCCCAGATTCACGGACCACCCTTCATCACTCAACACCACCCAAGTAAGCCCCAAAACCATCAGACACACAAAATTAACAAACAAATTCAGCATAAAACCTTTCATCTGATTTCCTTCAACGAGATTCCCAGCCTTCTCCACTGCCTTTCCCAGAGAAGTACTTTCGTCCAAAACAACAATCAAGAGGGACAGAACCGAGACAACTGACGAGTATAGACAGAAACCGAAGACCCCTATCCCGATACCTACCGCAGTAGAAATAGTAAAAGCATTGGGATACATCATCACCATGAGAACACCCACGAAGACAAGAACTGAAAGGTAGCGTGTGGACGACTGGGAAGAATAACGGAATTCGGCCGAGAGCGGCTTTCTCCAAGTTCTTTTGATGCTCGAGAAAAGTTGTTTTGGTGACAAAGAATTCCCAGTGTAAGATGCGGATGAGACTAATATGGTGGCGATCCCTGATATGTGGGAGATCGCCAGATAGATGATCACGCATGCGATTTCAACGAAGAGTAGAAGTGCCCAGTATCTAAGCCTGCTCCGAGAGTTATCGTCGGGGCCGATGAAAGAAGCGTTGACATAATCGGTAATGGATTGATAGAAACGAATGAACGAGAGTAGAAGGATTGATGGGAGGATCGAGGAAAGTGTGGCGATCGATGTAAATAACATTCCATTTTTTGAAAGGAGTTTGATGGATCCCTTTAGGATTGTCAAGAAACTGAATAGTTCTGATACTTCCATTTTTTTTATGTTCTCTGTTTTGGGGAAAGATTGAAGCTTTTTTAAAGGAGGGGATCTAATTGGACTTGTTCAATATTTGTCGAGGGAAAGTCAACACAACGACGGTCTTGTTTGATCTAATAGCTTGTTTCCTGGAATGATTCTTAAATTAATTATATATTGGACATGCCTTATCTTTCTTTCACATTTTTTAGATTTTTTAAATAGAGAGATGATGAATGATTCTTAAATCAATTATATATTGGACATGGCTTATTTGTGTGTTCACGTTTCTTTTTGATTTTTGATTTTTGATTTTTTTAATAGAGTTAATAGAATGTGTGATTTCAAAAGACAATTTTGTCATTGTGAATGTTTACCGAGTGGGCAGTAAATTTGTTAAACTTGTTACTAAAAGTGATACGCGTACACTGCCATCTTACTTAGTTCTATTACTTCAATCCTGGTTGTGGATCGATCCGGGCCCGACAAACCCGGCAAGTGTCGAGTGAAACAAGTGTTTGCATGCCGGAAGAATCCTACAACCATCCCCTTTGGGAACTGGACCAATTGCCATGTGTAGAATTCGGTTTATGTGATGTATCGATGTTTGTGGCATGACATGAATTCAATATCATGTTCTTGATTACAATCCCTTCACGGCAGGGGTAGATTAATTGAATTTTTATACTATTAAATTGCAATGTAGTTGAGAAATAATGAACAACATGTGATCTTATGCACAATTCTCTAACAACAAGTTGTGCATTGCAAATAATTAAATGGTGCCTTGCATCAATACGTGAACAAACCAAAACTAACTACAAAGGCTTTGACATCATCATGACCATAGGTGACATAATCGACTGAATTTCATGGGTGCAACACCGGGGCGGTTTTTAGCAAACATGCTCGATAAGGTCGATACTTGCAGTTGCAGAGCCTTAGCTAGAGGACGTAGTCCTTGTTATAATGGGAGATTAACTCTATATATTTTTGAGGTTCTCATCAACATTTGGATCATATATATGGATCTGCAATTTTATTGAGATCACCACAACAGCTAGCATCTCACAAATGGATATATTGTGATCATATGTTTAACATGTAAATTTACAATAAAATGAAAAGTAATCATATGCAACCAATAAGAAAATGCTTGAAGATGTTATACACTGATCATATCTATCTTAGTTCTATATATATTTGACTTCAATCCCTCATTGTGTTTCTGCACGGAGGATTGATCGATTAGAGGGCATCGATCGGGGCCCGACAAACGGGGCAAGTGGGCCTTTTCTGGATCCACCTATCAACACATTTCGAGTGAAACAAGTGTTTGCAAGCCGGAAGAATCCTACAACCATCCCCTTCCTGAAAGCATTCCAAACAAATCGAACAATCTGATATTGCTATCGGGAACTCTGCTGCATTGTATTTGCACCCGACCAGCTGCTTGGTGGTGAGAAGGGCCTTTGGAGGAGGCAAAAGGGCTCGTTGGCGGCTGCAGCAGTTCTTGATGGTGTTGTACAAGAAGAGTAAAGTGAAGATGACGATCGCGAAAAGCCCTACAGAGCAGACCCAAAGGACTAATGCCACAGCCATGATTGTGTATTTCGGGATGACTACAAAAAGTTCCCTACAGAAGCTATGGTGGCCGAACTCCATCCGGGCATAGTGGACGTGGTGGTAGGCTTGGTTGGGGACTGGACCAAACGACATATATATCCTTGGAATTCAATCGGTGTGTCTTCGTTTTATGTGATCGATCACTCGAACCAACTTAAATATATAATCGATCACGGATCACCATATATTGTATCGGTAAAAGATCATGTTCTCAAGTACAATCCCTTCACAGCAAGGGTAGATAGATACGTTGAATTGTTACTTTAAAAAGTATTTGAGAAATAATCAACAAACGATCACGTGTTATTCTACTTACGATGAAAATAATAATTTAAGGGATTGATTAATTATTTAATCGATAAAACAATTAATTTACATAAGAGAACAATTAAGACTTGAGATGTGGGTGTATAAGTCAACGACAAGAACAATCAAATTGTCAACGAATATGACAAATCAAATTTTGTAACTTTAATAATAAATAATTCTATTAATTTTAAATTAAATTTAAATTAATTTATACTATTTTAAATTAATATAAATATTTGTTATAATTTTTTATTATAAAACTGAAATATTAAATTTAAATAATTATATTAGATTTTGAATTGTAAAAAAATATCTAAAATAATTAATTATAAATAAAAAAAATTATTGTAATTTTAATATACACGTACGTATACAAATATATTTTAGGGTTTATTACGGTCTGCAACCCAATGTTTGGGATTTTACACTTTGCAACCTAATCGAAATTTTGTTACCCTACAGTACTCCATATATGCGGGTTTTACATTTGGTAACCTGTCGGACCGGAATATTAGAAAAAATATTTCGAGAGATTGAGAATCACGCTCCAGTAAAGTGTGTGAGTATACATTTATTCGGGAGCTCAAAGGGTATTAATGTACTTACTCATTATTAATTATTTTTGAATTAATAACAACTATAATTCTGCCCATTTCATTACACGCATCGATATTTCCGTCCTTCCGTTCAAAATTCCCCAATTCTCAAGAACCCTAGAATCTACAATTTCCAGAAATCCAAACACATAATCCGTAGTGCAAACAAAAAATCCCTAAATTTCAATCGACACTAACCCTAACCCATAATCCAAACACAAAATTCTCAATTCGATTTTGCACCACCGTCAAGAACCCTAACTCAAAATCCCCAAATCTCTTGAAGCGAAGGAGCGAGATGCGCTAGAAATTGCGGCCCGATTCTGCTCCCCCGCCGATGATTGAGCATTTAAATCATGACAAGTTCACCCTGAGAGTGCCTCAGAGTGAGAAATTTCGACAAGACAAAGGAGGTCAAATATGTTATGTTGAAGGGAAGGTGATTTACTTTGATGATTGTATTGATGAGCTAAGTCAGTTGGATATTGCTGTCATGGAATTTGCATTAAATTGCAGTGGGATTCTGGAGTTTTATTTCAGTTTCAATGGTCTAGATGATTGCACTGCGTTGGTATGCATCAAAAAGGAGTTTGAGGTTGGTGAAATTCCTTGTGTAGTTGAAATGGATAAATGTGTCTCTATTTGTTTGATGTGGATATAAAAGGCAATTTGTCCAAGCTATTATTATTTTATTTATTTTAATTCATTCTATTAGCGTTTTAGTACTTATTTATATGTCGTTCTTGTCATTCATTTAGAAACTAGTTTTTGATATGAAATAAAGAGTTTATTACTCTCTCAAGGTTTTCTTGAGTTTTATCAAGATTCGGTATTCTTAAGAATCAACGATATTTTGATTTTAGAAATCCTCTAGTATTCAAAGAATCAACGAGTATTCATCGTGTGTTAATTATAGCTTTCGCTGCATTAGTTGGTATTAGATCCTGCTAAGACGTATTCTTGTCGTCAGCCTATTCCCGACCCCGCCACTGAGGTCGCAACCTGTTGTCGTGCCGACATCGCTGCCTTGAGTCACCAGGTAACGGCCCTTACGGCTGAACTAGAAGAAATATGACTTGCTCTCGACGATGTTCTGCCGAAAGCTCAACACCAACCAATCCCCGTGATTGGGCGCACCCTTGGTGATTAACTCGATACATATGATGCTCCAATTTGGGATGACAAACCAGCCACGATTTGGGATGACGAGCCAATCTGGGAAGACGATCCGATTTGGGATGAGGAGCCGATCTGGGACGACGAGTCTGATGGAGTTGTATTCTAAATGTCTAGTTTAGTGATAATACAGAGCTCCTTATCTATGCCTTATTCCTATATATATGAATCACGCATGTTTGCATTTAATAGTATTTAATTATACTATATGTAATAGTCTTTGATATATACGTTGTAAATAGTATGGCGTGAGGAGACACACAGATGATCATACTATCGGTTACTCGTATATTATCGAATAGTAGCTCACGACTTAGATGGATAAGGACAATTCATTGTTACGTCGTAGTGTGACAGGTAAATAGTCGGTATTGACTATTATGTTACACTTGTACACTTGGTGTATTAAGCAGGACCACGAGAGGACGTTCGATTTTCATGGACATTCGATATCTTAAACACATGAAATAATAACGGCGGAAATATTATTGTTGAAATAATATGAATAAATTATTGGGAAATCAATTATAATTATTTAATGAAATTATTTATAATTAAAATTGTATTTAATTAAGGTTTTCCATTTGGGACACCAAATTAATTAAATTACAATGTAAGTCTAATAATTAATTTCCTCTAGGTCTCTAGTGTAGTTTATTTACTATTTATACCCCTACCCCTCCTACTCTAAACTTAAGAAACGTAGTCTTTTTCTTTTTTCTTCTGAGTAAATAAAAGTTTACACAATTATTTTTCTGTCTAGCAAAAATAAAAAAAAACTAGCGCAAATATATTTTTCTCGCAAGAGAAATATACTCACGGGGAATAAGAGAGAAGGAATCCGGAGGCTCCAGCGGATCATTGCCCACTTAATGGATGGAACAACGGGGCTAGGACATACACTAGAAATCTCGAGGTCTCAACAATCTGACCGAAAATGTATGAAATCGAAACCCTTTTTCCGCATTAGTTTCGATTTTATTCGCGTTGATTTTACATCGAACCAACGATCGGTTTCCGAGATTCGTGGTTCGTGTTCCTCGACTACTGGGGGGTCAAGGACCTCCGGATCGGTGGTCGGAAGGGGAAAAACGGCCTCGAAACGAGCCCGGAACAACAGCGTCGTGCTGCTGTTCGCGACGGGCAGCGCCCGCTGTCCAGAGCCTGACCAACGACTACTGGTCACGGGCAGCACCAGCTGACCGAGGCAGTCCAGCGGCTGTTTATTAGGACGTGTTGTTGGATAAGAAATCTAAGGGAGAACTGGAGGTAAGTGGAAGCAATGACGTTTTGACTAAAGCTCTAGGAACTTCAGAACATGCGGGTAGGGTGAGAGGTGTTGGGGGATTTGTGAGTCCAACGTTCTACATTAAGCAGCCAAAGAGGAGAAGTATATGTATTTACAAGGCAGAGTTGCTATAATGTGATCGTCTGCGCACTCTACAGTTCGAAGAAACCAAAAAAAAAAACTTACGGAAAAAAAAAATAGTCATAGGTTTCAGACAACGGATTGCGGAATCGGAAGCCCTTGTGAATTCCCAAATTGTAGGTCATGAGATGCAAAAGACTACAATTTCTCCTCATTCGGACAAAGGCAGTTGTCATGTGCCTCAAGAAGCGGGGGTTTCAAAGGGAGAGGAGGATAGGGACTATCAGGTTATTTCCCCCAATTCGTGAACATGTATATTTGTCACCAAAAAACATTTTAAATTATTTTATAGATATGGATCGCATTTACTTATTCTCTCTATTATATGGTGGCTCTTGTGAATTGGCTTTGGGCACCAAATCCAATTTAGTTGCATTTGGTCATGTTGTGAAGAGTGCTGGACTTAATGAAAAGATGCATACTCTGTCGATGCCATATGGGTCTGTTAGAGTGACTGTGGATGGAGCCATTCAACGGAATGCACCACTTCCTTTTCCTGTGAAGGGTGAGTTGGAATCTGTTGGACAAGCTGTAGGAAGTATTGTAGCTTGGCCTGAGGGACTAGTCGTGCTTAAACTGCAGAAACTTGTAAGAACCTACACTTTCATATATATATTTTTCATTTTCTCGTTTGTATATTTAATGATGCTACCCATAATCTAACATAAGGAAAAAAATAAAAGTTCAAATAATGAAAAAGGCTTTTGGTACTAGTAATTTTACTCCACAATGGTATGTCGAGTGGAAAAGTCTGTGATGATGTTGGTGTAATTCCCCGACGACGCAGAGTTCGAATCTCGTATATGACAAATTTTCATTTAAATATTATGAAGTTAGTCATTGGATGAGACCTATTGGCTCTCTCCCACATGTGTCTGCTACTCGAGCGCATCCCTCGATTTACATCATACCCGATCGAGGAGCCTCTGATCTGGTGGAAGAGGAGTTTCTCGTCTCATCCTACCCGATCGAGGAGCCTCTGATCTGGTGAAAGAGGAGTTTCTCGTCTCTGCATTCGAATCTCGTATATGACAAATTTTCATTGAAATATTATGAAGTTAGTCATTGGATGAGACCTATTGGCTCTCTCCCACATGTGTCTGCTACTCGGGCGCAACCCTCGATTTACATCCTACCCGATCGAAGAGCATCTGATCTGGTGGAAGAGGAGTTTCTCGTCTCATCCTACCCGATCTCTCTCCCACATGTGTCTGCTACTCGGGCGCATCCCTCGATTTACATCCTACCCGATCGAGGAGTCTCTGATCTGGTGGAAGAGGAGTTTCTCGTCTCATTCTACCCGATCGAGGAGCCTCTGATCTGGTGGAAGAGGAGTTTCTCGTCTCTGCATTTCTCTAGTATCAAACGCATCCAATAAATACCTAAAACCGCTGGGGAAAAATCCAAATAAATGGAAAATAAAAATTATAAAGCTGAAAAATAAATAGAAATATAAAAACAAATGAATTATTTGGTGAACATGAAGGAGATGAGATGGGAGAAATGCAATTATATTAATATACCTGCAAAACAAATTTAACATAACTGAATTAGAGATAAACTAAAAATTAAAAAAAATCTAGTCGAACATAATTAATAACTCGACAATTTGATTCTGGAATCTCCGAAGAAAATCATAATTAATAAATAAAATTAAAAAAATCGAGGAAAAAATGAATGAATAGAAGAACGTATACATGTAAATCGATTATGTTCAGAAAAATAAAAAAGGACCTATTAATTGAAATTAAATTAATATTAATTTCAATTAATAAAAAAGAATTTTGAAAAAAGAAATAAAAATTTATATATTTAAGATGATGATTAATTATTATTACCAAAAATATATAATTTCAAATTACTATTTAAAATTTATATATAATAATTTAAATATATTTAATAATATTACTATTTATAATTTATATTATTTTTATTTATAATTTATAGTGTGAACACAACATTATTATTGCTTTTCTATTGGTCCATGTAGTGGATCCTGAAATTATATATGTATAGAAAAATAAAAAGGACCTATTAATTGAAATTAAATTAATATTAATTTCAATTAATAAAAAATAATTTTGAAAAAAGAAATAAAAAATTTATATATTTTAGATGATAATTAATTATTATTACCAAAAATATATAATTTCAAATTACTATTTAAAATTTATATATAATAATTTAAATATACTTAATAATATTACTATTTATAATTTATATTATTTTTATTTATAATTTATAGGGTGAACACAACATTATTATGGCTTTCCTATTGGTCACGTGGCATTAGTGGATCCCGAAATTATATAGGTATAGATTTGTAAATATGTTATTTTAAGTAAATAAAATAAATTGCATATATTTTATATTATACAAATTAGTAGGGGATTATCAATATGTTATTTTAAGTAAATAAAAAAAAATTACATCGATTTTCAAATACAGTTTAATAAACTCAAAAGTTAACGTTACAATCTTAACATTGTTTTATCCACGTTACAATCTGAACATTGTTTTATCCTTGTTTTATTTTGATGATTGTTTTATCCTGCTAACAAATTTTCATATAGTCAAATATTGTTTTTTTCATATAATAGTCGAAAGAGTACTCCCTCTGTGCATCGTGGTGGTAGGCAATAGGCATGGTTGGGAACTGGACCAATCGCCATATATATATAGACGTACGTTTGAATATCTATACATACAGATTACTTCTTGACTGCAATCCCTTCACGGAAATTGAATTGTTATATTATAAATTGCAAAGGACGTACTTGAGAAATAATCAACGTGTGATGTTATGCACAATTGTCAATTGTGTAAGTGTAACAACAAATTGTGGATTGAAAATTTAAACTCGTAAAAAAATGTTTCTCTAACATCATCATGACAATTTGGCTGGAATAATTCGCTGGCAAGTAAAAATAAGACATCCTTGTCTATCTAATTAAGAAACAAAAATCAATACAACAATAAACATGTGTACTCCTTGAACCATGAATTACATTCTTCAAATGTGGCTTAATCAAAATCAAGGATACCCTCAAGTTTTAATTACACTGATATTATATATATACTAATATATCTTACTTAATTCTTTCAATGACTTCAATCCTGATCAGAGTGTTTCTGCCAGATGAATCATCGATACAAGAGGGCAAATTTCTAATCGATCGGCGCCCGACAAACGGGGCACGTGGGCCTTTTCTGGATCCACCTATCAACACATGTCGAGTGAAACAAGTGCTTGCAAGCCGGAAGAATCCTACAACCATCCCCTTCCTGAAAGTATTCCAAACATATCGAACAATCTGATATTGCTATCGGGAACTCTGCTGCATTGTATTTGTACCCGAGCAGCTGCTTGGTGGTGAGAATGGCCTTTGGAGGAGGCAGGAGGGCTCGTTGGCGGCAGTTCTTGATGGAGTTGTACAGGAAGAGTAAAGTGGGGATGATGATTGCGGCAAGCCCAACAGAGCAGACCCAAAGGAGTAATGCAGCAGCCATGATTATGTATTTTGGGATGACTACAAAAAGTTTTATTCGGCCTCTCCGTGGATAGTGGTGGTGGTGGTGGTGGTGGTGGTAGCCTTGGTTGGGGACTGGACCAAACGCCATGTCTTTGGAATTTGGTGTGTCTTTGTTTTATGTGATCGATCACTCAAACCAACTTAAATATATAAACGCGACACTCTTAATTAGTCATATATAGTATAAGATCATGTTCTCAAGTACAATCCCTTCACGGCACCGGCACGGGTATATATTATATATAGTTGAATTGTTACAAAGTACTCTCTCTGTCTAAGATTAGATGTCATACAAATTCAAGAAAATTGTTAATTTTTTATTTTTGTTATTAAAAAATAAAGAGTAAAAATATATATTTAAAGTAACAAGTAAAGTAGTTGTGGGTAAAGTTTTTTTTTTGGTATGAAATTTAAGAAAATTGTTAATTTTTTATTTTGTTATTAAAAAGTAAAGAGTAAAAATATATATTTAAAGTAATAAGTAAAATAGTTGTGCGTAAAGTTTAAAAAGTATGTGGATAAAATAGAAAAAAATTGTATTTTAAAATGAAAAAGTTAGAATAATTAGAGTAGTATGTTGAGGCAGGAGAAGTGGCTCGAAATCAATTGAACTAATTAATTGAGTGGGATGACATCATGCATGATGTCATGTGTGCGTGAAGGCTTTTGCATGTGTGCTAATTTTGATTGGTGATTAGTGTATTCTTTAGGAGGAGTTTGTATGATTTTAATTGACTTTAAAGAGTTTATGGATTTATTTGTAAAATCCATAGACTCTATGCAGAGTTTGACTGAATTTATAGTTGATTTTTATAGACTTTCATAAATATCAAAAAATTGTAAATTTTTTTTATTGATTTACGTAAACTTTCAAAAACTTTAAAAACAAAGGTATATAAACATACTTGTATATAAAAAATTAATCTTTTTAGAAAATAAAATAAATAAATTATTATTTTAATTTAAATTTTTATCAATTTTATTACTGAATCTCATTTTTACCTCTCTCCTTTTAACAATGTTTGTTCTCCATTTATCAAATGTATATAAACATACTTGAATATAACAAATCAAAATTTTTAGAAAAATAAAATAAATAAATTTTTATTTTTATTTTTATTTTTATCACGTTTATACTTGTAACTCATTGTTTACTCTCTTGTCTCTTGGTTTAACAATACTTTTTCTCTATTTTGATTTTGAAATATCAATTTTATTTAAAAAAATCTCAATTGTTCTCGTGACATGGTGAATTTTGATCATTATCTATCAAATATTAAACATCATTGTAAATAAATAAACATATTTTTTTTTTATAAATTGAATAATAATTAAATTTATTATATTTGGATTGTTATTGAAAACATATTATTGTATATAATATATACAAAATAATTCATTATTAATATAATATATAAATAATTATTTTTATCGAAAACATAATAAAATCAATTTTCTCATATAGAATTTGAATTATTTTATATAGATAGATTTTTGTAATAGTCTTGTTAAATGACGATTTTTTTTTTTACTTTTCGTATTTGAATTTCGTGTTGGGAAGAAGTCCATCGAAATCTCTCTTAATTATGAGAGATTTTGAAAAGTCAAATCTAGTTATAATTTTTAAAGAGAATCCATTAAAATCCACACCCCATTAAAATCCATTAAAATCCATAGAGTGTTGAATACCTATGGATTTTCTAAGACTTTTTAAAATCTTAATTGAACACCTACGGATTTTAATGGACTTTTTAAAATCAGAGTTGAATACTTCCGGATTTTAAAAGTCCATTAAAATCCTACAGACTCCCGAACCAATACACCCCCTAATTTTCGTTTTATTTTATTGGTTTCTTTTTTAAAAATATATGAATTATATTTATATAGTGAATTATTGTAACTCTATAGTGAGATTATTTCTTTTTTCAGTTGTTTTTTTTTTCAATTTTGGGTTTTCACATGTAAATTTGTGTGTTAATCTTTCGTACCGTATATCTTTATTTGGTGATCTTATAAAATGATCTTGTGCACAATCATGTATTCTGAAGAAGTATTTTTCGATCACGAATGAAAGAGAAAATGTTTTTAGTCTCGCTTCAAAAATCGAGAATTCGTTGTAAAACGACCGCTCGGAATATCAATTCGAGGGAGGACTAAAGTGAGGGGTTTTCGTAGTAAATTTCATTTCAATTTATAGCAAATAACAAGTGAAATATCAAGTAGACAAACAAATGCAATAAACGAGTATCAAATGGGAGAAAATCGGAGATAAAGTAATAGTCGTCCTACAAAGTGAATTATGAAACACAAGAGAGTAATCCGGTTGTAATCCTCTTCCAAATCATACAACCTTGTATTTAAGTTCGAGAATTGGACCGGAAAGAAAAGCAACGATCACCATATGCTAATCGATTTAATTCCCTAGTAAAGCACCCCTTGATTGTGGTGAATTCACTAGATGACCAATCTCGTTCCTTAAGTTTTGAACAATAATTGATTATAATCGAACCTTAGGAAGAAAGCCCCCGTTCCCGGTGATAGCAATCGTTTTAATCCCCAAATGAGTTTAATCCCGTTCACCAATGATCATACTCAATCGTGGTTCGAAAATAAATCAATTAGGGCAATTTAAACTCTTTCTAGCATTTCATCAAACACCTTGTAGGCATGACTTTCACTTCATCTCCTAATGAGAATCTAGCCAACTAAAGCCATGGAAATCAACAACTCAAACATGAAAATCATAAAACCAAGCTCAATTAACATCATGCAATCAATCCAAGTTCAAATTTCACAAATCAAGCAAAGAATGAAAATTCTACAAAATGCAATAACGAGAGAAGGGAGAAGAAATAGCCAAGGTGAAGTCTCGTGATCGTAGGTAGTAGATCTCGATTCCGTCGTCCTTGCCCGAGCTCGAATCCGTCGTCAATGGAGACTTTCTTTTTGGGGAAAATGAAATTTCTCTCTCTCTCTTAGTTCTTCCAATTGTTCTCGTGTGTCAAAAGTTCCATTAAAAACGCAGCTCCCTCCTCTTTTATACTCCACATGTAATTGTAACAACTTCCAGCTCCTTCCAGCTCCTTCCCGCCGAAAATTGGGATTAAATCGGACTTGAAATGACTCAATTAACCTCCGGTCAATGCGTGGTCAACAATTTTCAGTCCGGGTCAACCCTTTTTGGCCGCATTTCAGCTCAAATGCGGGCTGTTGAGAAGATATGCGGGATTGCTATGGGGTGATCCGCGTGGCCTTTAGTGTGATATGCGGGAGTGCTCCTCGGGCTTGATATGCGTGGATTTCTCCTAGGATCAAGCAGTCCGCCGGTTTGATCTTGGTAATCCACTGTGGGAAATCCTTCATGCCTCGCTCTCAATCGTGGTCCGCGTGTTTTGGTGCTCGGATCGAGCGATCCGCGGGTTTGATCCGCGCCTCCCATTCCTGTGCGCAACCTCTCGATTCTTGTCATATCTTTGTCGTCCGAGCTCCGATTGTCGAGATTCAAAATTCCCCGGATTCTCGACTTCAAGATCTTCGCGTCCATGTATGTCACAGCCTCTAGTTCCCGACGAGAAATAACAGTTTTCGACTCGAAGTTTCTGCAATTTCCGGGTTCGGATCTTCTACTTGTTTCTCTCATTTTCACCTACATTTCACACAAAAACTCGACTATACCGTACATAAGTTCCGTCACATAAATAATAAGCAAACCCTCGATAATCATACACATATATACACAAAATATACCTAAAACCACACCGAAAACAACAATAAAATCGAGCATAAAACCGGCATTTCATATTCGTAGGTACGATGAAAATAATAATCGAAAAATTGATTAATTAATCGATAAAACAATTACTATATAGAAGAGAACAATTTAGACTTTGAGATGTGCAAATTAGTCAACGACAATGACAATCAAAATTGTCAACGAAAATGACAAATCAAAATTTGTCATGAATTTTAAAGTTGAGCTCATAACTCAACTAAGAATAAAAAATGATATTTCCCCGCCCACAACTTGGCTCAAATCTCAATGCAACTAACTAGTAATTAATAACCCAAGATGAAAAAATCATTAAAAACTCTATATAATAATACTCTCTATAGAAATAAATTCTCCATAGTAATAAAAATTTAAGTCTACCAGTTATAATTAGGAATAAACTCCACATTGTCATAAATCATACATTTTGGAAGTCCCGTCTTAAAGATTTATACCTCTATATAAGAATAAATGATTAATATATAATAATTTTTTTTATTAATAATGTTTTTATTTATTAAATTCAATAACATGTTTAACATAACTTGAAATATTTATTAAAATTTAATAACATATAGTATATGATCAAAGTTTATATTCCTTAGATTTATTAATATTTTATTCATTTTGTATGTTAAACACAATTTTTACACATATATGATGAAATTTTATTATTCAAAAATATTAAATTGATTTTGTGAATTTAAAGATGGATAATATTGTATGTATATAATTTTTATATTTATATTATTTTTTATAGAAAAAAATATTTTTATTTTGTAAAACTCTGTATAAGAATAACTCTATATAGTAATATTTTTTCACGGTCCCAACGATATGACTGTACGGAGTTTCTACTGTAATCCCTTGAAGGATAGCCCAAGTGCACATTGCCCTTTGTTAGCTTTTAGGACAAAGCTCCAACGCCACACGATCAAGACCGGTGCCACAAGATACTATGTGTTGCGGGATCGACGATGTATAGTACGAATAATAATGCGGAACCCCGAAAATAACTCAACAATAAAAGAGAAGTAGACAAGTAAAGAAGATAAGAAATTTACGTGGAAACCCAAATCGGGAAAAACCAACGGGAGGAACGACGAGTACTTTCACTATAATATTGGCGACAATTATAAGGATTGATACCCACTCTAAAACCCTCTAAAATCTCACACACTATTATCTCTCTCTATGATGGTATTAATTCGTGTTCTACACGAATAATTTTGTCTATGGAGATCCCTATTTATAGGTGTAGAAAACCTATCAAATTGGAAACAATTAGAATTAGAAATAAATCTTTTTCTTAATATATGATTCTTAAATCCATGAGAAATAAAATTATATTCAATATAAATCTAATTTTACTAAATAAAGAAACAAAATTCCTAAGGATTCGAGTCATATTTTAACAATCTCCACCTTCACGAGAAACCGCGAAATCCCATCGCACATGTGAAATCACATCACATATAACACCAAGCCGCGAAATCTCATCGCGCATGCGAAATCCCATCGCACATTATAGTCTCGTCCCTCGTCTTCCTCCACATGCCCCAACGGGCCTAGTTAATAGAAGATTGGACCTTCAAAGGTCCCCATGAATCGGAACGTACATACCCGAGTGTCTTCTTCGAGTTGTGAGCCAAATTCGAGATATACCCTCTCGACCGCTTTCCAAGCGCACAATGCTCACCAGATTTAGAAACACTCCATCGATCGATATACATTCGATCCTTCTTGTCGACTTTCCTCACATGCCCAAGCCGCACATGGTCTAGTCGAGTAGACTCTTCATCCGAGAGCCTAGTTTTTCCCATGGTTACTTCGTTCACCGCTTAATCTTCATCTTTAAGCTTGGTCACTCCGGCCTTCGATTGCATGCCTCTATGACGGATAGACTCTTCTACCAAGAGTCGAGTTTCAGCCCCGGTTACTTCCTTCACCGCGCCTTCTTGGAGGAAATAAGGTCGCTCTACCTTGTCGTCTCCTCCCAACACTACCAAAGCCTCTTCGGTAGTCTTAACAACTCCACCTTCTCCGGTGTAGCTTGTATCAACCTCGGTTACTTCTTTCGCCGAGCTTCCATTGAGGACATAAAGGCGACTCACCTTTCTCTTTCCCCGCAATATTACCAAACCACTTTTGGTAACTCTTAAAACTCCACCTTTACAAGTGAGTTTATAGCCCTTCATATCAAGGGTACTCAAGGAAATCAAATTCCTCTTCAAGTCAGGGACATGTCTTACCTCGCCTAACGTGCGCACCGTGCCATCGAACATCTTCAAGCGGATATTCCTAATCCCTTCGACCTTGCACGAGGTGTCATTAGCCATGAACACCGCACCACGTTCCAAAGCTTCATAAGTATCGAACAACGTCCGGTCCGGACACATATGAAACGAGCAACCCGAGTCTAAGATCCAATCACCACAAAAGTTGAAGTTCTCGCCTAGAGCCATTAGTAGTTCCCTATAGAATTGGCTATCTAGTAATCCAACTGTTAACGGGTATAAAAAACCGGGCAGAATAGTTTAAACCGTCCCGTAAACACAAGAGAGGTTTTTTGAGGATTGAGCTAACTGATTCTGAAGAAAAAAGGGAAATATTGCTTAAGCTAGAAAAGGAAAATGTATATTCTCTTTTTGGGGGCCGAAACTCTCTCTTTTCTGGTAAGTCTTACAGTGTATTTATAGGGGTACAATTAGGGTTTTTCCTCTTTTGACCTAATGGGCCTTAATAAAACTATTATATGGGCCTGGCATACGAGTCGGCCCAAGTTTCCGCCGCCTTTCCAGTCGAGCAAACCAATTCGTCCAGCGGGAAAACCCCCAACTTGATCGACTAGCCTTTGCTCAACTCGGCGTAATTCCATGGCTTTCGTAGACTCTCTTCATCCCCGGTAGTCCTCAGGTCTGTCTGTCTTGGATATGGGGCGTCCTCGGAGGGCGAAGAATGGTCTGCTCGGCGGGGACTCAAAGATGCTTCGACGAGATTTTGCTCCTCGGACCTCCGCGGTGAGACGACGTGACGCACCCTCTCTGATCACGGGCACCTCCCCGGCCGGTGACTAGGCTGCTATCTGGATAAATAGAATAATAAAAATAGTGGTGTAACAAATGCCCCTCGGGAGAGGTGTGGTCGGCTGTGGGCGAGCAGGCCTCTCTCGACCGAGATGGAAACTATTTTTAGTTCATCTGCTATCCTTTGGGGGACTTTCCCGCCGCCATCATTAGTGATGGGCCTGATGGAATTTTTGGGGGCCCACGTGTCCTTTCAAATTTAATAGGGTACGCTTTTTCGAATTTCAAAAACGCACGCCCCCGCCCCTTCGTATCCCATGTATTTAAACTCCTGAAAAACCGTCCCATAACTCACTTTTCAGATAACGATTTAACTGAGAGAGAGAAACTGACGCAAGCGAGAAAAAGAAGGAAATTCCGACAGCCCAAAAATCGTCCGGCGACTTCTTCGTGTCCCTTCGTTCCTCAGGTACGTGGAAATACATTCTTCTATTTTCGTTTTCTTATGCTACGATTCGATCCTCTGACGGGGGTTTCTTCTTGAGAAATTGTCTAGGCTTTTCATTTTCCGGCGGCGGCTCTGGTTTAAGCTCCGTCGATAGGATATTGGGAGATATAAGACGCTTAAGTTAGGATTCTAAAACCTTTTCCTCTCCTGCTTAGACGGGAATGAGTAACGAACAATTTCCCCTCTCTCAGTCCTCGGATCCATTATGTGACGTTGGGTCCTCGGGCTTGGTTTCTTCTTCGGGGAACCTGGAGTCCATTCTTGAGTCGTCGTCCGTGAAATGGACGTTATCTAAGTTCCCTTTGACCGAGGAGGAAGTGAGGGATATGTTGGGCGGGCAGGCGGACAGATACTACTGTCGTCTTTGCAATATCCTTGCCGATTCGAGGGGTCCCCCTTCCTCCTTTGATTACTCTCGGTACTCCGCCGAGCGGCCTTACAAATTTGTTCCGCGGAAGCGGTTCCATCTTGTCAAGGAGCGCCGCAACACGCCTTTCGACGCGAGCTGGCGAAAAAGCACGGTGAACGAGGAGGAGTTGCAACATATGATGTAGAAATGGCATATCCCGAATGATGTCCATTTGTACGCTCCTCAGGTGGACGAGTTTGCTGACTCTCCCCCTCCGGGCATGTTGGCTGTAAATTATTCGATGATGGAGAGCGGGCTTCGTTTTCCCTTGCACTCCTCGGTGGCGCATTTCTTGTATTTGCAGGAGATAGCTCCTATGCAAATAACTCGGAACGGCTGGGCGATGATATACGTTTATTGTATTATGCTCGGGTTTTATGGATTGTACCGAGGACCGACGGGCTTCGAGCTTATCTACCTTCTCTATATGAGCGCCACCAGTGGCGGGGATTACTATTTGAAACAGCGGCATCAGATCATAAAAGAGTTGCCGAGTAAACAAGCGGAATGGACTGAGAAATGGTTCTTCGTTGCGGGGGAGTGGAATTCAAAAGATTTCCACATTGATGGGGAGTATCGTCTGACAAAAAATCGTTAGTCTCTTCGGCCTCTACATAGATTTCTATCTTTAATCTTTTAAACAAAGTTTATCCCCCTTCGTGCTTCCTGATCTTGTCTGTCTGTCCTTCTAAGATTCAAAGCTCCGGCCGAGGACGGGTTGGGATGGGATTTCTTAACGATCTGGGAGAGGATAAAATCTCTCCCCGGTGATGAATGTAAATATAAACTTTGGCTGACTGACGCCAGACGGATTCGGGCTCGCTTCATTACAGTCCCTCGTGATGTAGAGAGTATTTATCCGCGTGAGTCCTCCGATGATCGCATTCCTTGTTATGGGTTTTTGATACTTTCTAACCTTACTTTTACTTTGTTTTCAGCTCATCGTTATCCTCGGGTTATGCGTCCCCTCAAGTATTCCGACATGGAGAGCCCTCACGACAAAGCCAAAAGAGAGAGAGAAAAGATGGCTAAACTTGCATCGGCCCCCAAAAAACAGAAGAAAGCGAACCGGGGAAAACAGAGCGACGTGACTGTGGCTTTGGCTTCGTCCCCGAGAGCTCCTCCTATGGGGTTTCCCTCCCCGTTACCTCTGAATCAAATTCTCCCCGGGAGTCTGGAGGAAAATCTGATCATTCCTGAAGGCCCAGAGAGAGCGCCGGGGACGGAGACCGTCGGAGAAAAAAGGGCGCGCGACGAGGAGGCCCCGACTTCGGATGATCAAGGGGCGGGATTTAGTGCTCCCATTACTGATGTCGTCTTAGAAACCCGGATCATTCGTCCTCGGAGGACGAAAGGTCCTCACCCCGCAAAAGAGAAAAGCCCGAGCGAGGTGAGCTTGAGCGAGCCCATCTTCGGTGTTGATGCGGGGAAAGTCCAAAGGTATTTCTTTTTCATCCTGGTTTCTTTATTTGTTGTTCGGTTTTCTTCTGAGTCTTATTCTGTTTCAGCATTCACGAAGCGGATTCGGAGATCCCCATCGCGACTGCTTATCTGAAAGCTGCTCTGCCACCTTACGAGGACAACGCGATTCCCCTGCACGTCCAGGAAGCCGTGGACAACATCCTGGGAGCCTGGTCTCACCGGATGGAAAGTTACACTTCTGAACCCGACCATATGTTGAACATGCTCAAAGTTCAGGCTGCTCGGATTCCGGTAATGGTTAACCAGCTCGGTCGTCTCCTGGAGGATCGAAAGGGAAAAGGTGTTGCCGCTCCTTCTGCCCCGTCGGCCGAGGAAGAGGGTCTCCGAAAGCGCCTCTCCGAGCTGCAGGGCAAGTATGAACTCGAGGTCGGCCTGAAGCTATCCTTGGAGACTGAGGTGGGAGATTTAAAGAAAAAACTTACTGCTCGGGAGTCGTTGGCGGACGAGAATGAAAAATTGTTGAAGGAAGTTGAGGGGTATAAAAAGGCGCTGAAAGATTGTGAAACCGTGGTGTTCAGACACGATGCGGATGTGGCCAAGTTGTCCAATAAAGTGGCCGAGATGGTGAACCGCACCGTCGAGGCCGAGAAACAAGCCCGGGAAGCGGTGGAGGCAGCCGGCTTGCAGCTAAAGGAGATGAAAGCTTCGATGGCTAAAGAGCGCCTTGATATGGAGCAGGTCACTGAAGACTTGAAAAAGATGCGGGAGGACGAAGCTGCTCGGCTCGCCGACCCTTGGGAGAATTTGAAGGAGTTCAGTAATTACTCGTACTACTGCGCGTTCTTCGATGGCGTCCGAGGTCTGATCAAGGCCGGCAAGCCCGTGGACGTTCTGATGTCGGTTATCCAGACATATGCCTCCACGAACGTGTTGGAATTTGATATCCCGGGCTATAAAAATATGCGGAAACCAATAACCCGATCAAACCTTTCGCCGGAGATCACACGAACGCCGACGAACGCGCTGGAGCTCGACCGAGGAGACCACGTACCCGAAGGCACGCGGCTGCCCCCCAGCCCCCCGCGGCGAGTCCGGCGACTCGCCGCTGCATGGAGGAGCCCCACCGTCGAGGTGGGGTCGGGCACGGCACCAGCCCGTGCCCAGCGATCGATCATCGTGATCGATCGCGTGCCCTCGGCCCAGCCGAGGGTCGATCCTCCCCGTGCCGCAAAACCCTAGCCGGGCGATCCCACGCGGTCCGGTGGCTTCGCCACCACCGCGTGATCGTTCGTCTAATCCGGGCTTCGATCTTCGGATCTTCGTTCTACGGTATTTTACGATAAATCCAAATCAAAATAATATCAAGGATGTTTAGATATTATACCTATTATTCGTTGTTCGGAGAAACGAAATCAAACACCTTTGAATCTTCCCACGTATTCCTTGCACTCCGTTCCAACGTCGGGTGGGCGACGATCTATCGAACTCCTATGGATCTCCTTCAACTCTCTAAAACTATCAAATATTGATATTCTTGTCTTATGATTTATGAAGGCCATGTAGTGCTTTTATAGGCTACGTAGGGGATCTAAAGGAGGTGGAATATTGGGATTCCAATATTGATGATTAAATTGAGCCCAGCCCAAATCTATTAATCCTTATCAATATTAATTAATTTATTTTCCACTATATAAATTAATTGCACTCTCAATATTAAACCATATTATATCAAATAATATTTCTCCGGTTAGTATTATTTATTCCGTGTATTTAAGATTTAAATATCCATGAATAAAATTTATTTATTGCTTAATAAATTTATTCATCTCTTATATCCGAGAATAGTACCACTCAACCTTATTTATTATGCGGGAACAAATCCACTCGCGAGGTTTACATAATAAATCCTTATGAGCTCATCTCGGGGATATCATCAACCCTTCCGGGATACACTGTCCCTTCCAGAATTCACGGCATGCCATATATAAAATATAGTGACCCAACTCAACCGGTAATTAACCCAATAATTAAATCGGTTAATTCCTTTGGAAAATCAAAGTCACTTATATTAAATATACACACCCGCAATTGTTTCGGGGATTAAGAATAAAATACTCCGAGACTTAAATCAATTATCACAGAGCAATGCTAATTGATAAGTCTCAAGCGATCCGCTCAATACACCAAGTGTACAAGTGTGATAAAATAATTAAGACAAATTATTTTCTCTCTCACACAACGACTATACCGATGGTTTGGTCCGTGTCCATCTAGGTCGTGAGCAACTGTTCGATTAAATACGAGTAACCGATAGTATGATCTTCTGTGTGACGGCGCACACCATACTAACTACAACGTACATAATCTAGGACTATAATTTGCATATATTTAATTAACAATTAATTCAAAGCAAATGAATGTCTATTTCAATAGATAAATGATAGTGTACAAGGAGTTCAGAATACTCAAATCTAGACATTAAGTATACTACTCCAACATTCTCCCACTTATACTAAGGTCTAGTCTTATCCTCCAAACTTCTGACTCCCAAACCCTTCAAGTGCTTGAAGTAAACTTCCTTAGGAAGTACTTTAGTGAAGGGGTCTGCTAGGTTGTCATCTGAAGCTATCTTGGTGACTACAGCGTCGCCTCTCTTGAAGATGTCTCGAATCAGGTGGTACTTGCGCTCTATGTGTTTCGTAGCACTATGGGACCGTGGTTTGTTACTGTTTGCCACTGCACCGCTATTGTCACAATAAATTGTCATAGCTTTAGGCAAACTCGGAATCACATCTAAGTCCTGGAGGAAATTAAGGAACCACACTGACTCTTTCGCTGCCTCTGAGGCTGCAACATATTCAGCTTCCATGGTAGAGTCCGAAATGCACTTTTGCTTAACACTCTTCCATGATACGGCTCCACCTCTCAAAGTGTATACATAGCCTGATGTCGACTTACGCCGGTCCTTATCAGCTTGGAAATCCGAATCTGTGTAACCCAAAGGAATCAGATTGTCTGCTCCGTATCTCAGAACATAATCCTTAGTATTTCGCAAATACTTGAAAATCCTCTTTACAGCAGTCCAATGAGCCTTTCCAGGGTTACTCTGATATCTTGCCACTACGCCAACTGCATAGCAGATATCAGGTCCCGTGCATAACATTGTATACATTAGGCTTCCCACTGCCGAAGCGTAGGGAACTGCTTTCATGTCATCTTTCTCCTCTTGTGTCTGAGGACACATTTCCTTAGAAAGATAAGTTCCTTTGCTGAAGGGCAACTCACCCTTCTTGGAATCTTGCATGTTAAAACGAGCCAGAATCGTGTTTATGTAAGATTGCTGGGAAAGGTATAATGTTCTATTCCGGCGATCCCTTATAACCTTGATCCCTAGAACATGTCCAACCTCCCCTAAATCTTTCATATCGAATTGTCTAGACAACCATCCCTTTATGTCTGATAACATCCTTACATTGTTGCCAATGAGAAGTATGTCGTCTACATAAAGCACGAGGAACACCACCTTCTTTCCATCACGTTTCCAATACACACACGATTCTTCTATGCTTTGAATGAATCCAAAAGATTGGACTACTTCATCAAACCGCAGGTTCCACGATCTCGAGGCTTGTTTCAATCCATAAATGGATCGATTAAGCTTGCACACTAGATGATCTCGCCCTTAGGAATGAATCCTTCTGGTTGTTTCATATAAATCGTCTCGTCAAAACTTCCATTTAGGAAAGCTGTCTTGACATCCATTTGCCACACCTAATAATCCATATGAGCTGCTATGGATAAGAGAATCCGGATCGACTTTATCTTGGCTACCGGCGAGAAGGTCTCCTCATAATCGATTCCCTCTTTCTGAGTAAATCCTTTCGCAACAAGCCGAGCTTTAAAGGTTTCAACCTTTCCGTCAGATCCTCTCTTTCTCTTGTAGACCCATTTACACCCAATTGGCTTTACGCCGCTTGGTGGTTCTACAAGATCCCAGACTTTATTAGAATCCATAGATTCTATTTCGGATTTCATCGCTTTCTTCCAAGAAGGCGCATCTATATCTTGTACCTCCTCATCATAGGTCCAGGGATCGACTTCATGAACTCCGGGTGCCGAGTCCGAAGACTCACCCAGTCCAATCCATCTGTTTGGTTGTTTAACAACCCTCCCACTACGACGGCGTTCCGGTGTATCAATAGTGACAGTATTAGGTGCAGGTTCTAGTGGTGTATCTACACTCGGTTTGGCCGTATCTAAGTCTTCTTTGTTACCTCTCAACTCATCAAGCATTATATCACTTTTGGGCTTGTGGTCCATGACATAGTCTTCCTCTAAGAACCGAGCGTTAGAACTTATAACGATCTTCTGGTCCGTAGGACTATAGAACATGCCACCCTTAGTTCCTCTAGGATATCCTATAAACAACCGCACTTCAGTACGAGGTTCTAACTTATCAGCCCCTGTCTTCAACACGTGTGCAGGACACCCCCAGATCCGAACGTGTCTCAGGCTAGGCCTGCGCCCGCTCCAACGTTCCATGGGTGTTGAAGGAACTGTTGTAACGCCCAAAAAATTCAAAGGCTTAAAAGGATTGAATATGCTACTCATACCAACAGATGCATCTTCTTTTCTGGGCATCCTCCTATAAGAACTCCAAAGTTAAGCGTGCTCGCTCTGGAGTAGTTCTAGGATGGGTGACCCCCTGGGAAGTGCCCCGGATGCGCACGAGTGAGGACAACGTGCGCTGGAAAAGACAAGTGTTGGTACAGTGGGGCCAGGATATCACTCCCGACGGCAGTCATTGGTAACCGAGCCGGCCCATTAGGGTCGGGCTTCGACCCCTCAACGGGCCGGGGTGTTACAAATGGTATCAGAGCAGGTGCCGACCGGAATTGCGGGAACTAAGTGTCTTGCGGGGCCAAGTGCTCCACCCAGAAGTTGGTGAGAGTACCCGTAAGGGGCATTCTTGCACGGATGGTTGGTCCTGGGCAAGTAAGGCAAGTAAGGCACGCAACGAGGACGTTGCGCAGAAAAAGGTGGGGTGATTGTAACGCCCAAAAAATTCAAAGGCTTAAAAGGATTGAATATGCTACTCATACCAACAGATGCATCTTCTTTTCTGGGCATCCTCCTATAAGAACTCCAAAGTTAAGCGTGCTCGCTCTGGAGTAGTTCTAGGATGGGTGACCCCCTGGGAAGTGCCCCGGGTGCGCACGAGTGAGGACAAAGTGCGCTGGAAAAGACAAGTGTTGGTACAGTGGGGCCAGGATATCACTCCCGACGGCAGTCATTGGTAACCGAGCCGGCCCATTAGGGTCGGGCTTCGACCCCTCAACGGGCCGGGGTGTTACAACTGTTTTAGATGGAACCAAGTTCAGAATGTGCGCCGCTGTTTCTAAGGCATATCCCCAGAACATAATAGGTAATCCGAGTAACTCATCATTGAACGTACCATATCCATAAGAGTCCTATTCCTTCGTTCCGACACACCATTCTGCTGAGGAGTATATGGTGAAGTTATTTGAGATTCAATCCCATTCTTTGCCAAGTATGCCTTGAATTCTCCAGACAGGTACTCGCCTCCGCGATCAGATCGCAGGCATTTTATAGATTTACCATGAAGGTTCTCCACAAGAGCCTTGAATTCCTTGAACTTGTCAAAGGATTCGCTCTTGCGGCGCATCAGGTATACAAATCCATACCTTGAATAATCATCAGTAAAAGTGATGAAATATTCGTACCCTCCTCTTGCCTGGGTAGACATAGGTCCGCATACATCAGAGTGAATCAAATCCAATACTTGTTCGGATCTCCGTCCTTTACCAGAAAAAGAACGCTTGGTCATTTTACCCTCCAAACTGGATTCGCAGGTTGGAAGGTCCTCTCCTTCTATGCCGCTAATGAGACCATCCGCTTTCAACCTTTGAATTCTATTCGAATTAATATGACCTACCCTTAGATGCCACAAGTATAATTGATTCATTTTAGAAGATTCCTTTCTCTTATTGGTGTTCGTAGACGTGTTATTATTCTCGGTTAGTTGCATCGTGTTAGACTCAGGATTTAGAACATACAAATCGTCTATCAATGTACCAGAACAGACAATCTCACTATTTCTTCTTATGACCAAAGAGTGATCAAAAGAAACAGAATATCCATTCAGAATTAACTTAGAAACTGAAATTAAATTCTTTCTAAAATTCGGTACATAAAGACAATTTTGTAAAACTAAAACCCTATCACTACTAAAGCGTAAGTGAACGTCTCCCACTGCAACAGCCGCCACCTTCGCGGCATTGCCCATGTAGACCACGATTTCTCCCTCTCTAAGTCTTCGGGTTTCCTGGAACCCCTGCAATGAATTGCAGACATGGTCAGTGGCGCCCGTATCTACACACCAGGTGCTGGTAGATATCACCGCTGACAATGTTTCAGTGACTAAGGAAAATTTCGTACCTTTGATGAGAGGACAATCAGACCTCCAGTGCCCAAACTGCTTGCATTGAAAGCATCTGCCCAAAGGCTTGCCTCTCCCAATCCGTGGTTTTAAACCACTGGGCTTCTTTGAACGCTTTTCCTTTAGCCTTGCCACAAAAGCTTGTGATGCCCTTAACTTACGCACAAACTCCGCTTTCGCTGAATCCTTTTTAAGGGACTCATTGAGAGAGGATTCTTTGAGTATGTTAATCACCTCTTGTCCGGCTTCCACGCTATGTCTCAACATCATCCTGAGGTCATCCTTAATGTCCTCATCAGTTGGGACAATAGTGGATTCGGAAAGCTCAACAGTCTGAACAATGTCCAGATTTCGTTCCCAATCATTACTATATGGAACCGGTGAGTTTTCATCCTTAAGTATATCACAATGTGGGGTCACAGTCATTCTTAACCTATAAGCACATAAAACAAACAAACAATTTAATACCGATATTATCTCCCTCAAATAATATCATTAAATCACTAATCACATCTAAAATCCCATCAGGTAAGGCAAGCCACGATAGTGTGGACGTTTACCCACCCAAACAATTTCGCAATTAGATTTCCTTCGGTCGTACATAATCAATAGCGTTACTTCGATGGGAAGGATACTATGAAGCGTACCTAAGTGTAAACTGTTGGAATTCGATATCCCGGGTTATTTAAATTTGCGGAAACCAATAACCCGATCAAACCCTTCGCCGGAGATCACATGAACGCCGACTCATCCGCCGGAGTCCGGCCTTTGGAGACCACGCACCCGAAGGCACGCAGCCCGCCCCCAGCCGAACCCCCGTGAGACGGGGTTCACGCGATCCCGATCGCGCCTTGGCGATCGATGGGTGGGGCTGCTCCCAGCAGCCCCCGCGGCGAGTCCGGCGACTCGCCGCCGCTTGGAGGATCCCCACCGTCGAGGTGGGGGGGGGGGGGGGGGGGGGGGGGGACGGCACCAGCCCGTGCCCCCGACGATCGATCCTTGGATCGATCGCAAGCCCTCGGCCCAGCCGAGGGTTCGATCCTCTCGCCCCCGCCGAAACCCTAGCGGGCGATTGGCGTGGTCCGGTGGCTTCGCCACCACCACGCGATCGTCCGTCTAATCCGGGTTCGAACTTCGGATCTTGTTTTTCGATAATTGATCAATAAACTAGAATTAAATTGCGGAAATTTAATTCACCTTTCGATTCGTTGTGCGGAGAAACGAGATCTTATGATGACCTTGAGATCTTCCCACGTATTCCTTGCACTTGTTCGAACGTCGGGTGGGCGACGATCCTCCGAACACTATGGATCTCCTTCTCTCCTTTCTCTCTCTAGAATTGTGATCTTTAAGTTGTGAGAATAGAGAAGACCATGTAGTGCTTTTATAGGCTACGTAGGGGATCTTAAGGAGGTGGAATATTGGGCTTCTAATATTGAAGATTAAATTGAGCCCAATGCTCAAGTCCATTAATCCTTATCAATATTAATTAATTTATTTTCCACTATATAAATTAATTGCACTCCCAATATTAAACCATATTATATCAAATAATATTTCTCCGGTAGTATTATTTATTCCGTGTATTTAAGATATAAATATCCATGAATAAAATTAATTTATTGCTAATTAATTTATTCATCTCTTATATCCGAGACTAGTACCATTCAACCTTAATTATTATGCGGAACAAATCCACCTGCAGGGTTTACATAATAATTCCTTATGAACTCATCTCGGGGATATTATCAACCCTTACGGGATACACTTTCCCGTCAAGTATTCACGGCATGTCATATATAAAATATAGTGACCCAACTTAACCGGTAATTAACCCAATAATTAAATCGATTAATTCCTTTGGAAAATCAAAGTCACTTATATTAAATATACACACCCGCAATAGTATCGGGGATTAAGAATAAAATACACTGAGACTTAAATCGATTATCGCCGGCAATCCTAATCGATAAATCTCAAACGATCCGCTCAATACACCAAGTGTACAAGTGTGATAAAATAATTAAGACAAATTATTTTCTCTCTCACACAACGACTATACCGATGGATTGGTCCGTGTCCATCTAGGTCGTGAGCAACTGTTTGATTAAATACGAGTAACCGATAGTATGATCTTCTGTGTGGGCCCGACACACCATACTAACTACAACGTATAGAATCCAGGACTATAATTTGCATATATTTAATTATAAATAATTAAATGCAAATAATTGTTTATTTAGTTAAATAGATTAGTGGCAATGGATCGTGAGTTTCCGTTACTTAAATCTAGACATTAAGTACAAAACTCCAACAATCTCCCACTTGTACTAAGGTCTAGTCATTTCCTCCAAACTCCCGACTCCCATACTCATCACGTGCTTAAGTTGTACTTCCAAGAAGTACTATGTGAATGAGCAATCTAGGTTGCCGCTCTGAAGTTATCTTGGTGACTACAGCGTCGTCTCCCTCGACGATGACTCGTATCAGGTGGTACTTGCACTATGTGTTATGTTACACTTATGGACTTGTGATCTTACCATTTGCCATCGCACCGCTATTTACATAGCCTTTGGCAAATTAAGAATCACATCTAAGTCCCAGAGATTATCCCGGAGTTATACCAAAACTTCCGCTGCCTCTGAGGCCGCTTATTTGGTTACCCATGGTAGAGTCCGAAAAGCATCGTGCTTATCACTCTTCCATGTAAAAACTCCTTCTCCTTCAATAGTGAAACACATAGCCTGATATCGACTTACACCGGTCCTCATTCGATTAGAAATCTAAGAGAATGTAATCCAAAGGAAATGTTTGTCTGCTCCGTAATGCAGAACATAGTTTCCAGTACTTCGAAAGTACTTAAAATGTTCATTACAGCAGTCAAGTATTCCTTTCCAGGATTACCTTGATATCCTCCCACTATGCTAACCGCATAGCCGATATCAGGTTCTTGTTTTTCAACAATGCATTTTTGCATGTTAAAACGAACCATAATCGTATAAGATATCTAGAGAAGTACAATGTTCTTTTCTTGAGATCCAAGATCTTAAGAACATGCTCTAACTTCTTCTTTATCTCATATATCGATTTTTCTAGACAACCATCATTTTATGTCTGACAACATCTTTACATTGTTACCAATGATAAAATGCTATCTACATAAAACCTCCGAGAAACACCACCTTGTTTCCATCACGTTTCCCATACACTCGATTCGTCTATGCTTTGATGAATCCATAAAATGGACTATCTCATCAATTTGCAAGTACCACGAACTCAATGCTTTTGTTCCAATCCATAAATGGATCAACTAAGCTTGTACTCTAAATGATCTTGCCTCTTTAGCAATAATCTTATTGCTTTCCAAGAAGGCACATTTAGATCTAGTACCACCTTCATGTAGATCCAGGGATTGATTTCATGTATACTAGGTCCATAGTTCAAAACTCTCCTAGTCTTATGAATATCTCCGGTTGTCAAACAACCTCCCACTACAATGACGTTCCGGTGTATAAACAGTAATAACAGTAGGTGCAGTTAGTGGTGTACCGCTACTCGGTTCGGCTGGTTCTAAGTCTTAATCGTTTTCTCTCTTTTCAGAAGTATCACGTCATTTTGGGCTTGTGGTTCATCTAATAGTCTTCCTCTAAGAACCGGGCGTTAGAACTTATAACGTCCCTCTGGTTCATAGTACTATTGAACACACATCTTTTGTTCTTCTAGGATATTCTACAACCGCATTTGAATGCGCCGTTGTTTCCAAGACATATCCATAGAACATAGGTAGTTCCGTTTAACTCGCGCTTTTACTATTTCTATAAGAGTTCCATTTCTTATTTCCGACACACCATTTCTACAGAGGACTGCATGGTGTAGTTACTTGGGATCCAATCCCAAGCTCTGATCATAAATCAGAGTCAATCAATTCTAATACTTGTCCGGATCTTATATCTTATATCCATAAAGGATTGCTTAGTCGTATTATCTTCCAAATTAGATTCTTAGGTCGGAAGGTCCACTCCTTCAACTTAATTGATTTTACAATCAATTTTCGACCTTTGAACTTCTTATTTGAATAAATATGACTTAGCATAAGAATCCACAAGTATAAATGATTTAATAAAGAAATCTCTTATTAGTAAAACGAGTTATATAAAACGGTTCGTTGCATCGTGGTGGACTCAGGATTCATCATTTATATATTGCTAGCTAATGTACCAAAATAGATAATATCATTATTTCTTCTTATAACCATCAAATGATTAAAAGAAATAAAATATCCATTTATTAGAAATCCAGAACAAAGTTCTTTCTAATTTGAAAGGTACATAAAAGCAATAACCAAAAACGAAATCCTATAATGTCCTCCACTGCAACTGCTGCCTCCTCCACAGCATTGCCCATGTAGACTACGATTTCTTCTTTTCTAAGTCGTCGGGTTTTCTGGAACCCTTGCATTTAAAATGCACATACCGTCAGTGGTTCCATATCTACACACCAGGTTCCGGTAGATAATACCACCGACTATGTTTCACGACTAAAGAAGATTTCGTACTTTCTTTGAGAGGATAATCAGACTTCCAGTACCCAGACTGTTTGCATCGAGAACACTTGCCTATTGGCTTTCTCGTCCCATCTCGTGGTCCAAAAGGAACCACTGGGTTTCTTTGCTTTCTTGTCCTTTCCCCCGATTCATGCCTTTAGGTTCGAAACCTTTGGCATTGGCTACAAGAGCTTGCGATTTCCGTCTCAACTCGTCTAAAAGAGTCAATCATCTCAAAAACGTGTTTAAGCGTTTCCTCGAAGTGACTGGCCTTTATGAGTATCCTCATCGCTTCTTGTCTAGCCGCCTATGTCAATAGGCTCGGGAGGACAAAGCTCACTGAGTACAACCTTGCACTCTTTAACAGTTTGGGTAATGTCTAGATCTCTATTCCAATCATTACATTTAGGGACTAGTGAGTTAAAATCCTTACGTATCACATAAAGTGGGTTCAAGGCCATTTCCTAATCTATGAGCACATATAACAACAAACAATCGATTTAATCTCCGATATTATCTCCCTCAAATAATATCATTAAACCACTAATCACATCTAAAATCCCATCAGGTAAGGCAAGCCACGTTCGTGTGGACGTTTACCCACCCAAATGATTTAGCAATTAGATTTGCTTCGGTCATACATCACTTACAGCGTAACCTCGTTGGGAGGAATACTATAACGCGTATCTAAGTGTAAACCATTACTCAGTACTAAGAAGATTGTTTGGGACACGCATATTCACCGCAAGCCACGTTAGTGTGGACGTTTACGTTAACATACGCTCCTTTACTCCCCTCTATAACTGTCTACATCACTTAATCCAAAATCCCATTCAGTATAGCAAGCCACGTTCGTGTGGACGTTTACTACACCAAAAAGATTTTTATAAGTGACTCCCAATTACTTGATCCATTCGATTTTCGTAAATCAAGACTCGGAGAATCATAAGTGAAACTCGAAGTTTCTAACCAGTGATTCACCATGCGAACAACCCTATCTCTCATAAAATGAGGGAGCCGAGCAGACAATCGATCTAGTCATCAAATGACACGAAAGTCTCTAATTTGTGTCCTCGACATGACCAAGTGGCTTTGGCTCCATTCCACTCCCCGGGGTGAGAATGAGTCGACTTGAAATCAGTTTTGGAAAGACAAATTAGGCATTGTTTGATAAACTTAACCAATGTTTCTCGTAAGAGAAATTACAAGAATTCTCCTCCAATGACTTGTCTATACGAACTTCAAAAGTCCATAAAAGTCACCAAGAGAACAGAAATGGAGACCATGGCAATGTTTCCATTCCCTCTCCCACTTAGCTTTTTACAATAAAGGGATACGCTATCTAATGCATAATTAAATACACATAAGCATAATAATAAACATACATTTCATGCAAGTACGTTCACAAATAATCAAATAATTACTCAAGTAAAATTATTTCTTGACTATTCGTACCTTGATGAATTCCAGCATGCTTGTCTTGAGTCTTCATTCTACGTCTTGAATACTTTGCCGAGCGACGGAAAAATTCTTTGATTCTCATATTTAATTTATTTTAAATAAAATCCAAGATTCCAATTCAAAATAAATTTGAATCAATCTAATGATTTTAAATAAAATACTCCAATTAAATAAAATCAATTCCATTGATTTCCATATTTAATTTTATTTTAAATAAAATCCAAGATTTTCCAATCCAAAATAAAATTTTGAATTAATCTAATGATTTTAAATAAAATACTTAAATTAAATAAAATCAATATTATTAAAATCCATTGATTTCCATATTTAATTCTATTCTAAATAAAATCCAAGATTTTCCAATCCAAAATAAATTTTGAATTAATCTAAAGATTTTAAATAAAATACTTAAATCAAATAAAATCAATATTTTAATAATTTCTCAATCCTATTTAGATTAGATCTCAAGAATCCTAATCAAAATCGAATTTTGATTCTTCTTAAGACTTCTAATCCAAGTAGGTATAGGATATCTAGAGAAACTAGGTTTTTCTTTCCTAATTTAACTCTCCATCTAATTCCATTATTTAATTCCATAATTAAGAAATCTAATCCAAATAAAATTTGAATTAATTCCAAAATTAAATTAAATTAAATTAGAAAGATTAAATTATTTTCGGAAAGATCGGATTTACCGGGACGAACCGGAACAATTCCGGTCATCCCAATCGAACCCATGCACCCACATGCACACCAACGTGCATTTCACCATGCAAACAGCATGAACAATGAATTAAATTCATTCAGTGGGCCATCAATTCAATTCACGCACATGCAACCAGAAATCACCTTGGTGTCGGCCAAAGACAAAACTGATGTCGGCCGACATCCTTAATTAATTTCAGCAGCGCGCATAATTTCGATCGTCTTCTTCGGCGAGGGTGCAGCGGCCTAGTCGATCTCCGGCACGTCATCACCACTGACTATCTATGCCATCGACTTGCTGCGACCCACCGCACGAACAGCCCGCGGCCGAGATCGCCGAGCTCGACTCCGAAACCGCGATCAAGATTGCCGCAAACGCAACCGTCGAGCTTAGCCTCCGGCTGCCGGCGAACCACCACCACTGGTGGCTTACGCCGGCACGCCCAGCCATGCCCCGCTCACGTTCAGCAGCCATCGAGACCGCCGAGCCTTGGAGCACCAGCAGCCCGTCCGAGCACGAGGCCGAAGCCGCGACCCACGAGCCGCCGCGTGTAGCGGCTGAACCGCCTGGCTCCTCGGCAGCGGTCGACCTCCGGCGAACACCACCACTGGTGGTGGATGCCGTCGACCTCCAGCCGCCATACAGCCCGGTCCCGCTACATGCCCTCGTCCGATCGATCCGGTTCGATTTCTCCGAAAACCCTCGATTTTTAATAATTAATTTTTCCGACAAACACAATTCATACGAGAGATAAAACAAGTACGTAGAACAATATAGCACAATAATTTAACAATTTAAATTAATCTATGGCTATAAACAACGACAATCGATTATCGAAACAATTAACGAAAAAACGTAACCTGGCTCTGATACCAGTTGTTGGAATTCGATATCCCGGGTTATTTAAATTTGCGGAAACCAATAACCCGATCAAACCCTTCGCCGGAGATCACATGAACGCCGACTCATCCGCCGGAGTCCGGCCTTTGGAGACCACGCACCCGAAGGCACGCAGCCCGCCCCCAGCCGAACCCCCGTGAGACGGGGTTCACGCGATCCCGATCGCGCCTTGGCGATCGATGGGTGGGGCTGCTCCCAGCAGCCCCCGCGGCGAGTCCGGCGACTCGCCGCCGCTTGGAGGATCCCCACCGTCGAGGTGGGGAGGGGGACGGCACCAGCCCGTGCCCCCGGCGATCGATCCTTGGATCGATCGCAAGCCCTCGGCCCAGCCGAGGGTTCGATCCTCTCGCCCCCGCCGAAACCCTAGCGGGCGATTGGCGTGGTCCGGTGGCTTCGCCACCACCACGCGATCGTCCGTCTAATCCGGGTTCGAACTTCAGATCTTGTTTTTCGATAATTGATCAATAAACTAGAATTAAATTGCGGAAATTTAATTCACCTTTCGATTCGTTGTGCGGAGAAACGAGATCTTATGATGACCTTGAGATCTTCCCACGTATTCCTTGCACTTGTTCGAACGTCGGGTGGGCGACGATCCTCCGAACACTATGGATCTCCTTCTCTCCTTTCTCTCTCTAGAATTGTGATCTTTAAGTTGTGAGAATAGAGAAGACCATGTAGTGCTTTTATAGGCTACGTAGGGGATCTTAAGGAGGTGGAATATTGGGCTTCTAATATTGAAGATTAAATTGAGCCCAATGCTCAAGTCCATTAATCCTTATCAATATTAATTAATTTATTTTCCACTATATAAATTAATTGCACTCCCAATATTAAACCATATTATATCAAATAATATTTCTCCGGTAGTATTATTTATTCCGTGTATTTAAGATATAAATATCCATGAATAAAATTAATTTATTGCTAATTAATTTATTCATCTCTTATATCCGAGACTAGTACCATTCAACCTTAATTATTATGCGGAACAAATCCACCTGCAGGGTTTACATAATAATTCCTTATGAACTCATCTCGGGGATATTATCAACCCTTACGGGATACACTTTCCCGTCAAGTATTCACGGCATGTCATATATAAAATATAGTGACCCAACTTAACCGGTAATTAACCCAATAATTAAATCGATTAATTCCTTTGGAAAATCAAAGTCACTTATATTAAATATACACACCCGCAATAGTATCGGGGATTAAGAATAAAATACACTGAGACTTAAATCGATTATCGCCGGCAATCCTAATCGATAAATCTCAAACGATCCGCTCAATACACCAAGTGTACAAGTGTGATAAAATAATTAAGACAAATTATTTTCTCTCTCACACAACGACTATACCGATGGATTGGTCCGTGTCCATCTAGGTCGTGAGCAACTGTTTGATTAAATACGAGTAACCGATAGTATGATCTTCTGTGTGGGCCCGACACACCATACTAACTACAACGTATAGAATCCAAGACTATAATTTGCATATATTTAATTATAAATAATTAAATGCAAATAATTGTTTATTTAGTTAAATAGATTAGTGGCAATGGATCGTGAGTTTCCGTTACTTAAATCTAGACATTAAGTACACAACTCCAACAATCTCCCACTTGTACTAAGGTCTAGTCATTTCCTCCAAACTCCCGACTCCCATACTCATCACGTGCTTAAGTTGTACTTCCAAGAAGTACTATGTGAATGAGCAATCTAGGTTGCCGCTCTGAAGTTATCTTGGTGACTACAGCGTCGTCTCCCTCGACGATGACTCGTATCAGGTGGTACTTGCACTATGTGTTATGTTACACTTATGGACTTGTGATCTTACCATTTGCCATCGCACCGCTATTTACATAGCCTTTGGCAAATTAAGAATCACATCTAAGTCCCAGAGATTATCCCGGAGTTATACCAAAACTTCCGCTGCCTCTGAGGCCGCTTATTTGGTTACCCATAGTAGAGTCCGAAAAGCATCGTGCTTATCACTCTTCCATGTAAAAACTCCTTCTCCTTCAATAGTGAAACACATAGCCTGATATCGACTTACACCGGTCCTCATTCGATTAGAAATCTAAGAGAATGTAATCCAAAGGAAATGTTTGTCTGCTCCGTAATGCAGAACATAGTTTCCAGTACTTCGAAAGTACTTAAAATGTTCATTACAGCAGTCAAGTATTCCTTTCCAGGATTACCTTGATATCCTCCCACTATGCTAACCGCATAGCCGATATCAGGTTCTTGTTTTTCAACAATGCATTTTTGCATGTTAAAACGAACCATAATCGTATAAGATATCTAGAGAAGTACAATGTTCTTTTCTTGAGATCCAAGATCTTAAGAACATGCTCTAACTTCTTCTTTATCTCATATATCGATTTTTCTAGACAACCATCATTTTATGTCTGACAGCATCTTTACATTGTTACCAATGATAAAATGCTATCTACATAAAACCTCCGAGAAACACCACCTTGTTTCCATCACGTTTCCCATACACTCGATTCGTCTATGCTTTGATGAATCCATAAAATGGACTATCTCATCAATTTGCAAGTACCACGAACTCAATGCTTTTGTTCCAATCCATAAATGGATCAACTAAGCTTGTACTCTAAATGATCTTGCCTCTTTAGCAATAATCTTATTTCTTTCCAAGAAGGCACATTTAGATCTAGTACCACCTTCATGTAGATCCAGGGATTGATTTCATGTATACTAGGTCCATAGTTCAAAACTCTCCTAGTCTTATGAATATCTCCGGTTGTCAAACAACCTCCCACTACAATGACGTTCCGGTGTATAAACAGTAATAACAGTAGGTGCAGTTAGTGGTGTACCGCTACTCGGTTCGGCTGGTTCTAAGTCTTAATCGTTTTCTCTCTTTTCAGAAGTATCACGTCATTTTGGGCTTGTGGTTCATCTAATAGTCTTCCTCTAAGAACCGGGCGTTAGAACTTATAACGTCCCTCTGGTTCATAGTACTATTGAATGCATCATGTGACGAGAATATTAATTTCCAATATTTAAATCTATTTATTTTCAATTAATCCAAAAGTTGCTTAATTCGAAAATTAAGTCAATCGAATATATCGAAAATAAAATTAAATATTATTAATATTTTTAATTATTTTTATTTTCCTTTTCTACTCCATTAAATTTCTAGAATAATCTATCCAAGACCCACTTTGAATATTCTAGAAGATTTCCATAATGGAATAAGGAAATAAAATAAATTAAGACTCTTCTACTTTCCATAATTAATTAATTTCCATCTAATGAAAATTCCCATGAATAGGAATAATCAAATAGGAAATAAATTAATAAATTGATTCTTTTCCTTATCCATGAGAGTTCCCAAAAAATAGGAGTAATCAAAAAGGAAAAACCCGAATCAATTAGGAAAGTTGGATCTTGGTAGGAGACACGAGATCACAAGACCCCGCGCCCCCACCATCGATCGCCGGTCGCCGGCCAAGGGCCACCGCCGCCGCCGCCCAGTCGGCGCGCCACCACCGCCGGTGGCATCGCCGCCGGGAGGCGCGAATTCGGCGCCCCTAGCCTTCGCTCGATCGATCCTTCATGGATCGATCATAGGTTGATCGATCCAAGCCCCCTTTTCCTCTCGTCACTTCGTCTTCTCCGGCGGTCTTCGATTCATCGATCCAATCGCAAAATAACTTACATAATCTAAATTACAATTCCGGTATCGATTCTATACATGAAATCGACCCTATACATTTTCCGGAAAAACGAAGAACAATAATAATAAACCTAAATTCGGCCAACCCCCAAATTTTTACTATTACAAGCATTCACCACCAAAAACGAATCTCGACATGTCCGATAGTTTAATAAAACCAACAATCATGACAAAATAAATTAAACGAATAATTAATCAAGCCATAATAGTCGGAATCCTGCAAGGTAGAACAATTTTATCGAAAATACCGCGAACGTAAACCCCGCTCTGATACCAGTTGTTGGAATTTGATATCACAGGCTATTAAAATATGCGGAAACCAATAACCCGATCAAACCTTTCGCCGGAGATCACACGAACGCCGACGAACGCGCTGGAGCTCGACCGAGGAGACCACGTACCCGAAGGCACGCGGCTGCCCCCCAGCCGAACCTCCGCGAGCGCGGGGTTGTGAGATCGCACGCCGATCGCACCCAACGATCGGTCGGGGCTGCCCAGCAGCCCCCCGCGGCGAGTCCGGCGACTCGCCGCTGCATGGAGGAGCCCCACCGTCGAGGTGGGGTCGGGCACGGCACCAGCCCGTGCCCAGCGATCGATCATCGTGATCGATCGCGTGCCCTCGGCCCAGCCGAGGGTCGATCCTCCCCGTGCCGCGAAACCCTAGCCGGGCGATCCCACGCGGTCCGGTGGCTTCGCCACCACCGCGTGATCGTTCGTCTAATCCGGGCTTCGATCTTCGGATCTTCGTTCTACGGTATTTTACGATAAATCCAAATCAAAATAATATCAAGGGATGTTTAGATATTATACCTTCGATTCGTTGTTCGGAGAAACGAAATCAAACACCTTTGAATCTTCCCACGTATTCCTTGCACTCCGTTCGAACGTCGGGTGGGCGACGATCTATCGAACTCCTATGGATCTCCTTCAACTCTCTAGAACTATCAAATATTGATATTCTTGTCTTATGATTTATGAAGGCCATGTAGTGCTTTTATAGGCTACGTAGGGGATCTAAAGGAGGTGGAATATTGGGCTTCCAATATTGATGATTAAATTGAGCCTAGCCCAAATCTATTAATCCTTATCAATATTAATTAATTTATTTTCCACTATATAAATTAATTGCACTCCCAATATTAAACCATATTATATCAAATAATATTTCTCCGGTTAGTATTATTTATTCCGTTTATTTAAGATTTAAATATCCATGAATAAAATTTATTTATTGCTTAATAAATTTATTCATCTCTTATATCCGAGAATAGTACCACTCAACCTTATTTATTATGAGGGAACAAATCCACTCGCGAGGTTTACATAATAAATCCTTATGAGCTCATCTCGGGGATATCATCAACCCTTCCGGGATAGACTGTCCCTTCAAGAATTCACGGCATGTCATATATAAAATATAGTGACCCAACTCAACCGGTAATTAACTCAATAATTAAATCGGTTAATTCCTTTGGAAAATCAAAGTCACTTATATTAAATATACACACCCGCAATTGTTTCGGGGATTAAGAATAAAATACTCCGAGACTTAAATCAATTATCACAGAGCAATCCTAATTGATAAGTCTCAAGCGATCCGCTCAATACACCAAGTGTACAAGTGTGATAAAATAATTAAGACAAATTATTTTCTCTCTCACACAACGACTATACTGATGGTTTGGTCCGTGTCCATCTAGGCCGTGAGCAACTGTTCGATTAAATACGAGTAACCGATAGTATGATCTTCTGTGTGACGGCGCACACCATACTAACTACAACGTACATAATCTAGGACTATAATTTGCATATATTTAATTAACAATTAATTAAAAGCAAATGAATGTCTATTTCAATAGATAAATGATAGTGTAAAAGGAGTTCAGAATACTCAAATCTAGACATTAAGTATACTACTCCAACAGAACGCTCTTCATCCGAAGATGAAACTGTCTATTCTGGACTTGGAGACCGAGCACAAGATAGATCTCTCCTGGTGGCCGAGGAAAGATCAGCTCTTCGACCCCAAGGACTTGGAATCAGACGAAGACGAAGCGGACGAGAAGGATGGCGGAGCGAATGAGAACGAGGACGGGGCGGACGAGGAGTTTGCGAATTCTCTGATCAACGATGGGGAGGTTCCCGTTCAAGATAGCTGATGGCTTTTAATTCTGTTTATAACTTTTTATTTCAGTTGTGGTTTTTTGGTCGGCTTACGACTTTGAACAATGTTGTCATATTTTCCTAGGACATCACCTTATGTTGCCCTTTGGGCTTTATCTTTTCGAATTATCAAATGTCATGTTTTGTCCGTCTGCTGCTTCCTTTATCCTCCTCGTTTTTTGGAATTTTCCCCCTTTGGCGGGAAAATCTTGCCGCCATAAGTGTTTGATTTTCTTTTCGAAAAAAGGATTCCCGCCGAAATTTGAGATTTTTGGGCGGGAGGATCTGCAATCTCAAGCCCCTATAAATAGGCTTGATGTGGGGTGCGTCCTTGGGAAAGAAAAAAAATGAGTTCGAGCCAAAAGAAAAGTCCAAACAAAGGAAAGCAAGTCGTCCAGGAGGCGCCGGAGTATGCGGACGGCTATTATGACGTCGCCGTTCACTCCGACGGCTGGCGCCGTCTGCGCCAGAGATTCGACGGCAAGTGGCACCGCAACAACTTTCCGCTTCCCAATGCGTTCGTGCAACCTTTGGAAAAAATCCTGGGCGAGGAGATCCCATTTCATGACTCCAACGAGCAGGCCTGGGTTGCGACGAAAACCAAACTTAGGCGACAGGTGGATTTTGGGGGCCCGGGATGGGTCGACTTCGTTCAGCACGCGGGCATCCAGGCGGGCTGGGAGGTGTGGCTGATATGGAAACCGGGGTTCGGGTTCCGGGTCAGTCTCTTTGATTTGGAGCGCGGCAATGTGTCGTTCCCCACCCAGGACCGAGCGCGCGGGGTGGCCGATTCCCTCGGTCTTCCATATTTGGACTGATGTACAAATATGTAATGTTTTAAAAATATTACTACTTAGTAATTATTGTGCAACCAAAAGAATGAGACAAATAATTAAAAAATACCTAGTGTCAAGATCAATTCCATTCTTCAAGACAGTCCGACCAAGATCTCTTCTTCTGTACACGACAAAATCGTCGTTATTTACAGTGGTTCGATGGGCGAAGTCTTTAGGAAAATTCTTCGTGCAACGATTTCCATCCATGCATAAACATTTTTTATTAGCTAATCCACATGGTCCATGAATCATGAACTCATTTCTGTTGCAGGTATGTAGTACCCCATAATGCATATCTTCTCAAAAAATACAGAGCTCGTATTAATGTTGAATGGTGCAACAGATCCTGATCTATAAAGTATTTATTCAAATATGTGCACAAAGGCAATGATCGGACGACGGCTGTGTTTTATAAATCAAATGAAAAAGATCAAGGTGATAAAGTCATTGATAAAATTAAACAGTACATTGACTGCAGATTCGTATCTGCTTCCGAGGCTACGTGGAGATTGTTTGGTTTCGAAATGCATTTCAATCAACCGAGCGTTATTCAACTTATATTTCATCTTAAGGGCAAACAGAATATTGTGTACAAGGGTAGTTCTTCTACAGCTGAAGTGAAGGAAAAACATGTTGAGAGGGATACCATGTTCACAGCTTGGATGAAGGCAAACGCGACGTATCCCTCTATTGCGAGCCAGTTGACTTATGCAGAATTCCCCAAATACTTCGTTTCGGATGACATTAAGAAGGTTTGGAGACCTAGGCAGAGAGGTACGTCTGTTGGAAGATTATCCTACGTGTATCCTGGGCCACGAGAAGAGTATTTCTTAAGGATATTGTTGAATGTCGTTCGTGGGTGCAAATCTTACGATGATATTTTGGAGTACAACGGAGATCGTTAGAAGACCTTTCAAGAAGCATGTTACGCCCGTGGATTGCTCGATGATGATAATGAATATTCCGATGCGATAAAAGAAGCTTCTTATTGGGGTTCTGAAAAAATGCTTCGATGTTTGTTTGTGAATTTGTTGACATCGGATTCTCTTACCAGTCCGGAAATTGTTTGGAAAAATTCCAAACAATATTTATCAGCCGACCAACTCGGAAAATATCGTGATGAGATTGGTAATCCAGGTAACGATATTTTGTACTTTCTAAATTCTTTAAATTAATTATTCATCCTACGATATTTGAATCGATAAATAATTTTAACGCTTTATGTATTTGCAGACGTATATCTGACCGAGGATGAAATTGTTAATCGTTGCTTGAACGATATAGAGGATATAATGAGAAAAAAGGGTAGATCTTTGAAAGAATACCCTACGCTGTCTTACCCAACGAGCTTGGATACTTCTTATGTGCACAATCAATTGATAGCGGAGGAGTTGGTGTACGACAGAATTACGATGGAACAAGAGCATGATAAATTACACAGCGCGTTGAACGAAGAGCAAATGATTGCTTATCGTTCTATCATGGAATCGCTTTACTCTGGGATCGAACAGGTGTATTTTTTGTACGGTTATGGAGGTACTGGAAAAACTTATGTTTGGAAAATGCTTTCTGCAGCTGTGCGATCGAGAGGAGACATTGTGTTTAATGTTGCTTCGAGCGGTATAGCTTCCCTTCTTTTGCCCAGAGGTAAAACAGCCCACTCCAAGTTTTCTATTCCTTTAGTTCTTACTAAAGAATCTACCTGCAATATAAAGCAAAGAAGTGATCTCTCCAAACTTATTGTCAAAGCAAAGCTTATTATATGGGACGAGGCGCCTATGATGCATAGGTATGTCTAAATGTTCTCCTCATGCATATATTTTTATATATTAAATAAAAGCCTAATGTGTAAAATGTTATTTGTTTTTCGTAAGAAAATTTCTCATTTTTTGATAAACTTTACAGAAATTGTTTTGAAGCCCTTGATCGAACAATCCGTGATATTATGAGAGCACACAGTCCTGGAGCAGAGAACCTTCCCTTCGGGGGAAAGGTTATTGTCTTCGGAGGTGATTTTCGACAAATCTTGTCGGTCATACCCAAAGGTACTAGACAGGATATTGTTCATGCGTCGATTAATTCATCTAAAATATGGAGTGATTGCAAAGTTTTGCGTTTGACGCACAATATGAGGCTTCAAAATACGGGCGATGCAAATGATTATAGTGTCTTAAGAGAGTTTTCAACTTGGTTGTCCGCTGTTGGTGATGGTACGTTTGGCGACGAAAACGATGGAGAGGTACAAATCGAAATTCCGGAAGAGTTCTTGGTTTACCAATTCTGATAATTTTATTGAATCGATGGTACAAGCAACGTATCCTTCTTTCCACGAACACATTGGTGATATTGATTTTTTGCAAGGAAGAGCGATTTTGGCTCCAACTCTAGATGAAGTCGATTCAATTAATGAGTATATGGTTTCGATGCATGATACCGACGAAAGGATTTATCTGAGTTTTGATAGTGTTGCGCTTTCTGACAAAGGAGATAATATGTTTGATCAGATGCATTCGGTTGAATTTCTTAATACTATCAAGTGTTCAGGATTGCCAATTCATCAGTTGAAATTGAAGGTTAGATTTGTTTTTTGTTTCAATAATATCTCAAGTTGTGAATGTTATTAAAACCTTTTATTATTTATGTTTTTCTTTTAGGTTGGTGTCCCCATCATGCTTTTGCGGAATATGGGTCTTTCTGTCGGTCTCTGCAATGGCACTACTAATAACAAAACTTGGAAAATATGTCATCGAAGCCAAAATTTTGGGAGGTAAAATTTCGGGTCACTTGGTATACATTCCTCGGATTAGTCTATCCCCGTCAGATCAAAAACTCCCCTTTACTTTTCAACGAAGACAATTTCCGGTAATGATATCGTACGCTATGTCGATTAATAAAAGTTAAGGACAATCTTTGTCAAACGTGGGAATATTCTTGAGGGAACCAGTTTTCACGCATTGTCAATTGTATGTTGCCCTTTCTAGAGTTACCAACAAGGCCGGGTTGAAGCTTTTACTTTGTGATGATAGTGAAAAGCTTACTAATAGAACGTCCAATGTAGTGTATAAGGAGGTTTTCCAAAATTTGTAATTTGATTTATTGATAAGTTAATAATAATACAATTTCTCAATATGCAATGGCATCCAAACATCTCGCAAAATAACAAATATGTTTCGATTATAACATAAGTGAAACATGTAATTTTTTTCAAAATAACAAATATGAAGTACAAACAATTTAGGAAAAGCTCCCCGTGCATCGCACGGGTCTTTTACTAGTAAAAAATAATTTAGAGAGCGTTAATTTATTTTATGAAAATTTAGAGAGCTTAGTTAATATAAAAAATCTTTTGATTAAAATATAGTCTAATAATTAATATAAAAATACTTTTTTTGTAATATATTTTTATTTTAATAAAAAATAATTTAGATAGCGTTAATTTATTTTATGAACACTCAATTTGCAGAAAATACAAATTCATCTTTCATTGCGTCAACAACACTGTTGTGTTTGCCTCAAAATCGCTCCTAGGTCTAAGTGTCGGCCGACACCTTTCTCTTGTCGGCCGACAAAAGACCCCAGCTCGTGCCAATTGAGGGAATTCTTCTGGGGCAGTGGCACGTTCGTGCCAATTCCTGTCGGCCGACATCCTGGACCCGTCGGCCGACACCGCCCAGAATTCAGCGTACGGAATTTTGTAAAGTTTTCCAAATTGATGTGGGATTGTTTCCTACTCCTTCTAGGACTCTTTTGGGCGAGAATTATTGTTTCCATACAATAATTAGGACCTCCCCCTATATAAAGAGAGCTGCTCCATTGACACAGATTACACAATTATAATTCTATAGCTATTGCGTGAGATTTGAGGGTTTAGAGCGTATATCATCCTTGTAATCGTGAAGCAATATTATAGTGAATTATTAGTCGTTCTCCCGTGGTTTTCCCAATTGGGTTTCCACGTAAATTATTGTCTTCTCTATTTTATTGTTAATTTCTTTTCTTTGGTATCCCGTTATTATCATACTATACATCGTCCCGATCGTCAACAAGTCGTATCAGAGCTAAGGATCTATGACGAGCATGAGGTATGACATACCGTTGTTGGATCTCAACACAAGGTTTCCGATTTGGAAACACAAGATGAGGTTAGTTCTACGATCCCTTAAGCAAGAGATCGCTCTCAATGGTGTTGATAACATACCGGTTCACATGGAGCATGATGACCGTGTTACGGTTGATCAGATGGCTATGGCGACCATAGGGCTCCATATCTCGAACGCCCTTACAGAGGAAACCCTAAAAGCGAAGACAGCGAAAGAATTGTGGGAGATGCTTGAAGAGATGTGCGTTACCAAGACGGTGTCAAGTAAGCACAATTTGAAGAGGAGTCTTTATTTCCTCAAGATGGCGGAGGGATCATCAATCCAAGCGCACGTAGCGAAATTCAAGGAGAAGGTTGCCGACCTCGTCAACATAGGCGTGAAGATCGATGATGATGATCTTGGGATCCGTGATACTCTCCTATATTCTCGAGATAGCCTCACGTTTAAAGACGTAACTAATGCTCTCTCATCTAGAGAGAATATATTGATGATGGAGAATCCTAATTCGGGAGAGACGTCAAGTGAAGGATTGAATGTCCGTGGGCGGACCAACCAGAGATTGACGGGGCAAGATAGGTCTCGATCGAAGTCACGGCATAGTAACAAAGTTTGCAACTATTGCAAAAAGAAGGGTCACTTCAAAGCCGATTGCTACGCCTTGAAAAATAGGAAGGAGAGAGAAGGCGGCAACAACAACAACAATAATTCCGGTAAGAGTTCCGGTGAAGTTGGTGTAGCCGAGAATTATTTTGATCTCCTTATGGCTTTGGGTGAGGTCTCCAAATCAAGCGAGGAATGGATTCTAGACTCGGGATGTACGTTTCACATGCGCCGTCAAACATCGTGGTTCGAGACTTTTGAGAAGGTGGAACAAGGTGCGGTGACTATGGGCAACAACGCGTCATGCAAGATCGAAGGGATAGGAAGCATCCGGATCAAGATGTTTGACGGCTCGATCCGCACCCTAAGCGAGGTTAGATATGTTCCTGGCTTAAAGCGGAATTTAATTTCGCTTGGTGCTTTGGAGCTTAGAGGTTACTCGTTCACCGGAGAAGGTGGAGTCGTGAAGGTTGCCAGCGGTTCGTTGGTGGTTATGAGAGGTGAACGTATGTCAAATAGGCTTTATGTTCTAGAAGGCACTACGGTGAAAGATAAAGTAGCAGTGGACGATTCCAAAGTCCCGAATGTCGATATAACGAGACTTTGGCATATGTGTCTAGGGCATATGAGTGATTCCGGAATGGCCGGGTTGAGTAGACAAGGGCTTCTTGGGGATAAGGGTTTGTCGAAGTTGGATTTTTGTGAGCAGTGCGTCTTTGGGAAGCAAACGCGAATGAAGTTCACTACCGGCGCTCACACAACTAAAGAGATACTCGGGTATGTTCATTCCGATCTATGGGTACCATCCCCGGTCCCCTCCACTGGAAGTTCTTTCTACATGCTTACCATCATCGATGACTATTCCCGAAAGGTTTGGTCGTTCTTCTTGAAGCACAAGAGCGACGTGTTTTCTACCTTCAGAGATTGGAAGGTGATGATAGAGAAACAAACCGGGAAAGTCTTGAAGAACCTACGTACGAACAATGGCCTAGAATTTGTGTCCGACGAATTCAACCAGTTATGCAAGAGTTCGGAGATTGTGAGGCACCACACTGTGAGATACACGCCCAGCAAAACGGAGTAGCCGAGAGGATGAATCGCACAATTATGGACAAGGTACGTTGCTTGTTAGCAACTTCTGGGTTGACGAAAGGTTTTTGGGCTGAAGCGGCTTCTTTAGCATGTTACCTTATCAACCGCTCTCCGTCCATGGCGATTAATAAGAAGACTCCACAAGAATTGTGGAAGGGATCTCCGGAGAATTATGAGGACTTGAGGGTGTTTGGGTGTCTGGCCTACATGCATGTCAACGACGGGAAATTAAAAGCACGAGCTAAGAAGTGCATATTCGTTGGCTTTAAGGAAGGAGTTAAAGGATACAAGCTTTGTTGTCCAGAGACGAAGAAGATCATTCTAAGCCGTGATGTAGTCTTTGATGAGGCTTCTATGATTGGTGATAGGACGTCTAAAGGGAATCTCGAGGTTCCAAGTACACCTATTGAGGTGGAGCCGGACAGGGTGCAAGAGGAAGATGATGGGTCAAGTTCCCTGACCGATGAGACGAGTAGTTCGACTACTCCGGAAGATCCAAAATAGATGGAGCCGCAATGCATAGAACGAGATAGGCCAAAGCGTGAGACTCGACCACCCAAAAGGTTAGCCGAGTATGAGTTAGTTGCCTATGCTCTAAACGTAGTCGATGAAGTTAATTCGTATGAGGAACCTTCCTCGTATGTCGAGGCGGTTACGTGTGATGACTCAAGTAAGTGGGTATTGGCTATGCAAGAAGAGATGGAGTCTCTTCATAAGAATGGCACTTGGGAGTTGGTTGATCTCCCTATAGGCAAGAAGGCCATAAAGTGCAAATGGATCTTCAAAAGGAAGGAGGGCATCCCTGGGGTCGAGGACGAGAGATATAAGGCGAGATTGGTGGCTAAAGGTTTTAGTCTAATTCCCGGAGTAGATTTCAATGATGTTTTTTCACCGGTGGTCAAGCATAGCTCGATTCGGGCAATTTTAGGCATTGTCGCAATGCCTGTTTTGGAGCTTGAGCAAATGGATGTGAAGACGGCCTTTCTACATGGGGAGCTCGATGAAGATATCTACATGGTCCAACCCGAGGGGTTCGAGGGTTCAAACCAAGAGAACAAGGTGTGTTTTCTCAAGAAGTCCTTATATGGTTTGAAACAGTCTCCTAGACAATGGTATAAACGTTTGGACAAGTTTATGATTAAGAATGGTTTCCGAAGGAGCTCCTATGATAGTTGTGTGTATTTCCGGAAAGGCCGTGAAGGGTCTTTAGTCTATCTTCTCCTCTACGTCAACGATATGTTGATAGCGGCTAAGGATAAGTCGGAGGTTGAGAGAGTTAAGGCACAACTTAGCAAGGAGTTTGAGATGAAGGATCTAGGTGCGGCAAAGAAGATCCTTGGGATGGAAATCACTAGAGATCGAAGGGATGACAAGTTGTATCTTGGCCAAAAGGGGTATATAGAGAAGGTGCTTCGTCGTTTCAACCTTGAGAATGCGAACCCGGTAAGTACTCCCATTGGAACACAATTTAGACTTACCTCTACTTACTCTACGACTACGGAGAAGGACATCGAGGATATGGCTCGAGTCCCTTATTCCAATGCCGTTAGGTCTTTGATGTACGCCATGGTGTGTACACGTCCGGATTTGGCCCACGCCGTGAGTGCCGTGAGTCGGTATATGGCGAATCCCGGAAGAGAGCATTGGAAGGCGGTGCAATGGGTGTTGCGCTATTTGAGAGGTACGTCTAACAAGAAGTTGGTGTTCGGGAGGAATCAAGAAGATGTTCGAGGGTTCGTGGATTCCGACTATGGCGGTGATCTAGATAAAAGAAGATCTCTTACCGGGTATGTTTTTAACATTGGTGGGTACGCCATTAGTTGGAAAGCTATTTTGCAAAGTACGGTGGCCTTATCAACTACTGAGGCATAGTATATCACCGAGGCTTGCAAGGAGGCTCTTTGGTTGAGAGGTTGGTTTAGAGAACTCTCGAAGAGTTCTAAGACGACGGCAATCTTTTGTGATAGTCAAAGTGCTATTTGTCTCACAAAAGATCAAGTGTTCCATGAGAGAACAAAGCACATAGATATTCGTTATCACTTTGTCCATGAGGTGATCGCTCGAGGCGATATTAAGCTGAGTAAGATTAGTACTCACGACAATCCGGCGGACATGTTGACGAAGAGTTTACCCGCAACCAAGTTTGAGCTTTGCTCTAGCTTGGTTGGACTTCGATCGAGAGATTAAGCCCTTAGGGGCTTTTGGAGGAAGACGGAAGGCGGAGGAAGTTCGCGGTTTGGTGTCATGGTGAAGATTTGTTGTGTTTTCCTCAAAATCGCTCTCAGGTGTAAGTGTCGGCCGACACCTTTCTCTTGTCGGTCGACAAAAGACCCCAGCTCGTGCCAATTCACTTTGGGAAAATGTCTCATAGACACCAGTTCAAAGACACCGGGCGCATTTGGAAACGGTGTTAAAAATGTTTATAACATCTGTCGCGAAAAAAAAGGAGTTTAAACTATTTTTAACGCCGTTTTTTTGTAAAAACTGGTGTTAAATGTTTCATTTCAAATTTCAAATTTAATTTAGGGTTATTTTTATTTAGGGGGAGTTCTAATTATATTTATATAATTAGAAGTAGTAGTTTATCCTAATTATGAATAAGAGCAAACTTCCAAATTTAACCTTTTTAATATATATACATATACATGAGAGGGTAAAAATATATTAGACGTTACATATTTTAATAACTATTTTTTATTTTTATTTTTTAATTTAACAATTTAAAATTCAAATTTATTGTTAAAACTTAACAATTTAAAATTAAAATTTATATTTAGTTGAGAATTGCGTAATTTTATTTTTTATTTAACAATTTAAAATTCAATATTTTGTTAAAATTTAACAATTAAATTCATACTGCAATTTTGTTTTGTTATTTAACAATTTTTTATTTTTTATTTAACAATTTAAAATTTGCCTAATTTTGGTTTGTTATTTAACATTTTTTTATTTTTTATTTAACAATTTAGAATTCATATATTTTTTTAAAAATTTAACAATTAAGTTGATATTGCGTAATTTTATTTTGTTATTTAACAAATTCAAATTTATGGTTAAAATTTAGCAATTAATTTAATAATTGCGTAATTATATTTTTGTAAGTAGTTACATAGCGGTTACAATTGCGTAATTTTATTTTTTAATATTACAGTTTAAAATTTTAGTATTATTTTGTAAGGTTAATATAGTAACTATACTTTTAAAAATATATCTTTTGTTTTAATTATTTAAATTATATTACCCTAATAAATAAATAATTTAAAAAATCATTACCCTTAAATACAAAGTGTATTTTATGTGGTTTAACCTTTAAATTAACAAACCAAATTACCCTTTTTCCTAAATATACCTTTAATTTATAACACCATTTTTTCTTTCGACCGGCATCAAAAATATTTCCATTTTTTACATAAAATTATATGTTTTTTTAACACCGGTCCTCTTAGCTAAAACCGATGTTAAAAACATTAATAATTTTTGTTAAACGTTTTCTGAAATATATTTTCTTAAAAAATATATACACCTGTACAACTGATCACATATATGTAGTAGTATCTTATTTTTTACACCCGCACCTGTTTTCCTCTTCTATTCGTGTTATCTGCGTTCTCTCTCAGACCATAGGGTTTCTCTGTCGCTCCGATCAAGCCTGAAAACGAAGAACCTCAAAATCAGGTACGCGATTCCTCCCTTCTCGTACTTCAAATTCACGGGGCGATTTTAGGGTTCTTGTCAAGAAAAATATGGCCTTTATTGGTGCATTGCAGTCATTGCGAATCCATGTAGAGTTTGTGTGTTTCTCTTCCTGTACTATAAAGAAGATTATTTTTAATAATAATAATGTAGTACTTCGTAGTATTTCTTTCAATAATTTCGAGAGATACTTTTAGGGTTGATTATTTTGGGGCGCTTTTTAATTTTTGGCAATTTGGTATTGTCTCAAAAAAGGTTTTGTATTTTTTTTTTTGGTCATAAATTCTGCCTTCAAACCCACTCCTTTCCAAAACTTGCAGTCCCTTTGTGTGTGCGTGTATGATTTGGGTACCTCTCTTATGATTTTTCTTGTCATGGAGTGGTGGTGGTGGTGGTAGGAATGAGGAGATATATATTGTGCATTTGTTTTTGTTCACCTATGTTTTGACAAATGTTTAGTTATTTTCTTATATACCTTCTTGTATTTGTTAATTCTTTTGAATAAAAGAATGTCATCAATCGATTAAATCCTAATGGCATTTGTTGATCTTTGTACGCATGCCAGAAAGGAGGTGGTATTATTGATCTCGATCCTTGTCTCACACATTCTTCAACTATGGAACCTACTTTGCCTCCAGTGGTTTGGAGTGCACACTGACTACTAGGGCAGCAGCTTCGGTATTTCTTTGTGATGTTTTTTTAATGTATTTATTCATCAGGACATGCATTGATTCCCTACATATATTTCATTGTTTCATGTGTGTTTCATTGGTTTTTAGCAGGTTCAACACGGGCATACATCTTATATCGTGGAATGGTTTTTTCTATGTAGTTTGTTTTGATTATGCTGTTTATTTCATGGTCACTAATTTTTTTGAATTGCAACATTATCATGATGTGTGCAGATCAGAAACTGTATAACTTTATTATTGGTATAATGTCTTACATCGGGGTGTGAATTATAGTTTTCTAAAGTTAATATTGCATAAAATTAGTTTGCTACTATTTTATGTTGGATACTACTACTTGCAATCATTCAAAGATCTGTTAGGTTTCTTTTTGTAATTAAACTAAACCTCAAAGCATTTTTTTTCTTTGAAGATTTGTCAAAGGAATGGCTCCTTTATTTTCCAGATCAGCATGGCAGTGTGCTTGCCACTTGAGAAGGTCTCGGTGTTGGCGCATTTGCTCAAAGAAATCAAGGACTCGTACGATGAAGAGTACCAGGTCCAGTTGGCCTTGGCTCAAAGTGCGTCGTCTTCTCCTAAGGTGCTGGTCATAGATACTCGAATATGCAGGGTATCTAGCTAACTGATTTTTAAAGTTCCCTGTCCAATTTTATTATTTTATTTACAGTTTTGTACCACTTAGTAGCAAAACTAGAAAAAAATGTGCAGTACATGTTTTGCAATTTTCGAACCTTGTATTTTTGTTATCATCCCTGAACTGAAAAATATTTCAACTCTGTTTTTTTTTATTCCAGGTACAGATTGATGTTGAGAATTTCGTGAGCTCCTTCAACCGGATGTAATGGAGGTTGTTTATGCATGGACAATAGGATCTAAATTCAACGAAATCATGGAAATAACACTTGTTCTCGAGGGCAGTTTGATCCGAGCAATATGGAGACTGGAGGATTTCCTTCAGCAGCTGATAGAAGCAGCTAAGTCGATTGGCGAGTCGGATCTTGAAGCAAAATTTGAGGATGTTGAATATTGTATTTGGATTCGGAGATTAGGGTATTTTGAATATTGTATTTGGATTCCAAAATTTTAATATAATTTTAATTATTTGCAATTAATAAAATTATATTTTTTTTAATTTAATTATTATCAAAGACACCGGTCTTATAATTGAACACTGGTGTTAAAAATAATTATAGACACCGGTCATATATGAAAAAGACCTGTGTTATTACTTTTTACACCGGTTGATTTTGCTAGTTTTCATGAAACTGACCGGTATCTTTAATAATATAGACAACGGTCTAGGTTACAAAACCCGGTGTTAGAAATTATTTTTAACACCGGTCAATGACTGGTGTTAAAACATAGCTGATCTTTAACACCACGCACAAAGACACCAAACATAATTTTTTTTAACACAGGTCAATGCCCGGTGTCTATGAGACATTTTCCCATAGTGGATATTGAGGGAATTCTTCTGGGGCAGTGCCACGTTCGTGCCAATTCCTGTCGGCCGACAGCCTGGACACGTCAGCCGACACCACCCAGAATTGAACGTACGGAATTTTGGAAAGTTTTCCAAATTGATGTGGGATTGTTTCCTACTCCTTTTAAGACTCTTTTGGGCGAGAATTATTGTTTCCATACAATAATTAGGACCTCCCCCTATATAAAGAGAGCTGCTTCATTGACACAGATTACACCAATTATAATTTTATAGCTATTGCGTGAGATTTGAGGGTTTAGAGCATATATCATCTTTGTAATCGTGAAGCAATATTATAGTGAATTATTTGTGGTTCCTCCCGTGGTTTTTCCTAATTGGGTATCCACGTTAATTCTTGTCTTCTCTATTTTATTGTTGATTTCTTTTCTTCGGTATCCCGTTATTATCATACTATACATCGTCCTATCGTCAACAAACACGTATGTAGTAGGAGCAACTTCATACACGTACGGTTTTATGACCCACGATTTTTCATCAACTGTCTAATAAAACATCTCATCACGACAAGATCGTCAACGGTGTTCTTTATTCGACATGTTTTGATTGTTTGAAAAAAAAAAATGAATAGTAGATTAATTAGAAATGAAAGGATTATATATAAAAAAAATGGCGTCAAAATTAAATTAAATTTGGAGCAATATTTCTTAACAACAATTTTAATTAAAATTTTATTTATGTTTTTTATTTTCATTTAATTAATTCTTTAAAATCATTTTTATTAATATGTAAATAATAAAATTGAGTTACGTAGGTAATGTCAATGTATAATAGAAACAAATTTAATTAATTTTCAATTAAATAAATGGTAATATTAGGGTACGGGCATTGCTTTTTAATATTATTTTTTAGGGGTTGTATATTTTTTACTTATTTATTTATTAAGGTATTTGTATTTTTTTAAATACGGGGCATTTTTAAAATGTATAAAGGTAAATATCTCTACAATAATATTAAACAATAAATAATATTACGGTAATATATATTAATTTATTTATTATTCACTAATATTAAACTGACAGTGTTACTAAATATATATAAATATAGTTGGGTAAGAATGTAAATATATTTGCGCAAGAATCAGTATATATATCAATATATATTGGGCAATCAAAATATATTTGTATTACATAATTTGCGCAAGTATTAGTACATATATATTTATAATTATAGTTGTTGTATGTACTATATTTTGGTGTTATTATTTAGATAAATTATATTTATCGTTTTTAATTTAATTTTAGTTGTTGTACGTACTATGATAGTTTGTTTTGATTTTAATGTTGGTGTATATATAGTTTTAATTTTCTTTGTACTTATTTGTGTTTCATTGATTATATTTATCATAGTTTTAATTTTAATTGTACTTGTAAGTGTTTCTTTATCTACGATCGTTTTGATTTTATTTGTATTTCATTGATTATATCTATGATAGTTTTGATTTCAATTGTACTTTATAAGTGTAGCGGATGGATTTAGCTGATTACTTACATTTGATAGTTTTAATTTTATTTGTAATTATTTGTGTTTCATTGATTATATCTATGATAGTTTTGATTTTATTTGTATTTCAATGATTATATATAGTTTTGATTTCAATTGTACTTATAAGTGTTGAGGGTGGATTTAACTGATTACTACATTTTCAATCAATTAGCATATATATTAACTATAACCCCGATTAGATTTTATATTTGAAAGATACCTTCCTTGGGTTCGTGATGTGGTTTAAGCCCAATAATTAATTAAGTTATTTATTTATCTTTTTAGTATAGCCCAATATGTTTAGGGTTTGAGTATTATGTTTCGTTAGTATCACTATTTTGGAGTAGTTGTTTATGATGAAATAAAAAGAGATTCTTCTCTTTCTTCAAGGTTTTCTTGAAGTTTATCAATTTTCGGTATTCCTAGGAATCAACGAACTTTGATTTTAATTAATTCTCGTTATTCTGCGGAATCAACGAGTTTTAATTTGTTTGTTTATTGCTTCCCTGCGTCAGTTCGAAATCGTGAAACCGACTCCAATAATTCGCGTTCTTGTGGTCTATGGTCCGATCTGAGATAGATTTTCTTGTTGAAGACGCGATGCACTTCACTAAATCTCAGATTTTATTTCTTGTTTATTTTTTTGGAATTTTATTGCAGTGGTTATTGGAATTAGTGTAAAATATGAGAGTTGAGGGATGGATGACGTGACTGACCGTGAAAAATAATATGGAATAATAGGGGTTTGAATTTTAATTTTTTTAATTAATTTAGTGAATTTTGAAATTGAAAAAGGATAGTATTGTCAAGTGACTGTAGAATTAATCAATTTATCCAAATATAATTAATCAATTTTTTTAATATTAAACGGTAGAATTAGAATGTACAATATTTATCCAAATATAATTAGATTTATATAAATTTACTTTTTTTAAATTTATTTTTTTACCAAATATTATTATAGTAAATAATTTTGGTAAGTATGGTTGAGATTTAATTGTTAAATTTTATTTTATTAATTTTTTCATAATTTTTGTATATTGTTTATTGTATTGGATAGGGGTGGCCACGGTCCGGGATAAAGGGTGTCCCGTTCCAAGTCCCAGTTATATATATCGGTTCGGGATCGGTCCGGTTTAAACTATAGTCTCAATTGAACATGGTACTATTCGGGACCGGTTCGGGACCAAGTCGAGACAATGTTATTTCGGAACATAATAAAAAAATAAATCAACTAAAAAATAAAATAAAAACATCCCGAATTTTAAACTTAACCAACTAAAAAGGCATCTAAAAGTTTAAACAAATTTTAAAAAAAAAATCAAAGGGTTTAAAGAATATTAAAACAGCATTCAATGTCCAATGGAACTAGACACAACCATTTCAGTCTTCAATCTTCTGCGTGCGATTTCAGTTTTTAGGAAGAGTCGAATAGGGTTTAGGTTTTTTAAAAATTCAATTAATAATTTTATATAAAATATTAATGTATTATATTACATAATAATTTAATAATTTTTTTAACCTTGAGTTTTTTAATGTATTATATTATATAATAATTTAATATTTTTTGTAAACGGGACAATCGATCCGGAACGGGATAGAAATATTTGGACCTTGTAATGGTATTACTTCAATCGGAACGGGATCGGGATCGGAACAATAAATAGTGTATCCGAACGAATATGCTATTTTTCGGAACGAAACCATATCGGTTCGGGACGGTTCGGGAAAAATCGAGATATTCGCCCACCTTTAGTATTGGACGATTCAAAAAAGTCAACGTGCCTATAACTATGAGAGTATATAAGAATTTTATATAAACTTAATAATATATATAATATATTAAAAAATCCACATGTTAAAATTTTATTTACGATGTAAATAAGTCTTTCTACACTTGGGTGTAAATGTAGCATTTCCCTTCAATATGTGTCGACTCTCGAGTTGTGTATTCAACCTCCATGTATGCTTTATTTATAAGGCACACGTAAATTTTTTAAGGTAAAAAGACTTCTATAACTAAAGGTTTGTTTCTTATGTTTTGCATCTTGAATATTTCTTTTCTTTTCAATTAGTTTGGTAATAAATTTTAGTCAAAATATTTTTTTAGTTTCAAGATAGCTGATATACTTTTTTTTTAATATTCAACAATAGTTGACACACTAAAAAATATGAAATAATTGTTCTAACTTTATTTTAAAATATAATTTTATCCTACTTTTATTCACCTATTTTTAAATTTTTTACTCATAACTACTCTATTGTTTATTTTAAAATATATTTTTACCTTTATTTTTTGTTAAAAAGCCAAAAGTTAATATTTTTTTAAAGGGGGAATCATGGACCGGGGCATCTCTAAGAGTAGAATTATAATCAGTACCTATATTTTTTCCTAATTTTGATATGGGGCATTGTTCCATTATTAACCTTTTCAAGTATATTAGTAATTAATACAACTACATATCTAATATCATCCGCTGAGATTTTAAACAACTACATGAAATACATATCTAAACATGAAATATTAACAAGTCCATATTTGCATATTTGTTAGAATTAGGTATGTTAAATATCTAAACATGAAATACATATCTAAACATGAAATATTAACAGGTCCATATAAACATGAAATATTAACAGGTCCATATTTGCATATTTGTTAGAATTAAGTGTGTTAAATTTCTAGATTTTTTTATTTCACATTTTGCATTTTAATCAATTTGGGAAAATTTTAGTTGAATTTGGATTTAGACTATTTAAAAAGGTTGCTCATATCTATTTATATGACATATCTATATCTATGATAGATATGTATACATCTATGATAGATAATATGTATACATCTATGATAGATATCTATACATATGACATATTTATGACATATCTATAATAGATATTAGTGTATGTGGTAAATCTATAATAGATATCTATTCATATATATATATATATATATATATATATATATATATATATATATATATATATATATATATATATATAAATAATGTTGCGCAAATATATTTTACGCGCAAATATATTTATATAAAATATTTTTATGCAAATATATTTATATATATAATTTACTGATTCTTGCGAAAATATATTTATATTCTTACGCAAATATATTTATATATGTATATAGTAAATAAATTAATATGTTAAGGTGTAGGGATATTTACGACTTTATATATTTTAAAAAATGCCTCTACTTAGTATTTAAAAAATACAAATTCCCTAATAAATAAAAAAGTTAAAAATATACGACCCCTAAAAATGAGATGAAAAAAATATAGGTGTTCGAAATAATATTAAAAAGCAATCTGCCCCATAGCCTAATATTACCTTTTTTAAAAATTGGTGTCCAAAGAAGTATGATATCTATTTTTTGATGGGAAAATAATTATAAGTCAAAGTTAAAATCAATAAAATAATTTTTGACTTTTATATATATATATATATATATAATGACATTAATTGTGTTGAATATTCAAGTTTAAAAGTTTGGCACGTCTGCAATTAGCCGAATAGCAATCTCATCCTTTAAACCCGTACTTTGGAATAGAGCTTGTTTAATTAATTGAATCTTGAATACTTCTTTTGACTAGTTTAATTGAATGAATCCACGATACAAAATTTTGACTTTTATAATTAATCTACTTTTATATAATAGTCACTTATCCCAAAAAATATTTATAAAATTAACATATTATATATTGTTTCCAATAATATATTCACTACTTACTAAAAAAATGCTTAGTGGTAAGTTCTGTGATAATTTTGTGTAAAATTTGGGTTCATTTTCTATTGAAATATTATGAGGTTTTTTAGTGGGACAAATTTTCCATTAAAATATTATTAAGTTTATTTTTTTGTGAAAATTAATTTTGTTGGCTCTCTCTTAGACTATCTTCCATAGGAGATATTTCTTTACCTAAATATTCTTTGTCACATCATTAAATATTCTTTATCAAATCATTATATTTCATTTTACACATCATCAAATATATTCAATTATTTTTAAAATATGAATACTCTACTGTAAAAAATATTTCAAAAATATTTCATTTTCTCTTACTTTCACATCATTAAAATTCCGAAAATTAAGGAAATTGCAAAAAAAAAAATTGGTATCCAAATTAAACAAACATAATCTTTATTTATAGATCTTGAAAAAACTAGTCTCTATTTATAAATCTTGAAAAATAAAAATATTGATGTGAAAAAATGTAAATTTATTATTAATTATATATATTAAAATATCATTTATAAAAGTAAGATGAAATTAATGATATATATTAAAATTGGTATCCAAATTAAACAAACCTAATCTCTATTTATAAATCTTGAAAAAACTAGTCTCTATTTATAAATCTTGAAAAATAAAAAATATTGATGTGAAAAAATGTAAATATATTAAAATATCATTTATAAAAGTAAGATGAAATTAAATGTTGTACATCCCTTACCTGTGGATCTCACTTTTTTTTTAGTTTTGCATAATAATTAAGAAATTATTCAATAATCTTTTAAAAAATGTACAAAAAGATACACTTCTCAAATATTATTCCCTCAAAAACCTCCTATTGAAGTTGGTCTTAAGTTGGGGTAGAATTTCTAATCTCTCTAGTCTCTATCTTATAAAACAAAATATATTTAATCATTAAAAATATTTAATGTATTTGTACTAAATTAATAATATTTTTTATATTTATTTAAATTAATCATTTTAGAAATTTATAAATTGATTATATTATAAGATGTATTATAATTTGTTTAATATAAATTTAAATTTTAAAATATTTTTTTAATTTATAGTTATAAGAATATTAAAAATTAACATTTATACTTAAATTAATTATATTATATTTATTAGAAGATTCGGTGTTAATTTTTTAATTTAAATTAATTTAAGATCGAGTTTAATCAAATAACACTTCAACTAATGATTACACATTTAATTAAACGAAATATCCTCAGAAAAACTGATCCAGTATACTTTTGGTATAACGTACGAAAAGTAAGAAAAAGCCTACATTAACACCAGGTGTAGAGATCACTCTCTACACCGCTAATAAAATTTTGACACGTGTCATTATTGATTAAAGTATTTATTATTATTTTTTGTGAAGTCCCGTCAATATGGAGTATTATTTTGGAATTAAGGTATTTTATTTTTATTTTATTTTTATTAAGCAACAAATAATATTTTTTATTCTTATTTCATTTAATAAATCAATTAGTAGAGTTAAATTAATTATTATAATAATTAAATGATTTTATATTTTTCTAAAACCACTCCCGTTTGTTCAGTAAGAGAATTAAATTTAACCACTGTTTTAAAATAAAAAAAACAAACGGCGAAACCAGCAGTTTAGGATTTTACCTGTGGGCTACCGGGGGTTCGGAGCGCCTATAAATACCAGAACTCCTTTCGCCTTCTTCATCCCTCAAAACTTTTCAGAAACCAAATTAGTTAGCCTTGGCGTGGGATCTCAAGAGCTTTGGTTCTAGGAAGGTGTTGAGAAGCTTTCCCGGTCGTCGACGTCTAGATGGGTAAAATAATCTACATTCTTGTCATAAGACAAAATCTAAGTTAGGAATTGCTGAGTTTGATTATAAGGTTCACTGTTGTTATTGAGTGATTAGATATCTTAATTGAAGAAACCTTAGAGTTATAACCTGCTCGGATAACCTCTATTCATGTGGTTAGGTCATCTATTCTTTCTAGCGTCTTTGCTATTTATTTATTTATTCCAATATTATTTGTCCCTATATATCAGAAGCTTTAGAGAGAGAGTTTAGATTTTGACCACTACTGCATAATTAAATTTTAAGTCCTTATGCTTATTTTTATTAATTCTCGTGTATCTCTGGTTTGCCTTCTTGTTTTGGTTTTTTGTGTATTTGTGAATTGTTGGTCGGCATGTGTAGTTGAATCATTAATCGAATAGTTCGACTATGATTAATGGAATAAACGCACGTGGCCTATTCCCTTTTCTCGGTCGGGTCGGAGTCGACGACGAGATTTGGGTCGTAGTTGGTGTATTCCGTAATATGACTATCCTTGGGTTTTAACCCGTCGCGAAAAGGACGTCGAGCCACTTGGGAGGGATAAGGGGTACATATGGTTTCGACCTATGTTGGCGTGTCACCTTTCGGTGAGCGGGAGATGATACTAGGAGTTCGGACACGTCCCGTGCCGACTCTACATGTCGTGTTTGTTTATGTTTTGTTTCACCTTCGTATGTTTCCATTTATTTGTGTGTACAATAGCTATAAGAAACTGCCTCCTTACCTAGAATTAGCTTTAATCCTTTTAAATGTATTGTAGGAATGCTTATTAAATATTGATATAATTCAGCCTTGTAAATCCCACTGAGCCCTTTGGCTCACTCCCTCGTTGTTTCTTGTCTCCTATTTGAGTTTCAGATAACGACACTTCGAAGCCTCCTTTTGGAAAAGCACATGAAGAATGATTTTTAGCCATCGTCTTTTAATCATAGACGTTTTGTATCCTAATAATTCCTTATCGTTGTTTCGGGAAGGGAACCCTCTAATTATTCTCTAGGAAGAACTTTGTATCCTCTTTTGTAAGTTTTTCACCATACTAAAGATTGTAATAATTTGAGATTGAACTCATTCCTACCTTATCGTAAAATCGACTATTTGTGTCAAATGTTTTCCTCTTATTTCTTCATTTTTATTCTATTCTTTTCCTCTCTCTTCTTGGGCTGTTACAGAGATGGTATCAGAGCTCATTGGTAATCTTTGAGCCAGCCGAGGATAGGGTCCTTAGCCTGTGACTAGAACACCTATTAAAATTCTTAGAGTTTCACTTTATTAAATCACTCAGTAGTATATTCCCATGCATGTGTATTTTTACTCGTGGAAAGACTCTATTACTAGAATTTGGTTAGGAAATAGTGTACTGTAATGCATATCTTATTGATAATATAAGAACTTATTAAGAAAACATAATACTCTAAACATCACCGCTGGACATTTACTATTCTTACTATGAATTATTAATACTACTGCCTTTATTGGAACTAATAAATTTCTAGGATTAATATGCTAAATAATTGTACTCATGTATCTGATGTATTCATGAACTATGTACTAATATTATGTGAGTTTAAGTGTGTAGGATGGACCCATTCATGCATCTAACTTGTATGGAACATATCGCTTATTTGGAACAATTAGCTGCCTATTACGAGGGTAAAGCCAAGACCTCAGAAATCACCTTGCTTGAGTTGCAGCAAACCAAAGCACTTTTAGAGGCTAGTTTAGCCGATGTTGTTCAAAAGAGGAATCAGGAGCGAATTGCCATTCGAGGAAAGGTTCAGGACCTGTATACCATGACTCATGGGTTTCCTAACCCAAATGCTCCTCCTCCTCCTTTTTCTCCTCCTCCTCTTGTTCCTCCCCCTCCTCCAGTTATGAATGAAGCAAATAACCCGACGGAGGAAGTGGAACCAAGTGAGGAAGAGGAAGACCCGGAAGAACTTGAGATAACTAACGAAGACAATAGCGTGGAGACTAAACCTTCTGTCCTTGGACTTGAACCTGCTGAAGATATGGAGATGTGGGAGGTTAGGCCAAGTGGAGTGATGACCATCATCATAGATCCATAGTCGGGTTTATTATTAGCCGTGTAAAGTAACTCTAGGATTTGACTACCACGTTTTTGTTGCACTTGGGTAGCCTTCCCTCTAGTGCGTAGTGGTTTGATTTTAGGATGACAACTTCTTTTGGGGTTAGCAAGTTGTTCCAGACGAAAGTCCTATTTTGTAAAGTAGTAAGAATCGATGCTTAATATTTTGAAAACTTCGGTTAGTAAGTCCTTTAAATTAATCTGTTCATTTTATTATATATATATATATATATATATATATATATATATATATATATATTTTATTTTTTTTTATTTTTTTTGGGTTTTGTTATAATTAACAAAAAATAAAAAATAAATAATAATAAAAAAATATATATATAAAAAAAATTTATATGTATATGAAATAATAATAATAATAATAATAATAATAATAATAATAATAATAATAATAATAATAATTGAAACTGTTATGATTTCAACAAATTTTTTTTTCTTTCTTTCCAATAATTATTGCGTAGAGTAAATATATGGTACTTTATATTTACTATTTTGCTGTGCATTTTTTTATGTTTTTTTTAAAACCTCAGTAATGCCAAAAATTTTATTTTTTTGTCTCAACCACTCAGTAGATGCTTACAGTATTTAAGAAAAATATTTATGCATTCTTTTTCGTACCTTTAGTAACATGGCAGAAAGACGTGGCCGTGGACGTCCCCGATTACATCCTAGATATGAACCTTACCCGCCTAGAGAGGAACCACCTGAAATTGATCGACAAGAGCCACCCCCTCCGGTAGGAGAACCCGACCTTAATACTCAAGTCCTGCAAGAAATGCTGGCATTACTCCAGCAACAAAGAAACGCCAATCGCCGTAACTCGGACGTCACCGCGGAGACACACGATCGGGTGCTCGAGAGATTCCTTCGTTTCAATCCGCCAATTTTCCAAGGAGAACCGGATGACATAAAAGCAGAAGAGTGGCTTGAGAAGATCGAGAGTATCTTTGACGCCTTAAACTATACTGAGGATCAAAAATTAACACTAGTAGTGTTTCGATTGGAATCCGCAGCACGTGTTTGGTGGAGGCACGTTGCAGAAAAATGGAATCAAGAAAACATAGAGCGAACATGGTTAAATTTCACTCAAGAATTTCGTAAACAGTACATTCCACGAGTGGTCAGAGAAGCTCGAAGAGATGAGTTCCACCGCCTTCAACAAGGAGGGATGAATGTTACTCAATACGAAGCAGAGTTTCATCGTCTGTCGAGGTACGCACCTGGGGTGATACAAGATGAAGAAGATAAGCTGTATAAATTCACAAGAGGTTTGAGGCCAGAACTACAAAGGAATTTATTAGCTACTGAGGTACTAACTTATAGTGCTGCAGTCCAAGTTGCTGCAAGAATTGAAAGTGGGCTAAGTAGATTGGAAATAATACAAAAGAGTGTTGTTGGGAACCAAGGAAAAAATGTGGCATCTCAATTTCAACAGAAGCGACCCACATTCCAGAAACAAAATTTTAAGATGGTCGATGGAAAAGGAAAACAACCAATGATGCAACAAAATTGTGTCTTTTGTCATAAACCAGGACATACGGAGGAAAATTGCTGGAGGAAGTCTGGAAAATGCCTCCGTTGCGGAAATAGTCAACATAATATTAAACACTGCCCAAAGAAGCAACAGTTTGAGAACCACTCCACCACAATTGGAAATAAAGGAGGGAATCGCTAAAAAATGCAAGGTCTAGTTTTCGCTTTGAGAGGACAGGAGGCTAAGGAGTCGACTAAGGTGGTGGAAGGTACGCTACTTGTATCTAAATGCTTGGCACACGTGTTACTAGACCCTGGTTCAACTCACTCATTTGTCACACCACATTTTGTTTGCAATCTCGATATGTCTTTAGAACAATTACCTTACTCACTTGAAGTTAGTACCCCTTTGGGAAGTAGTGAGGTCACGGATAACGTGTTTAATAATTGTGAAATCCAACTAGAAAAGGTAATTTTTCCTGCCGATTTAATTGTCCTGCCCATCTTGGACTATGATATAATTTTGGGAATGGACTGGTTGGCTAAGCATCATGCTCACATGGATTGCCACACAAAAATAGTCACATTTAGTATTCCTGGTCAACCAGAAGTAGTGTTTTCAGGGAAGGAAAGAGTGACTCTGAGTCCAATCATCTCAGCTGTCAAAGCTAGAAAAGCGTTAAGTAAGGGAGCCACAGGATTTCTAGCATACCTGGTCAATAAGTCTGAAGACAAGAAGGAGATGAATCAAGTACCCGTGGTATGAGAATACCCCGATGTATTTCCCAAAGAACTCAAGTCATTACCTCCTGATAGGGAAATTGAATTCACCATTGAACTATTTCCCGGTTCGTCACCAATTGCTAAGACACCTTATAGAATGGCTCCACTGGAACTTCAAGAGTTAAAAACACAATTACAAAAGTTATTGGATATAGGATTTATCCGACCCAGTACCTCACCATGGGGTGCTCCAGTACTCTTTGTAAAGAAAAAGGATGGGACGTTGAGATTGTGTGTGGACTATCGCGAACTGAATAATGTTACCATCAAGAATAAGTACCCATTACCTCGAATAGATGAGTTGTTTGATCAACTCCAAGGAGCCCAGATATTTTCTTGTTGGAGTCGAAATTAATTTAATTAATTAATTTTGACTTTGACTAATTTTGACTTTCTTTGGTGGAATATTTATTTTGGGAATATTTATTATTGGGAGGAGAATCCAAGATAAAGAGAGAAAATATATTCAAGATCTACAAGATAAGGTACAAGATCTTCTAGTTATGGAAGGAGTCTTTTTACCATAGAAGACCTATTACTTGTAGGAGAAGACTTGTGTCTTATAAATAGAAGACTCACGTGGATTGAAGCTTAAGAGAGCTGAAGCGATATATTGGAGAGAGAAAAATTTCCAGCACACGTTTTTATTTTTTAGATATTTATCCGAGTATTAACTATTCAATCTCGTGATTGTTTAGTCTTTATTTATTTTTCTGGGATTATTTTGTATTCACGATTATAGTGAAAGTTTATTGCTTTTGAAGCAGCTTGGTAGGTTGTATTGATTAATACAACTTACGAAGATTATATCTTTCTTCTCTTCGATTTCCAGTTGCTGTACTTTTTACTATTTCCGCTGCATAACTGAATCTGCTGTTCTGTGGCAGCAGTACTCAATCTGTTGTTCTCTGGACAGCAGAACTTAAACTCGTTACAGTGACTGACCTTTCTGTTTTAAGCACGTGGACTGCGAGTCGACCTCTTTTTCAATTGGTATCAGAGCAGGTCACTTGACATACGAAGTGAGATCCGTCCAGTCGACTCAACATGGATTCAAGCTACTTGATTCGTACTATTGTGCTTGATGGAACCAACTACTCCCACTGGAAGGTACGTACTCGTTCCAAAATTAAATCTATTGACACACGTGCGTGGGATGCAGTTGAAGACGGATGGGAACATCCGATGCATGATGACCGTGGAGATCTAGTTCACAAGCCCTCGAAGCTATGGACGAAGGATGAACGAGAAGCTGCTTCCGCAAACGAAAAGGCGTTGACGGAACTCTACGGTTCTGTCGACACAAATATGTTCAGACTAATCAAGAACTCAAAATCAGCAAAGGAGGCTTGGGACACGTTGCAGATCCATTGTGAAGGAAACAAGTCCGTGAGGGAGTCTCGACTGAGGGTTCTCGCAACTAAGTTCGAGAACATGAGGATGAGAGAAGATGAAACCGCAACAAGCTACTTCAATGCGTTGTATGACATTGCCAACGAATGTGCAGAACTTGGAGAGCCCATGCTCAACAAAACACTCGTATCCAAAGCCTTGAGAACACTGTCCTCTAAATTTCTCATCAAGGTTACGGCTATTGAAACGGCAAAAGTTGCAGGTGACATCGAATTTTCAGAATTAATGAACGATATCAAGACGTATGAGATGACGATGCTTGAGCGAGATCAGCGTGGTTCCAGTACTCTGAACGTCACAGCACTCTGGTCAAAAGGAGACCAAACAGGCGGTACACCACAAGCTAGCAGTTCCAGACCTCTGTCCAGTCAACAGACTAAAGATGATGATGAAGAGGCTGATCTGATGGAACTCCTGAATGCTAGTACTGAGGACAAGGTAGCCCTATTGACTAGACAAATGAAGCATCTGTACAAGAGGCGTTTTAGTCAGGAGACCAGGAACAAAAACTCTGAAGGACAGTTTCAGCAAGGTACCAATACTGGGAGTAACAGCAACCAGCTGAACACTCCACAAAGACCTGGAAGACATACTGATAGTCCTCCGACTAGCCAAAGACGTGCTTATTCTGAAAACACGAGATCGAAGAATCTGTCAACTATTCAATGTCACGAATGTAAGGGGTTCGGACACATTGCCAATGAGTGTGCAAACACGCTACGGAGATTGGGAAGAAAAGTCACCTATGTTGCTTTAGATGATGACAACTTGAGTGAAGACGAAGGTGACATGAGTACCCCAACACATGATCAAAGTGCCTTGTTCGCAGACATTGACGAGGGGACCCTTTCAGACTATGAGTTCGATAACTCAACAGATTCTGATGTTATGAAAACAAGGTATGACACTGAGTACTCTACATTATTTTGTCTAAACTCTGTTGCGTATGATTCAGATGGTGAGCACGAGTATGCATCTGAGGAAGATCCCATGAAGCTATTCTTTCAACTCAAATCGTTGTATGACATCCTTAATGTCAAGTACAAAGACCAGTGCAGTATAGTAAAACAACTGCAGATTGAGAACAAGTCTCATAAAGCTGATTTGACACGACTTGAAAGGATGCTGACTAAGAAGGACGTTGAACTGAACAAGACTAAAAACAAGTTGGAGGAAGCAAACGCAACATTCAAGAAGATGAACCAAGGTAAAATTACTTTTGATGAATTGTTAGTTATGGGACATAATGATAAATGTGGTTTAGGTTTTCAAAATAATGATGATGAAGTACAAGACCAGAAAAACTCAAATGCTGTTTTCTCAAAAGTTATTTCAGCAAATGGAAAATCTTTTGTAAAATCTGGTACTAGTACTTCATCTGACATAACTAGTCCTAGTACTTCTGAACTTGTCACTGAACATCAAGTTGTTACTGGTGTCTCAGCAAATGAAAAATCTCTTGTAAAATCTGGTACTGGTACTTTGACTGACATAACTAGTTCCAGTACTTCGGAACTTGTTACTGAACTTCAAGTTGTTACTGAAAAACGACAAATTAGTACTAAACAAACCATAAAGAAAAAGAAGTATATTTGTCATTATTGTTTTGTACCAGGACATATTAAGCCTTTTTGCAGGATAAGAATGAGAGACAGTAGAAAAGGAATTTTGAACAATTCTGGTTCAGGTACTAAGACTGAGATTAGTACAGGACATGACAACATAACCTCAAGTTCTGTTCAGAGACCAAATACTGTTTGGGTACCAAAGTCCCAAATACTGTGTAATGTTGTTCTCACTGTCTTTAAATCAAAGTTTGCAGGTGCATGGTACTTTGACAGTGGATGTTCCAGTCACATGACAGGTAACCTTAGTTAACTACATTCCTTTCACTGGAGGTAGTGTCACTTATGGCAGTGGTACTCAAGGTAAAATTGTCGGCAAAGGTACTTTAAATGTTGATGGTCTACCTAATTTAACAAACGTGTTGCATGTTGAAGGATTAAAGGCCAATTTAATCAGCATTAGTCAACTTTGTGATGATAATTTGCATGTGAAGTTTAATAAAGAATCTTGTGAAGTGTTTGACAATAATTCAAAGTGTGTCATGAAAGGTGATAGGTCTCGAAACAATTGTTATTCGACGGAAAATGTCGCTTGTAATTTTGTACAGGTTGACGACACAACTCTGTGGCATAACAAGCTTGGACACACAAACTTCAGGAATCTTCAAAAACTTCAGATGTATGATGCTGTTGTTGGACTGCCAAAGATAAGCAATATTGACAAGAGAGTCTGTGGTGAGTGCTTCAAAGGAAAACAAGTACGTGCTTCACACACTAGAGGTGACTCAACTTACATGAACACTACTGAATGCTTTGAATTGCTTCATATGGATCTTATGGGTCCAATCGAAGCAGCAAGTCTCGGTGGTAAAAGGTACTCTTTGGTTATTGTAGATGATTTCTCTAGGTACACATGGATAAAATTTTTAAGTACTAAGACTGAAACTTTTGATGCTTTCAAAGAAGTATATACTCGTATTCGTACACTTTTTCAAGGAAAAGTAAGAAGAATACGGACTGATCATGGAAAGGAGTTCGAGAATTCTTTGTTTGCAGATTTCTGTACCAAGAGAGGGATACACCATGAGTACTCAGCACCAAAGACACCTCAACAGAATGGTGTGGCAGAACGGAAGAATCGCACTCTACAGGAAATGGCACGAGTACTGCTTAGTTCCAAACAATTGTCGAAAGGGTTTTGGGCTGAAGCTCTCAACACAGCCTGTCACATAACCAACAGAGTGAATCTGAGACCAGGGACTTCGATGACATCCTATGAGATTCTAAATGGAAGAAAACCTAACGTTAAATACTTTCATGTTTTTGGTTGTTTGTGTTTTGTGTTGAATGACAGGGACACTCTCTCGAAGTTCGACTCAAAATCTGACAAGGGGATTTTTGTTGGATACTCAACAAACAGTAAAGCATACAGGGTGTACAATCTACGTACTAGAACTGTCCAAGAGACAGTCAATGTGAAGTTTGATGACCTGAAAGATGCCACTGGAAAACAAATGGAAGATGACCTACAAGGACTTGTGCAAATCAAACATGTTCCACAACCCACTGATTCAGATGCAGTTCCAGTACACATCACAGAACCAGGTTCAGAACTAGTCACAGAACCAGGTTCAGAACCAGTTACAGAACCAGTCCAGGAACATGCAGATGAGTCAGAGTCATCTGATGATGAGTCCTCAGAACGAGTCAGTACTGAGACTGAGATTGATGATGTTCAACGAACCGCAAGAAGAGATGCACCTGGACATATTCGGAAAAGTCATCCATCATCTCAAGTCATTGGAGGTATGCAGGATAAGCTCAGAACGCGAGGTAAACCTAAACTTAATTATAGAGATATGATTAATGCAGCATGTATGTCCTCCACTTTTAACAATATCAGAATAGTTTCTTTCTTGTCTGAAATTGAACCCAAAAATTTTAAAGTAGCACTTGATGATGAGTTTTGGGTAAATGCCATGCAAGAAGAACTAAATGAGTTTGTTCGAAACAAAGTTTGGACTTTAGTCCCCAGACCTCCCAACGTAAATGTTATAGGTACGAAGTGGATTTTTAAGAATAAAACTGATGAATTCGGACAAATAGTTCGAAACAAAGCTCGTCTTGTTGCACAGGGATACACACAGGTTGAAGGCATCGATTTCGACGAAACGTCTGCACCAGTTGCGAGACTGGAGTCAATCCGACTTTTGATTGCCATTGCATGTTTACTCAACATTCGACTTCATCAAATGGACGTCAAAGCTGCCTTTCTAAATGGAGTCATCGAAGAGGAAGCGTTTGTTGAACAACCAAAAGGGTTCGAGGACCCAGAACATCCTGATTATGTGTACTACCTACACAAAGCACTGTACGGTTTGAAACAGGCTCCACGTGCTTGGTACAGCTGCTTAACTGACTTCTTGCTGTCATTTGGATTTACTCGAGGTACGTCTGATAACACTTTGTTTTTGAAAAGGAGTAAGACTGACTTGTTGATTGCACAGATTTATGTTGATGACATTGTGTTTGGTTCTACAAATTCTATCATGCTTGATGACTTTACAAAAGCCATGTCTACTAACTTTCAAATGAGTATGGTTGGAGAACTTTCAAATTTCTTAGGCTTGCAGGTCAAACAAAAGGCTAATGGCATTTTCATATGTCAAAGCAAGTACGCCAAAAATCTGGTCAAAAGATTTGGTCTTGAAGGTGCAAAGACTACCACAACGCCCATGAGTACTACTGAAAAACTGTCTAGTCAGGAGACTGGAGTTGATGTTGACCCAACTACATACAGATCAATGATTGGTAGTTTACTATACTTAACTTCAACCCGTCCTGACATTATGTTTAGTGTCTGTACTTGTGCTAGGTACCAGTCCAGACCCAAGGAAGTTCATCTCATTGCTGTGAAGAGAATAATCAAGTACGTCAACTCGACGGCTGACTTTGGAATCTGGTACACCAAGGATACAAATTCAAATCTTTTTGGGTACAGTGACGCTGATTGGGCGGGAGACACAGACGACCGTAAGAGTACAAGTGGAGGATGTTGCTTCTTAGGAAACAACATTGTGTCTTGGCACAGTAAGAAGCATAACTGCATTGCGTTGTCCACAGCCGAGTCCGAGTATGTTGCTGCAGGAAGTACTTGTACTCAGCTGCTTTGGTTGAAACAGATGTTACAGGACTATGGCCTGAAATCAGAACCTCTCATCATGTACTGTGACAACAACAGCGCTATCAGCATCAGTCACAATCCAGTTCAGCACCAGCGTGCTAAACACATCGACATCCGTCATCACTTCATTAGGGATCTTGTTGAGAAAAAGGTAATCAAATTAGAATATGTCAATACAGAAAAACAACTTGCTGATATTCTAACAAAGCCTTTAAGTTTTGAGAGGTTTTCGACACTAAGGAAATCTCTTTATCTTTGCACCGCATGAAGTGATCGAGGAGGTTGAGTCAACATGAGTACTGACTGGTATGTATTCTGGTCTAGTGACTAATCAATTTTTATGTTCAGTTCAGTTGAGAATTCGAGGTCTTAAAAATTTCGCAAAGAGATGAAAGTGTTATTATTTCACTCTTGATGTATAACTTGCTTGCATATCATATTTCTACACCGTTCGGTACCAGAGACAAAAAAAAAAAAAAAAAAAAAAATCAAAAAAAAAAAAATCAAAAAAAAAATCAAAAAAAAAAAAAAAAAAAAAAAAAAAATGTCTCTGAAAAACCGAGTGTAGAATTAAATTTATGTATTGATGAGCATCGGAGTTGATTTTCTCGCTTATTGGACTATTCACCATTCAATATGCTGAACTCGACATAACTATTGTTTAGTTGCTGAACTAGTATCATTTGGTTTTTCGGCCATTGTTGACTCGACATGGAACGTGGTGAGTTGTGTGTGCACTGATAACTGAGTTCTCTCTAAGTGTTTAAAACTCTTGATCTTCTTGATTGCCACGTTAGTTGTCTTCAATTTTATTTCTGTTTGGTATATTTGATATTTGATTATCCGATTTCTCTTCATTATCCCCTAACCCATGTTTTGTGAAGTATGGTTCTTGTACGTGTTCGACCAGTCTCACATCAAGGGGGAGTTTGTTTTTCATGAGTTTTGTGACTGGTTTCCCAGTTCCTGTTTTTCATGTGTTGTGCGACTGGTCTGCCACCAGTTCCTGTTCTGACTCACCTGATGAGAGCATTGTTCCTGTTTAATACACTTTGTGTATATTTCCTGTTGAGTACAGAGACCGAAGTTCGTACAGAGTTCCCAGTTCCCAGTACTCAGTTCCCAGTTCCCAGTTCAAGACCTGCTGCAAGAGTTCCCAGTTCGGAGTACCAGTACTTAGTACAACGCCAGCTTTGCAGGGGGAGTTTTACGACTTCACATGAAGTTTATTCTCGTAGGGGGAGCGAAGTTGATCACATTTGCCAAGAGAGTTCATATTTGTAGGGGGAGTCGTCTCGACATTACTTCAAGAGGAGAATTGACATCGAAGAGTTGACGACACCTTCAGAAAGACAAAAAGGGGGAGTTTGTTGGAGTCGAAATTAATTTAATTAATTAATTTTGACTTTGACTAATTTTGACTTTCTTTGGTGGAATATTTATTTTGGGAATATTTATTATTGGGAGGAGAATCCAAGATAAAGAGAGAAAAGATATTCAAGATCTACAAGATAAGGTACAAGATCTTCTAGTTATGGAAGGAGTCTTTTTACCATAGAAGACCTATTACTTGTAGGAGAAGACTTGTGTCTTATAAATAGAAGACTCACGTGGATTGAAGCTTAAGAGAGCTGGAGCGATATATTGGAGAGAGAAAAATTTCCAGCACACGTTTTTATTTTTTAGATATTTATCCGAGTATTAACTATTCAATCTCGTGATTGTTTAGTCTTTATTTATTTTTCTCGGATTATTTTGTATTCACGATTATAGTGAAAGTTTATTGCTTTTGAAGCAGCTTGGTAGGTTGTATTGATTAATACAACTTACGAAGATTATATCTTTCTTCTCTTCGATTTCCAGTTGCTGTACTTTTTACTATTTCCGCTGCATAACTGAATCTGCTGTTCTGTGGCAGCAGTACTCAATCTGTTGTTCTCTGGACAGCAGAACTTAAACTCGTTACAGTGACTGACCTTTCTGTTTTAAGCACGTGGACTGCGAGTCGACCTCTTTTTCAATTTCTAAATTGGATTTACAACAAGGTTACCATCAACTAAGAATCAAGGGATAGAATCATATTTCGTCCCTCCGAGAATCGCCATTTTCATAAACGGACTTTAACTTTTTTTTTTATCCGATATGGTCCTTTGGCTACTGTTCCGGCGAAAAATAACACGAGATTGGCACGTGACTTTACCTTGCCGCCGGAAAGCTGAGTCATCATTGACACCTCAGCACAACATGCCACCTAAGCAGGAACAAATGAATTTCTAAAACATTTGGGCATGAGGGGACTCAAACCTGGGTCATTGAGGTTTGACAGAAAGCCCAAACCACTGGGCTACGTAAGCCATTCATAAGAATTTGTAATCTTAATATATATGTATATGTTACAGTTTATAAGTATAAATTATGAATTACATAATTAATTAATTATCATAAAAATAAAAAAAAAAATATTTATATTAAAAATAATTAATAAAACATAAATAACAATCACGCAATAAATTAATTAATTATCATAAAAATAAAAAAATATTTATATTAAAAATAATTAATAAAACATAAATAATTGTAATAAATAACAATCACGCAATAAATTATTTCGCTTATTTGCATAAAAAACAAAAAAAAAATTATTTAATTTACTATATACTCAATATATTAAATAAATATGCACACTATCATTTTTTTTATGCGTCACTTAATATGTATACCCTTAAAAATAAAAATAATTATTTTTTCATTTTTAATAGTAAAAATAAAAATAATTATTTTTTCATTTTTAATAGTAAAAATAAATATAATATATTTCAAAGTTAATCATGAAGCTTCAAAAAAATACATTAAAAATAAAAATAATGTATTTCAAAGTTAATTATTTTTATTTTTACTATTAAAAATGAAAAAATAATTATTTTTATTTTTAAGGGTATATATATTAAATGACGCATCAAAAAAAATGATAGTGTGCATATTTATATAATATATTGAGTATATAGTAAATTAAATAAATTATATTTGTTTTTTGTTTTTTATCCTAATAAGCGAAATAATTTATTACGTGATTGTTTTATTGATTATTTTTAATATAAATAATTTTTTTTTATTTTTATGATAATTAATTAATTATGTAAATCATAATTTATACTTATAACCTGTAACATATATATATATTAAGATTACAAATTCTTATAAATGGCTTATGTAGCCCAGTGGTTTGGGCTTTCTTTCAAACATTAATAACGCAGGTTCGAATCCCCTCATGCCCAAAACTTTTAGAAACTCATTTGTTCCTGCTTAGGTGGCATGTTGTGCTGAGGTGTCAATGATGACTCAGCTTTTCGGCGGCAGGGTAAAGCCACGTGCCAATCTCTTGCTATTTTTGGCCGGAACAGTAGCCAAAAGACCAAATCTGATAAAAAAAAAAAGTTAAAGTCCGTTTATGAAAATGGCAATTTTCGGAGGGACGAAATATGATTCTATCCCAAGAATCAAGGAAGAGGATATTCCTAAGTCAGCATTTCAAACTCGGTATGGACACTACGAATTCGTGGTGATGCCATTTGGTTTAACCAATGCTCCAGCAGCTTTTATGGATTTGATGCACAGAGTGTTCAATCCATACTTAGATCAATGTGTGGTAATATTCATCGACGACATACTTATTTACTCTAAAACACGGGATGAACACGAAAGACATTTAAGGATCGTGTTGGAGACATTAAAACAACATAAGTTGTATGCCAAGTTTAGTAAATGTGAATTTTGGCTGAAAGAAGTAACCTTCTTAGGTCATATAATCTCTGGAAACGGAATCGCAGTAGATCCTTCCAAGGTACAGACGGTACTAGATTGGAAACGACCTGAAACGGTGACGGAAATAAGAAGTTTCTTAGGACTCGCCGGTTACTATCGTAGATTTATCAAAGACTTCTCCAAAATTTCAAGTGCTTTAACAAGATTGACGCAAAAGAATGTGAAATTCTTATGGAATGAAAAGTGTGAATCTAGTTTCCAAGAACTTAAGCTTAGACTCACAACTGCCCCGGTGTTAGCTTTACCTGATGGATTAACAAACTTCGTAGTTTACACTGATGCGTCCAAGGAAGGTTTGGGAGCCGTCCTAATGCAAAACGGAAAAGTGATTGCATATGCGTCTAGGAAACTCAAAACATATGAAGGGAATTATCCAACACATGACTTGGAGTTGGCTGCCATTGTGTTTGCTTTAAAAAGATGGAGACATTATCTATATGGCGCCGATTTCACCGTTTTTACGGATCATAAAAGTTTGAAATATCTCTTCTCCCAAAAAGAGCTTAATTTACGACAACGAAGATGGGTGGAACTTTTGGAAGATTACCATTTTGATATTCAATATCATCCCGGAAAGGCCAACGTAGTCGCGGACGCCTTAAGCCGAAAAGCTCAAGTTGCTCAAGTAATTACGCAAAATTTAGATCACCTAAAAGAGTTGCGGTTTATGAGTTCAAGGAAAATAGCCAACCATCTGGGTTGTGCCAACATGTCAGTAAAATTGGATCTGTTAGATGAAGTAGGAAAACTGCAAGAACTTGACTTGAAAATCCAGACCCTTAAGAAAAAGGTTTCACTTGGTTTGAGACCTGAGTTTCAAATTGGGGAAGATGGAATCTTGCGATTCAAACATCGAATATGCATACCAAATAATGAAAATTTAAAAGGAAAAATTTTAAAGGAAGCACATTGCTCGCATTATACGATTCACCCAGGAGGTAACAAGATGTATAAAGATTTAAAGAAAAGCTTTTGGTGGGTGAATATGAAGAATCAAGTAGCAGAATATGTGGCAAAGTGTTTGACATGTCAACGTGTAAAAGCCGAGCACCAACGACCCTCTGGATTATTACAACCCTTAGAAATCCCCGAATGGAAATGAGAATACATAACCATGGATTTTATTACTGACTTACCTAAGACTCGGACAGGGCTGGACATGATTTGGGTAGTCGTGGATCGCTTAACAAAATCAGCTCATTTTCTACCTGTTAGGAAGACGGATAGCCTCCAAAAACTTGCACATGTATACATAAAAGAAATTGTGAGGTTACATGGTGTGCCACTGGATATCGTCTCCGACCGGGATCCAAGATTTGTCTCTCGGTTCTGGAAAAGTCTCCAAGAGGGACTAGGGACGAAATTAAGTTTTAGCACTGCTGCACATCCCTAGAGTGACGGACAATCTGAGAGGACGATTCAAACTCTAGAAGATATGCTAAGGGCATGCGTGTTAGACTTTTCAGGTAATTGGGAATCACATTTAGTGTTGGCTGAATTTGCATACAACAACAGTTTTCAAGCCACTATCGGCATGGCACCGTATGAAGCATTATACGGAAGGAAATGCCGATCACCAGTACATTGGGAGATCGACGATCATTGGACACCGAAGAAAAGAAAAGAATCTCTCCTTACCATATCCAAACTCGATTTGATACAAGAAGCAATAGATAAAGTGCGAATCATCAAAGAAAGAATAAAGACAGCCCAAAATCGACAATTGAGTTATGCCGACAATCGACGAAAAGATTTGGAGTTTGAAGTTGGAGATAAGGTATTTCTACGAGTATCACCAAGAAAAGGGTTAATCCAGTCAAGAAAGGGAGGCAAGTTAAGCCCAAGGTATGTCGGTCCGTACCAAATTTTGCAAAGGATCGGTAAGTTGGCTTATCGCTTAGAACTTCCAAATAGTTTGGGCGGAATACATGATGTCTTTCATGTTTCGCGATTAAAGAAATATATTCCCGATGCGGAGCATGTCATTAGAGAAACTCTTCCTATAATTCAAGAAGACTTGTCTTATATTGAACAACCATTGTACATAATCGATCGTCAAGTCAAAGAGCTACGAGGAAAGAGGATTCCACTAGTGAAAGTAGTTTGGCAAAAGCACAATAAACCTGAGGAGGCCACTTTGGAATTAGAAGAGGACTTGCTGCATAAATGTCCAGAATTAAAACAATGAGGAATTTGGGGACCAAATTCTTCCAAGGAGGGGAGTATGTGAAGTCCCGCCAATATGGAGTATTATTTCTGAATTAAGGTATTTTATTTTTATTTTATTTTTACTAAGCAACAAATAATATTTTTTATTCTTATTTCATTTAATAAATCAATTAGTAGAGTTAAATTAATTATTATAATAATTAAATGATTTTATATTTTTCTAAAACCACTCCGGTTTGTTCAGTAAGAGAATTAAATTTAACCACTGTTTTAAAATAAAAAAAAACAAACGGCGAAACCAGCAGTTTAGGATTTTACCTGTGGGCTACCGGGGGTTCGGAGCGCCTATAAATACCAGAACTCCTTTCGCCTTTTTCATCCCTCAAAACTTTTCAGAAACCAAATTAGTTAGCCTTGGCGTGGGATCTCAAGAGCTTTGGTTCGAGGAAGGTGTTGAGAAGCTTTCCCGGTCGTCGACGTCTAGATGGGTAAAATAATCTACATTCTTGTCATAAGACAAAATCTAAGTTAGGAATTGCTGAGTTTGATTATAAGGTTCACTGTTGTTATTGAGTGATTAGATATCTTAATTGAAGAAACCTTAGAGTTATAACCTGCTCGGATAACCTCTATTCATGTGGTTAGGTCATCTATTCTTTCTAGCGTCTTTGCTATTTATTTATTTATTCCAATATTATTTGTCCCTATATATCAGAAGCTTTAGAGAGAGAGTTTAGATTGTGACCACTACTGCATAATTAAATTTTAAGTCCTTATGCTTATTTTTATTAATTCTTGTGTATCTCTGGTTTGCCTTCTTGTTTTGGTTTTTTGTGTATTTGTGAATTGTTGGTCGGCATGTGTAGTTGAATCATTAATCGAATAGTTCGACTATGATTAATGGAATAAACGCACGTGGCCTATTCCCTTTTCTCGGTCGGGTCGGAGTCGACGACGAGATTTGGGTCGTAGTTGGTGTATTCCGGAATATGACTATCCTTGGGTTTTAACCCGTCGCGAAAAGGACGTCGAGCCACTTGGGAGGGATAAGGGGTACATATGGTTTCGACCTATGTTGGCGTGTCACCTTTCGGTGAGCGGGAGATGATACTAGGAGTTCGGACACGTCCCGTGCCGACTCTACATGTCTTGTTTGTTTATGTTTTGTTTCACCTTCGTATGTTTCCATTTATTTGTGTGTACAATAGCTATAAGAAACTGCCTCCTTACCTAGAATTAGCTTTAATCCTTTTAAATGTATTGTAGGAATGCTTATTAAATATTGATATAATTCAGCCTTGTAAATCCCACTGAGCCCTTTGGCTCACTCCCTCGTTGTTTCTTGTCTCCTATTTGAGTTTCAGATAACGACACTTCGAAGCCTCATTTTGGAAAAGCACATGAAGAATGATTTTTAGCCATCGTCTTTTAATCATAGACGTTTTGTATCCTAATAATTCCTTATCGTTGTTTCGGGAAGGGAACCCTCTAATTATTCTCTAGGAAGAACTTTGTATCCTCTTTTGTAAGTTTTTCACCATACTCAAGATTGTAATAATTTGAGATTGAACTCATTCCTACCTTATCGTAAAATCGACTATTTGTGTCAAATGTTTTCCTCTTATTTCTTCATTTTTATTCTATTCTTTTCCTCTCTCTTCTTGGGCTGTTACATTTTTGATATGATATCTATAAATTTGGTAGTACAAATCAAATCAAATTTTGTTTAATTTTTTTCTATCGTTAAATTTAAGAAGAATATTTTAGTTATTATAAATTTGAAAGTAAATTATTTTATTTAATTGATTGATTTAATTTTAAATTAAATTTATTAATTATTTTAGTAAATTTATTAATTATATTGCTAATAAAACTAATGAAGTAAGTATTTACATTTAATTGATAAATTAAAATTTTAAATTAAATTACAAAATTTAATTAAACTAGTAAAAAAATTGAAGTATAATAAATTTTATAATAGAAAATACTCCAAGTATATTTTAAGTAATAATTATTTTAAATATAATGAATTGTACAATATAAATAATGTACAAAAAAACATTATTAAAAAAATAAACTTCGTACTACATATTTTAATAAATCAATATTTTAATTAAAAATAATTTCTTACAATGAATTTGACATAAAATGTAATTTATTTATTAAAACTAATTATATTAAATTTTGTATAATGAAATTAATTGACATAAATTGTAGACCGTCTCCCTCTTATTCGACTGAAACAAGAGAGCAGCTGGCCAGATATGAACTATTCTTTGACTATTTATTTAAAATTCTTTATACATAAGTAAAATAATCTAACTGAATTTGTGTAATGTTGGTGTATTTTCGATCATGATTTCTGTCTAAAGTACATTAATCTTCTCTATCATGGTAATTAATTTGTACAATATTAAAATGATGTGAATTGCATATGTACTAAAAATTTTGGTTTAAACGATGTGTGAGTATGTTCTATTATTTAATTAAATAATATAAAAATTAATACAATAATATTGAAAATAATTACTTCATTCAATTTTAAAATAAATTATTCAAATAAATTAATTTAATGGAGTGTAATGAGACTATGGTTATATAAAAATACATTAATCATATAGAAAAATTATGATCATAAAATAATTAATTTTAATTTTTAATATGACATTTTAATATAATAATATTGATCAGAATTAAATAGTTATTTTTTAAAAAAATGAATCAAAAAATTATTTTTATTGAATTAATAATTTAGTTGAAATATGCAAATTGTATAATTTGATTTATTTATTTTTATGTAAAAAATTAAAATCTTAATAATTAATATATAGCTTAGATAATTTAGATTCAATTTAAAAATAATATTTTAACTGAGTAACTCATATTATATGAAAATCTTATAATTAACTTGGATTATAAATAAAGTTAAAATTTTAATTAATTAGTTTAATTTATATTATAATTTTAATTAATCAATTGAATTGAATTGATATGTACCAACTTTATTAATTAAATTTGCTTATTAATCAAATTGATAAATTTTATTTTGTAATTAATCAAATAAAATAATTAATTTATTTTTAAATTTTTAGTAACTAAAATATTTTTACTAAATTAAATAATAGAAAAAAATTAAACAAAATTTAATTTGATTTTTATTACCAAATTTATAGATATCATATCAAAACTAATAATAAATACTTTAATTAATAATGCCAAATGTTGAAATTTTATTGGCGGGGACGCGGGGTGTAGAGATAACTCTCTACCCCTGGTGTTAATGTAGCTGTCTTATGAAAAGTAATTTCCAAGACCAATATTATTAATTGAAAATATGACAAGTCGTTGCTTACTTGCTTTTGTTAGATGACCATGTTCTATAAATACCTTCGTATTTCCTTTAAATCAGTTATCAAACAAAGAATTTACAACACCATAAACGAAGGCATTAAAGTTTTTCTCATATTCATATATATAGGTGTTTGATTGAAAATGGCCACCGAGCGAGTTATCCTCTTCGCGCTGATCGCCAGTACTCTAATTTCCATGTCGAGCGCCATTTCCGGGCAGGCCACGTTCTACACTCCTCCATACGTTCGTAAGTTTTCAGCTGAAAATTAATCAAAAAAAGAAGACATGAAATACATAATCTTGATGTGTGTGTTTTGGTCCATGCATGTTCCCAGTTTGACCGTTCTCTTCTCTTTATTTACCATTGTTATTTTTTTTATATTATATTTTGTTTTTAAATTTGCACTGGCTCACTAATATTTTTTGCTACGTCAGCATCTGCATGCTATGGATTTACCCCACAGGGCACACTTATCGCGGCAGCAAACCCTAGCATATACAACAACGGGGCTGCCTGCGGAAGGCGTTACTCAATCCGGTGCACCGGGCGCACCAACGATGGGGTCCTTCAGCCCTGCCGTAATGGTGCCATCACCGTGACTGTTGTCGATCTTTGCCCCGGTTGCCAAGCCGATCAGTTTGATCTCTCTCAGGAAGCTTTCTCCATGATTGCTGACCCTAATGCTGGAAGAATCCGCGTCGACTATAACCAGTGAGCGATTTAATCTTGTTTTATCGTATGATTAATCGAATCACTTTTATTATGGTCTTACAAATCGTATTAAAATTCTCTGTGTAATGCTTGTAGGGTTTGATCATGGCCATGGGGCAATGGAAATCGAAAGGATAAGGGTTCAAGCTCGTGATCATATGTGGAAGCTTAATTATATTTATGCGTACATGTTACTTATGTTAAATAAAGGAAATAAAAGTGTGTCCGAGTTATGTAATATGGTACTCGTGTGTGATCAGTTCAAAATCTAAATAAGAACTTATATTCAAATAGTACGTAATCGGGCTTTGATTTTTCTTTGAACTTAATTGCAATCGTTTATTAATGAATACTTCGTATTAATTAATTGTATAGATTCTAAAAAAATGTTTATTTTTTAATATACATTTACTTTTCAACTTTTGTTCATTTGTATTTTTAATTGTTTTTTTGAAGTTAAGAAATTAAGAATATATATATATCTCTTATTATTTCGGACCCGAGGGGCATGAGTAATAATCTTCTCTACTTCTATGTCCAATTTTTCCACAGGCCCACATCGATACCATTAATTGTAGTAGTCGTTCATCCATCCACATGAATTGCTAGCCTAAACACAAGTCTAGCTAGTTCATTTCTCCTAAAGTAAAAGTCAAACAATTACATATTACTTCTATTTCAAATAAATTATGCATACTTTCTTTGAAAAAAAAAAGTGTACATAAGTTTCTGGAACAAAAGTAGTACTACATTATAGTATAAAATTGTAGTATTAATTATTAGACATCGATCTAAATGAATCACACGAAATAAACACAAATTATTGATGATAAATCATAAAAAATGAAGGTTTAAAGGAATTACTGAAAGCAAAATCCTAATTGATCGATGAAACAACCTCGGATGAGATTTGAATTGACGAACTTTTTATGTGTACATAGAAGATGTTTATTTTTTTTTTTTTTTTTTGCTAAACTCGTGCTTCTCATACTATGATGAGTGTCGAGGAAATTCATGTGTCAAGTACGAATTCTCAAAATGATTTTGTTCACTCAGTATGTACTCTTCTACTTAAGAATCATATACTTCTCCCGACAAGAAGATTAAGGTCGACATTGGGGACACACAATTGGTTTCGGATAATTCGGGCCTTCATTTTTTTCTCTGGAGTGGCCAAAATTTTAGCTGAGACCAATTGACACTTGGTCAACTTCTCATGTTCTAATTACAGTATGCACGTGTTGTGAGAACATATGCTCTTTACTTTTCTATACCTTTGACTCAGCTTGAAGGCGAATTCTTCTACACGGCCTCAACCTTCTTATTGATCCGTCTTGAAGAAAGCTAACTATTGTTGAATAGTGTTCAAACTTGTGATGAGAAAAAAAAGTAGCTACATGTTGTTTACATCAATTTTTGAACTTGGGAAAGTTTACATAGATTATTAAAACCGATGTAAATAAATAAACATTCACATCGGTTCATGTGGGACCGATGTCAATACATACAAAGACATCGGTTCAATATTAAACTGTTGTTAATTTAGTGATTAACATCATCGAGTTGTATGAAAACCGATGATAATTCTCCAATGTTAACTTCGAATTTATAATAAACGATGTGAAATGTAATTGTTAAATAAAAAAATTGACATAAATATGCCATACTAGGAACACAAAGAAGCTCTATGAATCATGAATGCCTCCCTAGTTTGGAGTATCTCATTTGCAGCCTAAGAAAAAAAAAATATTGATATTAATACTTTAAAAACTGCGATAAAAAAAATTGTAGACATATATTTTACTTTGAGTCAAAGTTTGGTTAATAACACCTTAAAAAGACTTAGGTTCGGTTTTGTTGGATCTACTCGTGGACATAGTGCCATCTTTGGGTAAGCCGAAAATTTCATCGGCTGAGGCTTTATCATCGTGTTGAGTCTGCTCTGATACCATGTCAAAGTTGGGTCAATAACACTTTAAAAGACCTTATTAAGGTGATAAAGTAATCCAAATTATTAAGGTGATAAAGTAATCCAAATTATATTTGAGCTTTAGGATCTATTTCCAACCGATGTGAGATACTTTAACACACTTAGAAGTATCAATTGGTCCTTCTCTCGTTAAAATAGTTTAGATCACATAAATATAACTTTAAAAAATAGACTTTACATTGCTCGAGTACAAGTCAAAAAACAGCATAATCACAGGACATCTCAATAATCTAAACAAGAAAAGACAGAGTTGTTTAATCCTGGGGCATATATATATATATATATATATATATATATATATATATATATATATATATATATATATATATATATATATATATATATATATATATATATATGTTTGATGCTTAGCTTAACTCCATCAATTGTGATCTCAACCGTTGAAAGGCCCACATAGTGATAGCTCAAGTAAATCATTGAGTATTCATAGAAATTTACTTTAAGAAAGAATTAGGTATGATAGAATAAATGAAAACAATACAGACAATAATAGAATCAAAGAATAATAATTATGTACAAGAAAATACACGTAGGAATTTTACCAATAACTATCTCGCCTCCATGTGCGTGATTCTCCCGCCCAACTCGTCTTTCGTGTCGCAGTCCCGCCCACAGCTCCTGCGACCTCCAATCGTCTCCCAGGCCCTACTCCTGTGTTGATCACCACTCTCGTCGCCACATCATCGGACATACGTTGTTTCACTCATGGACGATGGGGAAATTAAACCTCACTTTATGATGGGCCACCTGTTTTGATGAAGAAATCACACCAGACTTGCCTGAGGAGCATGCTACTTCGACGGTCTTGTTTAGCAGACCTTACTCCGCAGGAACAGTTGCAACACCGGCGATAATGACGACGATGGAACAACACTTGCTTCGGGTTCACTGTCGAACCTTCTTTCTTATTTGGAGGCCCGAGATCGTTTGTTCAAGCCCAAGATTTAATAATGACGACGATGGAACAATACTTGCTTCGGGTTCACTGTCGAACCTTCTTTCTTATTTGGAGGCCCGAGATCGTTTGTTCAAGCCCAAGATTTAATAACGCCTTTTATTTCTTGTTTATTTATCGTTTACTAAATCCCATACAATTATGGTCTCTTGAACTATTTATATTTCCTTTGATTCACGCTTTGAAGCAGTCGTTTTTTAGATGAAATAAAAGAGAATTTTTCTCGTTCTTCTTATCAAATTTTGGTATTCATATGAATCAACGATCTTTAATTTATTAATTCTCGGCATTCTTCGAAATCAACGAGGTTTAATATTGTTCGTTATAGCTTCCAATACGTCACTCAGGGAACATAGGTAATTTATTTAGTTTAGCTCTTAATAAGTTTGTACTACAAGTCCCATAAATATTTGATTCACACTCATAATATGTGGCTGCTTAATCAACTTAATCACCGATTATGTGATAGTAATATAAGGATGGACACACATAATATAATATAACTATCGATTCAACAGAAGAGTAAAAGATTTACCTCTACTTTTGCATGAACAATTCTGTACATATTTAACTTTGGCAAAAATTTGTGGATTGTGAGATATGATATGAGTCATAAAAAAAAGTAAGGTATATGATTGTATTTTAGGGACGTATTGACCGTGTTGCTAGTGATCTATGTTCATATGAAATGAATTATGAAGTTGTATCCGAACCTACATGCCTTGTAGTCACATATATAATGTACTAAATTTTGGATAGTCTTTTTATTCATCGACTATCTATAGATCTGTATAGATATATACTGATGTGTATATATTTAATTTGTTTGGTATTTTTTTTTCGATCTATAGATCTCTGTATATATTTAATTTGTTTGGTATATTTTTTTTTCATCTATAGATCTGTATAGATATATATATACTTGTGTAAATATGAAGATTTTTTTAGTATTCATTTGTTTTTCGATACGTAGAGATCTATTTTTTTCATATAATTAATTTTTTTTAAATGTTTATCAACATTTGTGAAGTAATTTTTTGAAATGAAAAATTAAAAAAAAGATAGATACAGCCAAATAAGTCTTGTAAATTTAATGTCGAATGCTATCGTATCGAATTTTTAATGAAGGTTATCTATGTCGATCCAATCGCATAATTTCCTCGTTTGTGTGTGCGGAAGCGTGTAAAACGAGTAACACGAACAACAAGATCTAGTGCACACATATATATGTATAGACACATATTTATATATATATATATATATATATATATATATATATATATATATATATATATATATATATATATATATATATAGATTAACAAGAACACTTACAACCGGTGTAGCGTGCCCCGTTGATGTTGATGAAGGTGGTGTTGAGTCGATTGAACCACCTTGGATCAGCCACTAGATGCTCTCCTTGTGAATGACCTCGTCACTCCTCTTGTCTAAATCGCCCGGATGTTGAAGCTGCACAAATGGCCCGGCATTTACGTGTTGCACACAAACTCGGATGATGAAAATCTTGCTTGTTTGAAGTGGTTCTCCAAGAAAACTCTCTCTTCTCTCTCTTTCACGAGAAATAAAAAATAAAACCAGAACCATTTAAGGGGCAAATGATAAATAAAACACCTGTTTTTTACTTTTGTGTAGACAAATCTGTAAAATTATTCAATTTTACTGCGAGATGATTTTCTACCTCCAAACGGTCAGCCGCCAATCCACAAATCACTCAATCACGACTCATATCACCATAGGGTTGAATCAAATCTGAATCCCCAAGACGTCGCTAACCGTGTTTTCAACCAAGAGAAGGAAACGAGTTGATTATAGAGGAACTTGGTGAAATTTGGGATTAGGGTTATATCTGGACAGTTTAACTTCACACGAGGCACTGTATTTTCATTTGTACTAATTGAATTAGATTTTAGATTTTAACATCATTTCTTTGAAAACAGATGTCAAAAGTCTGTTGTTAATATCTACTCCATTTTGCAGTAATAACATCAAGGTCACAAATTATCATAAGTATTCAAATATTGTAAAAAGCCGTCATAGGTCTATAACGACGACATTCAAAATATACTTTACCCAAAAAAAAACCCCTTGTATAGAAATTTTGGAACGTTGCAAAATTCTAAATAGTACACAGCTTGTTTAATTCACATGCCAACTTACCTTGTTTTGTCAATTGCAATTTTTTTCTCTTTAAATATTCTATATTTGAAGTGAGCATCCACGTTTTTTTTTTCCTGAAATGAATCATGCCTCAAACTCAAACAGTAAAAGAATTATAAATTAATATTGTTAGGATTATGAAATTTTATTAATTTAAAGAGTTACTAAGTTATACTAGTGTTTTTAGTAATTCAAAAACCGAGAGATTCTATTATTTTACAAATATTATAAATTTAGGAAATATTAATTGTGAAAATGTAAAAAAAAAATGTCATTATGCATACAGAGAACATGCTTATTTGCCACTCTATTTACAAAACAAGATTTTCTACACGAATAGACTAAATTGCACTTCTCTAATACTTTAAATAAACAATATTCCGCAACCCAGTCCAAACCCTAATCACTCAATTTCAAAGTTTCTCTCTCTGGGTCTCCAATCTCCATTGCCGCCGCACTCCCAAAAAAATCTTACCCCAAAAAAAATCTTACCACACTGTCTACTTCGTCTCTGTTCTTCGTTCTTCGGCCACTGCAGTGAATGACGATGAATGAGAGTTTTGGATAAAGTCTTTTTATTCATCGACTATCTATAGATCTGTATAGATATATACTGATGTGTATATATTTAATTTGTTTGGTATTCATTTTTTTTTTCGATCTATATATATATATATACTTGTTTAATATGAAGATTTTTTGGTATTCATTTGTTTTTCGATATGTAGAGATCTATTTTTTTCATTTAAATTAATTTTTTTAAAATGTTTATCAGCATATGTAAAATAATTTTTTGAAATGAAAAATTAAAAAAATGATAGATACAGCCAAATAAGTCTTGTAAATTTAATGTCGAATGCTATCGAATTTTTAATGAAGGTTATATATGCGGGATAGAATCATATTTCGTCCCTCCGAGAATTGCCGTTTTCATAAACGGACTTTAACTTTTTTTTTTATCCGATTTGGTCCTTCGGCTACTGTTCCGGCGAAAAAATGGCACGAGATTCGCACGTGACACCGGAAAGCTGAGTCAGCGTTGCCACATCAGCAAAACACGCCACTTCATTAATGGAAAAATATTGGGTTTGGAGAGAATCGAACCTTGGTCTTTCAAAATGAAGAAGTTAGCCAAAACCACTTGGCTACACGGTTGATTGAAAGAATTTGTAATATTATTGTATATATACGTTATAAATTGTAGTATAAATTATGAATTACATAATTATTTAACAATATCATATAAATAAAATTAATTATTTATATTATAAATAATTAATAAAACATATAATAGTAGTAAATAATAATAACGTAATAAATTATTTCGCTTGATTAATATTTAAAAAAATATAATTCATTTAATTTACTATATACTCAATTTATTAAATAATTACGCATATGATCATTGTTTTTATGTGTAACTTAATATGTACTCATATGTCCCGTACTAATGGGCACAGACGGTCAACGATGACTTTTTTTGTCCGTCCAATACATACGTTAAATAGTATACAAAAATTATGAAAAAATAACTAAAATATAATTCAATTATTAAATTTTATTTTAGTTATTTTTTCATAATTTTTGTATATTATTTATCATATGTATTGGACGGACAACAAAAGTCAACGTTGACCGCTTATGCTCATTAGTCCGGGACAGAGGGAGTATATCTTTACAAAAATTATTTACCTTTTTAAATAAAAAATATTTTTACTACTAAAAATTAAAAGGTACAAATATATTTCGAATTTATATCAAAATACATTTTTACTAAAAAAATAAAAGGTAAAAATGTATTTTTAATTTTAAAAAATATATTTATATTCAAAAGTATACATATTAAGTTGACACATCAAGAAAATGATAGTGTGTATAATTATTTAATAAATTTAATATATAGTAAATTAAATTGTAAAAAAAAATTGTTTTGTTTTCTTATGTTAATTAAGCGAAATAATTTATTAGGTAATTATAATATAAATAATTAATTTTATTTATATGATATTGTTAAATAATTATGTAATTCATAATTTATACTACAATTTATAACATATATATACAATATTGTTACAAATTATTTCAATTAACCTGTGTAGCCAAGTGGTTTGTCCTACCTTCTCCATTTTGAAAGACCACCGTGCGAATCTCGTGCCATTTTTTCGCCGCAACAGTAGCAAAAGGACTATATCTGAGGAAAAAATAAAGTTGATGGTCGTTTATGAAAATGGGCATTCTCGGAGGGACGAAATATGATTCTATCCCTATATATGCCGATCCAATCGCATGATTTCCTCGTTCGTGTGTGCGGAAGCGTGTAAAACGAGAAAACACGAACAACAAGATCTAGTGCACACATATATATGTATAGACACACACACACACACACACACACACATATATATATATATATATATATAAAGGACTATATCTGAGAAAAAAAAAGTTGATGGTCGTTTATGAAAATGGGCATTCTCGGAGGGACGAAATATGATTCTATCCCTATATATGCCGATTCAATCGCATGATTTCCTCGTTCGTGTGTGCGGAAGCGTGTAAAACGAGTAAACACGAACAACAAGATCTAGCTAGTGCACACATATATATGTATAGATACACACACACAGACACACATATATATATATATATATATATATATATATATATATATATATATATATATATATATATATATATATATATATATATATATATATATATATATATATATATATATATATATATATATCTGAGAAAAAAAAGTTGATGGTCGTTTATGAAAATTGGCATTCTCGGACGGACGAAATATGATTCTATCTCTATATATGCCGATCCAATCGCATGATTTCCTCGTTCGTGTGTGCGGAAGCATGTAAAACGAGTAAACTAGAACAACAAGATCTAGTGCACACATATATATGTATAGAGACACACACACACACACATATATATATATATATATATATATATATATATATATATATATATATATATATATATATATATTGTTGGGATTTTAGCATAGTTTCTTTAATTTAACGATTAAACTACGGGGCCCCGCACGTTGGAATAGCTAATTCTGTAAACGTGTTTTATTCTACTATTTGAGTAGATGTTACTTGAGCAATATTACTAAAATCCATTTAGTGGTGAAAGAGTAATGATTGTATAAAGTATGGTAGTTGAAAGTGTAAATATAAAGAATGTATATTAAAATATTTATTATTTTAATTTGCTAAAATGTATAAGAGAAGTAACTAATTAAAGATTAATTAATTTTATTAATTAAAACTTAATTAGTGTAGTTTATTTTATGTGTCACACACATACAAATGCATATGATTTAATATAATTATATATAATACTAATATATATGTTCTGTACGTATATATCTATATTATATAAATATTATATTAAATATATTTTGTATGGGGTGCGAATGTTAAGAATGAAATTCTGTATTTGAATGAAAAGGCACATCTGCCGGTTTTATTAATAATATTATTATTGTAATATTAATATTATTATTAAATGAAATTCCTTTTGATATGAATAGGTGCGAAATTATTCATGAAAAGCCACTTTGGGCTATAAAAGGACTTGCCGTGTTCATTCTTAAACACAATTCATTTTCATCTTCTGAGGACACAATTCGAGTTATCGATATTTCTCTACTTCTCTCATTTCTTCAGTATATATTTTCCCCCTGTCTTTGTTCGTCAGATTCAGTGTCGAGTGCTTCGATAACTGTCTAATAGCTGTTTTATCTTGGGAGACTTTTGCCTGTGATTCCGTAAAGCACTTATACGGGGCAATTTCGTCTTAAGGACAGAGAGCCATCTCTCGACTCAGCTATCAATATATTTGAAATACCGAAAGAAATCCAACAACTTAAGACGAAATTTCTTTTCTTTCGGTATTGAAAATGACGACTTCAAACAACGACGTTCGTGTTAATCCTTCAAATAATGTGGGGGAAAAACCAGAAAAATTCCTTGGAACAAATTTTAAGCGATGGAGACAAAAGATGCTATTCTATATAACGACACTCAGACTGTCTAGGTACTTGACAGAAGATTTTCCTTCTTCTTCTGGGAATGATTCTGTTGAGTCCGACACTCCGCCGACTTCCGCTGGATCTGGTACTCAGCCGCCTTCTTCTACTGGGTCCGGATCTCAGTCGACGGTTCAAGTCTCTTCGGAAAAGAAGATGACTGAGGACAATTGGAAACATAATGATTTCCTGTGTAAGAATTATATTCTTAACGGACTTTCTGATTCGCTGTACACCGTGTACTGTACAGTTAATACAGCAAAGGATCTTTGGCAAAAGCTTGAAAAGAAATACTGCGCTGAAGACGCAGGGCTAAAGAAGTTCATCGTGGGGAAGTTCTTAAACTTCAAAATGATGGACATGAAATCCGTGACAAGTCGAATTTAGGAATTTCAAATGATTCTCCATGAATTAGACTCGGAAAACTTAAAGCCTAGCGAGCCATTCTTAGTTGCTTCTCTAATTGAAAAACTTCCTCCTTCGTGGAACGAGTTTATCAGTTACTTGAAACTAAAGTCTAAGGAAATGGGACTCGAGGAACTTATTGTTAAGTTACAAATACATGAAGACAATAAGAGAGCTTTAGGAAAAGGGAAACAAACCCTAGAGGCCAAAGCAAACTTGGTGGAACCCAATACTAGCACTAACAAGAAACGTAAGTTTCAAGGAGGTGGTTCCCAACAAGGAAGTGCCAAAAAGTTCAATGGGAAGTGTCACCATTGTGGAAAACTTGGGCACATGAAGAAAGACTGTAGATCTTTCAAAGGGAAGGAAAAGGCGAACATCATTCAAGATAAGCCGATTCCTGCTAATATCGACGATTTAATCACTGATTTCTCAGCGGTAGTTCTCGAAGCTAACCTGGTGGAGAATCCAAGACAGTGGTGGGTCGATACAGGAGCAACTCGTCATATTTGCTCCGATAGAGATTCGTTCTCTACATACACTCCGGTGTCCGACAAGAAGTTGTTCATGGGAAACGATGCAACGTCGGAAGTAAAAGGAGTTGGAAACGTGCTTCTGAAGATGACTTCCGGGAAAGAGCTGACTTTGAAAGAAGTAATGCATGTTCCAGATATACGGAAGAACTTGGTGTCAGGACCATTGTTGGTCAAAGCTGGTTTTAGACTAGTATTTGACGCTGACAAATTTGTACTTACTAAAAGTAGCATATTTGTGGGAAAGGGTTACCTGTGTGAAGGTCTCTTTAAGATGAATGTAATGTCTGTACTTCGCAAATTTGATGATAATAATAAAATTATTAATTCTGTTTACTTGCTTGAATCTTCAAATTTGTGGCATAATAGATTGGGACATGTTAACTACAAGTCAATTCAAAAACTTGTGAAGTTAGATTTGTTGCCCTCTTTTAATATCGACACTCAACATAAATGTGAAGTGTGCGTAGAGGCAAAATTGTCCAAATCTCCTTTCCATTCAGTGGAAAGAAGTACTACTCCTCTAGAACTTATTCACAGTGATATTTGTGATTTGAAGTTCGTGCAAACTAGAGGAGGTAAAAAGTATTTTATTACATTTATCGATGATTGCACGAGATATTGTTATGTTTACTTGTTAAGAAGTAAAGATGAAGCTTTAGATGCTTTCAAACAATATAAAGTTGAAGTTGAGAATCAACTTAGTCTACGAATCAAAGCACTTCGTAGTGATAGAGGTGGAGAATATGGAGCACCATTTGAAGAGTATTGTGCTCAATATGGTATAATACATCAAACGACCGCTCCATACTCGCCTCAGTCAAACGGTATTGCCGAAAGGAAGAACCGTACTTTAAAAGAAATGATGAATGCATTGTTAATAAATTCTGGATTAAGCCAGAATTTGTGGGGCGAGGCCATCCTTACTTCGAATATAATTCTTAATAGGATTCCCCACAAGTGCAAGGATCAAACTCCATATGAATTATGGAAAGGACATAAACCATCATACAAATATTTAAAAGTGTGGGGTTGTTTGGCTAAGGTTGAAGTACTTAAACCAAAGCAAGTCAAAATTGGTCCAAAAACTGTGGATTGCATATTTATCGGATATGCCAATAACAGTAGTGCATATCGATTCTTAGTCTATAAGTCTGCGATATCAGATATCCATGTAGATACAATCATTGAATCCAAAAATGCTGAATTCTTTGAACATGTCTATCCTCGAAAAGAGAAGAAGGATTTAATTTCTCTTAAAAGAAATTATGAAACGGCCATTAGTTCTGATGAAGGTAATTCTCAACCTATTGATTCTAATCAGAAGGGTACCGAAACTTCTGAAAATGAACAAAGGCGGAGTACTAGAACTAAAAAGGCTAAAACCTTTGGCCCAGATTTTCTGACCTATTTGGTAGAAAATGATCCAAGGACTGTCAAAGAAGCTTTGTCCTCTCCAGAAGCGCCACTCTAGAAAGAAGCTATAGAAAGTGAATTGAGTTCCATCATGCAAAACCATACATGGGAAATGGTTGATCTTCCTCCAGGAAATAAGCCTCTTGGTTGCAAGTGGATACTTAAACGTAAGTATAAAGCTGATGGATCAATTGATAAGTATAAGGCCAGACTTGTAGTAAAAGGCTATAAGCAAATAGAAGGTCTTGATTATTTTGACACATACGCCCCTGTGTCCAGGATAACCTCCATAAGAGTGTTTATAGCGATTGCTGCATTGCATGACCTTGAAATACACCAAATGGACGTTAAGACGGCCTTCCTAAATGGAGATTTGGAAGAAGAAATATACATGGAACAACCTGAAGGTTATGTAATTCCTGGACAAGAAAAGAAAGTATGTCGTCTTGTCAAGTCATTATATGGACTAAAACAAGCTCCTAAACAATGGCATGAAAAGTTTGATAATACGTTATTATCAAAAGGGTTCTCAATTAATGAGTGCGATAAATGTATCTACGTGAAAGGAAACACAAATTCGTTTGTAATGATTTGCCTTTACGTAGATGACATGCTCATTACTGGGAGTAACCTGGATCTAATTCTGGAAACAAAGAATATGTTGAAAAATTGTTTCGACATGAAAGATATGGGTGTTGCAGATGTTATACTAGGAATTAAAATTTCTAAGACATCTGAAGGACTAGTATTGTCTCAATCTCATTACATTAAAGATGTGTTGAAGAGATTTAACATGCTTGATAGTCCACCTATGAAATCACCAATGGATATGAATCATAATATTGATAAAAATCGTGGTGAACCCGTATTGCAAAGAAAGTATGCGCAAATCATTGGCAGTCTAATGTACATTACAAACTGCACTCGACCAGATATTGCTTATACAGTAAATAAGTTGGCGAGGTTCACGCATAATCCAGGTAATGATCACTGGAAAGCGATAAACCGTGTATTGCGATATTTAAAATATACGCAAAATTATGGTTTGCACTACTCACGATATCCAGCTGTATTGGAAGGATACAGTGATGCTAACTGGATATCGGATATAAAGAACACCAAGTCTACCAGTGGTTATGTATTTACTATTGGTGGTGGGGCTGTGTCCTGGAAATCGTCTAAGCAAACATGTATTGCTCGATCCACTATGGAATCGGAGTTTATAGCTTTGGATAAAGCTGGAGAAGAAGCTGAATGGCTTCATGATTTCTTAGAGGATATCCCTTGTTGGGATAAACCTGTGCCTTCAGTGATGATTCACTGTGATAGCCAGTCGGCTTTGGGAAGGGCACGGAGTAGCATGTATAATGGTAAATCTAGACATATACGTCGTAGACATAAGACCATTAGGCAGTTGATCTCTACAGGTGTGATTTCCATAGACTATGTAAAGTCTAAGGAAAATATTGCGGATCCGTTAACAAAAGGCTTGCCGAGAGATCAAACGTTATGCCTGTCTAGGGGAATGGGATTAAAACCCATAAATTAAGAATCTTTGTGGTGGTAACCCAACCATACTGACTGGAGATCCCAAGAATTTGGTTCAATGTGGAAAACTAAGCTATAAAGATTCAGTGAATCACTTTGGAAGTCTAAAAACTTCAAAGTAAGAGCAGTTCGAGTTATAATCCCTAAAAGAATATAACTCAACTCATTCCCGTGTAAGACTTTAACTGCTACCTGCAGAAATGGTGGAGGATAAGTTTAAAACTTTTAATGATTTCCAAACTTATAAAGTGGGATATTGGCAGGATAACCTTGTTGGAAAGTCACCTATGTAAGTGTGAAGACCGGCCGCTTCAAAATGTAAAAACACTTATGAATCCAAGAGTTGTCCAGGGCCAAAACGGACAAAACGATAAGAACAAAACAGATCGGAAGATATTGTGTTGGTATTCTTGTCTTGGTTTACACAAAACACTGACGGTTCAAGACATCGCGTTCACCGCGCAGTAAGTAAATCCGAGAATATTCAACTACGGAAGATTCAAAGTTGTATACTATCTCTCCAGATACAATATCGTTCCCTGGGAAAATGCATATACATCAATTCTCTTTCATGTGGGGATTGTTGGGATTTTAACATAGTTTCTTTAATTTAACGATTAAACTACGGGGCCCCGCACGTTGGAATAGCTAATTCTGTAAACGTGTTTTATTCTACTATTTGAGTAGATGTTACTTGAGCAATATTACTAAAATCCATTTAGTGGTGAAAGAGTAATGATTGTATAAAGTATGGTAGTTGAAAGTGTAAATATAAAGAATGTATATTAAAATATTTATTATTTTAATTTGCTAAAATGTATAAGAGAAGTAACTAATTAAAGATTAATTAATTTTATTAATTAAAAATTAATTAGTGTAGTTTATTTTATGTGTCACACACATACAAATGCATATGATTTAATATAATTATATATAATACTAATATATATGTTCTGTACGTATATATCTATATTATATAAATATTATATTAAATATATTTTGTATGGGGTGCGAATGTTAAGAATGAAATTCTGTATTTGAATGAAAAGGCACATCTGCCGGTTTTATTAATAATATTATTATTGTAATATTAATATTATTATTAAATGAAATTCCTTTTGATATGAATAGGTGCGAAATTATTCATGAAAAGCCACTTTGGGCTATAAAAGGACTTGTCGTGTTCATTCTTAAACACAATTTATTTTCATCTTCTGAGGACACAATTCGAGTTATCGATATTTCTCTACTTCTCTCATTTCTTCAGTACATATTTTCCCCCTGTCTTTGTTCGTCAGATTCAGTGTCGAGTGCTTCGATAACTGTCTAATAGCTGTTTTATCTTGGGAGACTTTTGCCTGTGATTCCGTAAAGCACTTATACGGGGCAATTTCGTCTTAAGGACAGAGAGCCATCTCTCGACTCAGCTATCAATATATTTGAAATACCGAAAGAAATCCAATATATATATATATATGGAGCTTCTACAGTACCTACACGGTATCATACATTTCTTTCAATTTTAGCCATTAGATCTTAAAATTATATATTAACTTTTAGATTAAATGAAAGTCCATAATATTAACATGTGGTATGATACATGTAAATTTTACTCAACAATTTTTTATATATTTTCAAATAAAAAATATTAATACACATAAAAAAATTAATGCGCAAATATGAATTATAATTTTTATTTAATTAAAAAATTAATGAGTATTCTTTAATTTCTTTTAGTACTACCTTATTAATATTAACTAATAAAAAAATTAAAAATTAAAAAAATTATACTAATTAATTTAAAAAATATATATTACTAATTTAAAAAATAAAAATATTAATCACAACAAAAAATTACTATTAAAAAAAATAAAATTTCAAAAAATGTGAATGTGAAATGTGAATCATATCAAAATATACCAAAAAAATATTGAATTTTTATATATTGAATTTTTTTGTATGATATTGATAATTTTCTATATTTATAATATTTCAATATTTCGTTGCATATGAACATATAAAAAATAAGTGATACAATTCAGTGTATCAAAATTTTTTAGTATAATTATAACAAAAATTTTAATATCAAAATTATGGTACAATATCTAATTTGAATATTTAAAATATTGAAATTATACATATTTTTTAAAAGATAAAAGATATCTAATGAATTTATTGTAATAATAGTAATTTGGTAATAATAATTAATGTAAATCTAACAAAAAAAACATATTACAAAACTAATAATATTTATATAATAAATAAATAAGTTTTAATTTTTGTTCTTAATATTGCGTAATGTGAATTTTATTTAAATATAATTTGAATTACTAGTAATTTATTTTTTGTAATATTTTAATTTTTAATTTTATTTTACATATTTTCAAAAAGATAAAAGATATCTAATGAACTTATTGTAATAATAGTAATTTGTTAATAATAATTAATGTAAATAAAAAAAAATACATATTACAAAATTAATATTATTTATATAATAAATAAATAAATTTTAATATTTTTTCTTAATGTCGCGTATTTTGAATTTTATTTAAATAAAATTTGAATCACTAGTAATTTATTTTATGTAATATTTTAATTTTTAATTTTAATTTACGTATTGAATTTCAAATGTTACATATTTGTAATTCCTTATTAAAAAACTTTCAATTAATTATGTTAGACTGAAAGTATTATGATATCATTAATATTTTTAAATAATAAATATATATTTTATTTTATGATAATAATAAATATTTAATAATATATTAATTTTTTTTTTAATATAAATAAATAAAAATATTTATTGGGGTTATCATGAAAAATGAGAATTAATCACATGTATTAAGGTGCACATTTTACAAATGACATGTCCATCATTTATTGGTTAATAAAAAATGTACCGTACATTTAAATATGGAAAATGTACCTTAGACTTTTCCTATATATATATATATATATATATATATATATATATATATATATATATATATGGATTAACGAGAACACTTACAACCGGTGTAGCGTGCCTCGTTGATGTTGATGAAGGTGGTGTTGAGTCGATTGAACCACCTTGGATCAGCCACTAGATGCTCTTCTTGTGAATGACCTCGTCACTCCTCTTGTCTAGATCGCCCAGATGTTGAAACCGCACAAATGGTCCGGCTTCTACGTGTTGTACACGAACCCGGATGATGAAAATTTTGCTTGCTTGAAGTGATTCTCCAAGAACACTCTCTCTTCTCTCTCTTTCTTGTGAATTTCGTGGTTGAATATTGTGTGTGAAAAATCAGCATTTTCCAACACTTTATTATTGGTTTTCAATGCACCAATTAACCCCTTGTAACCCCCCATCATAATGTGCATCATAATGCACATGTAATAATGGAGAGTTGAAAGGTCATTGCCACATGTTCATGCCATATTGCATAAGACATGGTCCCACCAGCTTGTGTGGCATGTCATGTCACACTATGTGACAGCTTGTGTGGCATGCCATGTCACACTATGTGACATGCATCAATGCAAGCCATGCATACAAAGCATGAATGCATCCAATGCATGTAAAATCCACATGTATTGATTCTAAATCAATACTATTAACAAGCATCGTTATACATCATCAAGTCCGTGTGTGACCCTGTAGGTATGATTATCGATCAATATTATATTGCTCCCAGCAATAAACAATATTATCGATTAATCATTTAACATCCATAGACGACCTTATGACTTTATCGATTGCACACGTAGGATCGAAGGACATATACCAACATTTAATTCGTGTTCAATTAAACTAGCCAAGTAGATCGAATGTTAATTTAATATTGTATCGAATAAAAAAATTTGAATCGAATTAAGTGATTGTCCAATTAATTAAACACAAAAAATTCTGACTTATCTAATATCCATGTCGAATGGAATTCGTCATGTCGAATTTGCCATGTCGAATGGGATTCGCCATGTCGAATTTGTCATGTCGAATTCGCCTCGTCGAATGAGATTCAACATGTCGAATCTATGTCGAATGGGATTCGTCATGTCGAATCTCAGATTCGATTTGTCGAATCCATGTCGAATGTGGGTTCGAATTTTATGTTTGTCGAATTCATGTTGTCGAATTTTATGTTTGGTCGAATCATGTTTGTCGAATTTATGTTTGTCGAATCATGTTTGTCGGATCTTTGTCGAATTTATGTCGAATGGGATTCGCCATGTCGAATCTTAGATTCGATTTGTCGAATTCATGTCGAATGTGGGTCGAATTTTATGTTTGTCGAATTTTATGTTTGTCGAATCATGTTTGTCGAATTTGGAAGGGCAATTTCGATAGTTCACCACTTTTTAGTGTAGAAAAACACATTTTTATATGGTGTGTCAAATAAGCATGTCCACTATCTGCTTTATGTTACTTTTATTTTTCTCCCATATTAATTTATAGAACTTTTTAGCATAGACGCAAATGAAATTCTAGACAAAACAATCTTTCCTACAAAATCATTTATCTTTTCCTGTAGTAGAACCAGACTTTGTTTTTATCACACAGCCCAATTCTTCTTCCTCGTTCCCTACCCAGGGCCTTAAAGGTTTCTCTAAAGTTCTCCATTATACTCACGAGATCGCTTTTCTTTTCATTCATCCCAAAGCTTCGACGAAATCTCCAAATGTCATGAGTACCCCTAAATAAGATGGAAAACAATGAAAAAAAGCATAACAAGAGTCAAAGCTTCACTAACATACTTGATCTCCATATATTAGATATCCGCAAAAGATCTCCAAAATAGCTAGTGGATACATGCTCCGTAAAAGTAGTTTCTTTCGCTATGCGGTAACAAAAAGAATTTTTACTTTAGTTGAAGTTTAATTGGTATAGCTTAAGTCTTTGTCATGCAAAGTTGTTCAATTTTCAATCACATGTTTGCCTCCCTCTCTCCTTTTGTAACTTCATGAAATAGTTAATTCAAATTTCAAAGTACATGAAGCTTGATTATTCCTTTCCCTTTCTGATCCTTCTTTTCATTCTCTTTCTGCTTTATGGTGTTTGTCATCTTGTCAATGCTCCCAAAATGTATAATCAAAATCTAATTGCTACATAAATACCTCCATTTTGAATTTTCATCAGAGAAACGAGTATTGGAATCCAAATACGAAATATTCTTGTTTCATTTTATTAAAAATATAGTGATCAAGCTCCAGACTAACCGACTGAAACTCCAAATTAATCACAACCCCTCACGTGTAGGTGGGTCAATATAGTTATTATTAATAACAGATTGAAAGCACCTCTCACGGTTGCCCGTGACTAGTCAAGTTACAAGGTATCCCATTTCATGAGTGTCCCTCCAATTGTACTCAACCTATTTCCATACGACATCTATATTCATTAATTGCAACAGCTTCTTTGGTCCCCAAATTATCGTGTGAAGAGCTTCGACGTTCATTTGTACTTTAGAAAATTGGGATGCTTGAGCAACATATATATAATTGGGATTAAGCATGTCTTTAATTATGCGGGGCCTACACTCCACATCTATTATGTTTTTGAACTTAATTTTGTAGGGTGTCACAAATTATTTAACAATTATTTTGATGGATGTCAACATTATTGGATCTAATAGACATTTTAACTTTTATAATATTATTCGCCACTTAATTAATTTCTAACCATTCTAAAATATGAATTGGGTACTAATTCATAATACTTCATTCTTCTCACAATAACATTAAGAATGATTCATTTTGAAAAACGTGTCCAATGAAAAGCATTGCACGGATTTAACTCCAATCAAATTCTTTGATTTCTTACCTGCGTTAATTATGTACAATTTGCTTGTTTCAACCGTTAATATGATATTGCGTTAATATGATAACGAAGCATGAGTCTCCTCGTAAATTAACATTCTGTAAAAAAACATAAAATATGAATAGAGTGTATGCTTAAGGCAACTGAAGTTACCTTAAGTCACCTCACCATCTCAAGGTGTAAAGTGAGATTTGAACACATGACACGCGCCCACACATATACATATACTCCATATATATCTTCCTCGAGGCCCACACGGCTAGCACGGGGAGTGAAACTTGTGTTGGCAGGGGAGATTTGTATATATTTTGCACAAGGATGGCCTTTATAGTATAGAAAGGATAAGGTACCAACTCAAAGAAGTTGCAGTAAGAGTATGTTCGTGGTGCTTATAATTGCAAACTAATACTATGTCCTAATAATTTAGGGGGAATTCAAACTAACAAGTACAAAATGAAAATAATTAAATACTAATCGGAACGATCAATATATATGTCCGGCTCAAGGGTCCTTTGAGAATATATGAATGCCTTCGTTCATATTAATTACGGCGGTGCAAATGAATCGGACGCATCTCAAGGAAGACTGCGCCAGTTGAGTTGGAGTTACGCGGCCGAGTTGGCTACGCCAGCAGTGTAACAATGTCGGGAAGTTTCAGAGTTTGCGGAGACAATGCACGCCACTTTTGAAGGCGTTTTAAGATCATGTTCCATGGTTAAAACCTATGTTTCAGAGCTTAAGGCATCCCGAGGTTCACCTAAGGGGCTCGGTGACTCTAAGAGGCCATTTAAAATGAGATTTTTTTTTTTTTTTTTTTCGGATTTCCTAATTTGGTTAGAATTAAATTTACGGGAAAAAAATAAATTGACTTTGTGTTTGTGCATAACTGCATACTTTGTATAACTATATCCAACTAGTATACCAAACAAGCATTGTATAAAACATCTAGAAATTAAAACATGTGCCAAATATTGATCACGTCAACCTAACTTGTAGAATTCCTCAAGTACATACTATAAGAGTTCTAAAACATTTTACAAATACTGTACAAACCAAAATATATAATCTTGTTTTATGACAGACAGTTTATAAAGAAACACGTTTTTGTAGCAAAATCTCTTCTTCTCCATCTTGTTTTCCCAATTCTATTTTTCCTATTCTCCACTAATTACTTACTAATTCAAATTCAAAATCAAAATGTATGATGAATAGAAAATACAAACACAATAACAATACAACAAATCTAAACATTGCTCGAAGACGAAGAATGAACAACCTTGTTCTGCCTTCCCATGATCCAAAGCAGCGTCCTCCTCGCGAACGAAGGTGGCCCCGCTCGCGAATCCAAAATGTTACGACTCCCTATCTCCTCGTCTACATCACTCTCCCACCCCCTCACGTCAATTCCCGATATCGCCCTCCGCCCATAGCTCTTTCCCTTCAAGTCATCGTCCCCGGTCATCGGAAACCGGAACGAAACCGCCCGCCTCGAAGAGGCCTCTGTTTTCTCGTCATCCTTCTTGATCCCCCTTAACCAAATCTTCGACACCGAAAAACTTTCCTTCTTTCCCCCACCAATCGACTTATTATTATTCTCGTCGTTAGCAACAATCCGAAACGCCTCGAACCCATTGCTCAAATCTCTCCTCGAGTCGAAACCACATTCCGACATAGCCGGCCGGTGCCCGGGTTTCAAGGGCAAAGAGGGCTTCTTACTAGATTGCTTCTTCATAGGCGTCCTAATCGGAACTTGCAAGGCCAAGTTCTCATCCATTACATACGCAAATGAGCCCATCGAAAAGCATCTTCTCGCCTCAGCATTTCTATCTAAATCTAAGCTACTGTCAACTTCCCCTCCACCATTTTCGACACTCCTGAATTTCCCCAGCTTCACGGACACAACCCTCTTCCGGCCTTCTTCTTCTCCTGTATCGATCTCCCCGGATCTGATCGACTCGGGATTAGAGTCTCTATCCGGGAGGATCTCTCGGGAGCTCTCGCTCCCGGATTCTAGCACGAGGACAATCGGCGAACAGTTGGCGGGCGGGGAGAAATCGGCGAGCAGGCTCGCGCGGCAGAGGGGGCAGGTGGAGTGGGAGAGGAGCCACGTGTCGATGCACTCCATGTGGAAGGCGTGGCTGCACTTGGGGAGCAGCCGGAGCTTGTCCTCCGGCTCGAACTCGCAGAGGCAGACGGCGCAGTCGAACGGGTCCTTCACGCCGATGATGGCCTTGTAGTTGAAGACGGGGAGGGCGTCGATGAAGGACTGGTCGACGCCGGCGTCGTGGAGGTGGAAGAGCTGCTGAAGCTGCCCCTGGAGGGCGGTGACGGTGTCGATCTCGTCCGGGTCTCTGCTCGGGGGGCGGAGGAGGTACCGGATGAGGAGGTGGAGGACGCCGGAGATGAAGAAGATCACGGCGAGGATGGTGATGATGAGGAGCATGCTCGGGCTGACACGGCTGTTGAGGTTGAAGCCGGAGGAGGGCGGCGGCGGAGGCGGAGGAGGGAAAAACAGGGGATCATCCATTGTTTTTTTTTTTCGAGAAATTGTGATGAAGTTTGGATTTTTATTGATGATTTGAGAATCCCATTTTCAAAGAAAGGATTCAGAGTCGAGTCTCACTCTGTACTACTTGCTGTGGAGAGAGTAAGAGAAATAAATGTGATGTGCAGAAGGAAAAGGAAAAAAAAAGATTAAATATATTTTATTTATTTTTGAAATTTTGGGTGCAATAAATATCACCAGCGGTGCCCCATAATTATGGATCTAAATGAAGTCATTAATCAAAAAATGCCAGCCTATTAATTAATTAATATAAGAAAATAAAAATAATTTTGAAAAAAAATACTAAAAAGTAGAGAGGAGGTTACACTCATTATGAACCCTTTAAAGTTGACTTTTTAATGTTGCATGAGCAACTTCATTTCATTAACCCCAATGCACATTCAAGTCTCCTAAATTTTAATTATAAAGAGAATAGAGAAATGACATTTTTTGGAACTCAAGAACATGGGTGAGCCAATTAAGGGTGTTACTTTGATTTCATTTTGATTCAATTTCAATTACTTACAATGATGCACACATCTATATTCTTAACACTTCTTCCTCTCATGGAAAGGAGAGGGTGTAGAATTTTTCTGAAAGCCATAACTAAAAAAAAATGTAGTATTATAATACTCCTACTCTTTCCTAATTACAATTATTTTCTTTTTATTTTATAAAATACAAAAGATATGATTATATCATTATGAAACAGACGCATTACTAAGTTTATCACTAAATTATTTGTTTATTTTTCTATAAATTACTAAGAAAATTGACAAACAATTCAAAATTTAAAAAGTATATTTTAATATGTAAAACTATTTCTATAATAATGTGTAAAAAATATTTGACTGAATGTTTTTGATAGTATGATAGAAATTTTAAAAAGCTAGGTGTAAGTCTTCGGAAATCATACTTTTGGGTTGAAAATTTAATGTTACCATTTGAAATACATTATAAATTGAGTTGAAAAATAAATCTTGAATTTTTAAATTTAACACGTTTGATGCTCTTATTAATTTGTGCTGCCTTATTGATATTCAATAAATAATTCTCATCAATAATACTACTATAGTACGTGTTTAATTATATTGTTTTGAATCATTACTCATATCATAGGCACATGACACTACATATTAGCTTTCACAAAATTCTGTTACATTCTTGTTTCAGCGCTTTCATTTCCTTTCCTTTCTATTCCATTCCCCTTAGAATTAGAAGCCCCAATCCCAATCGTGGGAAAGACAAAAAAATTTAAATTTACTAATCCTCAAAAGTCAAAGCTAGGTGTGAAACTTTTTGGAAGATTGCAAAGAGAGAGAGATGCTGAAATTTGGGGTCAACGTGGGAGTTACTTTTACTCTTTTAGAGTGGGCCCCACAATCTTGGAAATGAGACATCATATTTTCTGCACTTGTGCGGTTGTGGCCTCTTGCCTTTTTGCAATCACACAGAAACAAAACCCACATACGAGAGGGAACTTCTCTTCCATGTCTCACTCGAGATGACGTACGTGTTTGTGTATATTTTATACAATTATACTAAATCTTTGAAATATATTTTATACTAAATCTTTGAAATAAGAAAAGGGTTTGAATTTTGATTAGATTACACATGTTTATTCTACATTAATTTAAGTTAATAGAGGAACAATTGTGTTTTTCTTGTTTTCTTAAGTTATTTGGGAGAGAGTCCAAACAAAAGAAATGGAAGATATATATTGATTTGGCCACGTCTAAACACAATATGTTCAAATGTTCATGCATAAATATAGAGTTTGTTGGAAATAAGAGAGTAGAAAAAATCCAAAAAAAATGTGTTTGCTGAATTGTCCCACATAGGAAGATTATTAGACCACGCGCGCGCGCATGCCCGATCCAGATTCGTGATTTGGGATTTGGTGCGGATAAACCTCCTATCTTTTTATTCAAACTAGCAGTTATGGTTTGAATTGATTTCAGTAATACTGACATTAATTACGAAGATAATGACGCGAGATTAATGCCTTGATTGTTGTTGTTACGAGATTAATATGTGATCTCGTCAGTTGCTGGAATCAAGGGACGAGGAGTAATGTCGAGCTTGACTGAGTACGATTCCAATTCTATAAATACTCAAGCCTTCTCATTATCAGAGACACAACACACAACTAGCTTCTTCTCTCATTTTACATACATCTCTGAATATCTAAACACTGTTGTTCTAAACCGTTCCAAGGCTTACAGCCTTGAGTGGGCAAGTCTGTATGCTGTAGTGTAAACCTTGAGGAACTACCGGTTACTCGCTGATCGCCACCCCGGTCGTACCGAAATAGTTTTCAAGGCAGTGGTTCACCACGACACTACGAAATTGCTGTGCTGCTGTTCTTTCATTCTCGGTACTCTCTAAATTGTTACGTTATTTTATTCCTACAATTTGAAAACTATTTCGGTCGTAACAATGTCTGGAACACCTATGAAAAATGCTGCTGATTTGTCGAAATTGGAACCTCTTAAAGGGGTTAATTATCGTCGTTGGGCTCAGAAAATTCTGATGTTCTTTTAGCAATCAGACATTGACTTCGTATTGTTTAATGAGGCTCCTAAGCCAATTGATACGACTATTGTTGATGATACACCTCCGAACCCTACTGTTGTAAAATCGAATGCTGAATCGATTGAGAAATATGATAAGGCTAATAAGACTGCTAGATTTTACATGTTGAACCATATGTCGAATGTGTTGTTTGATTTATTTATGGTTCATAAATCGGCTAAAGTGATATGGGAGAATTTGCTTAAAAAATATGGTTCGGACGATGCTGGCAAAAAGAAATATGTTGTTGGTAAATGGCTCCAGTTTCAGATGGTCGATAATAAGCCTATAATGGAACAAGTTCATGTGTATGAGAACTTGTGTGCTGATGTGGTTAGCGAGGGTATGAAACTTTGTGACGTTTTCCTCGCTAATGTGCTTTTAGAGAAGTTTCCGTCCTCTTGGACAGTCTATCGAAACCATTTGAAACATAAAAAGAAAGATCTGACTCTAGAGGAGCTTGTTAGCCATATGAGAACAGAGGAGGCTAATCGCCTCAAGGACAAACCCGTTGTTGTCACAACAAATGTCGCCAACGCGAATCTTGTTGAATCGGGTGGTCCCTCTATGGCTAACAGGGGTGCCTTTGGTCAGGCTCGTGGTCGTGACCGTGGACGCGGGGGCGGTATCGGTCGGGGACGTGGTTCGGGGCCTAGCCACACTATTGGTCAAGGTTCCAAGAATGCTGTATTCACCAAACCCGTCTCTCAAATTCAAAAACCTCCTCTGACTTGCTTTGTATGTGGTAAAACTGGCCACAAAGCCTACCAATGCACTCAAAAGAAAACCGCTGAATCTAATGTTGCTGAAACTGATGAGATTATTGTGGATGTGGTTGTTGAGGCTAATCTTGTTCGTAATACTGCTGAGTGGGTTTTGGATACTGGTGCCACGAGACACTTGTGCGCTGACAAGGGTCTTTTTGGCGAGTTCGAAAACATTGAAAATGGTGGTTGTGTCTTCATGGGTAATGCGACTTCGGCTCCTATCATTGGCAAAGGCAAAGTTCTGGTGAAGCTGACCTCGAGAAAAACTCTTGCACTTAATAATGTTTTGTATGTACCTTCATTGCGTAGAAACCTAGTGTCTGGAGCCTTGCTGAACAAAGCTGGTATGAAACTTGTGTTCGAAGGCGACAAGGTTGTAATGTCTCGCAATGGGGATTTTATGGGCAAGGGATATCTGTATGGGGGTTTATTTATTTTGAATGTAGACTCAGTTGTTTTTGCTGTTGCTTCTTCTTGTTCTGTAACCGCTTCTGTTTCTGAAATTAATAAAGTTTCTACTTCTGCTTATATCGCTGAGTCTATTTGCTGGGTTTCGATGTCCCGGGGTATCAAAATTGCGGAACCGATAACCCCGAACGAAATCCCGTCGCCGGAAACTGGATCCCCGACTCATCCGCAGAAGTCCGACCTTTGGAGACTACGCGCCCGAAGACACGCAGCCCGCCCCCAGCCGATTTTCTCCCGCGAGTCGGATCCACGAACGCGAACCAAACAAACGGAGCCGGGCTCGACCCGAGCATCGCCGCGGGATAAACCCGCGGCTAAACCCTAGCCGAGCCCCCGTCGGGGCTCGCGATCGATCGATCGCGTGGGGCTGCCCAGCAGCCCCCGGCGGTGAGTCCGCCGACTCACCGCCATCACCGGAGGTGGGGGGAGCCACCAGCCGCGGCGCCAGCCCGCGGCGGTTCCCCCCGGCGATCGAGCTAGGGCTCGATCGCCCCCAGCCGCGGCGTCCAGCCGCGGCTTCTCCTTGGTGCGCGCCGGCGGTCGAAGCCCTAGGCTCGACCGCCACTCCCTCGGCTCCCAACCGAGGGCTTTCCTCGATCCCGGCGGGGATCTCTAGACCGCCGGCGGTCCGGTGGTCTTCGACCACCACCGCGCGGTCTATCCCCGTCCCCGGGTTCGTCGTTTTTCCCGGATCTTGTGTTCATGCATGTATCACAATTAAATCACATAAATTCACACGAAGGAGTTTATGATTGTACCTTTGATTCGTTGTGCGGAGAAACGAAATCAAGTTGAAGACCCTTGGATCTTCCCACGTATTCCTTGCACTTCGTTCGAACGTCGGGTGGGCGACGATCTATCGAACTCCTATGGATCTCCTTCAACTCTCTAGAATATCAAGTATGATAATCTTGTCTTATGATTTATGAAGGCCATGTAGTGCTTTTATAGGCTACGTAGGGGATCTAAAGGAGGTGGAATATTGGGCTTCCAATATTGAAGATTAAATTGAGCCCACTGCCCAAGTCCATTAATCCTTATCAATATTAATTAATTTATTTTCCACTATATAAATTAATTGCACTCCCAATATTAAACCATATTATTTCAAATAATATTTCTCCGGTAGTATTTATTTATTCCGTGTATTTAAGATTTAAATATCCATGAATAAAATTAATTTATTGCTAATTAATTTATTCATCTCTTTAATCCGAGACTAGTACCATTCAACCTTAATTATTGTGCGGAACGAATCCACTCATGAGGTTTACACAATAATTCCTTATGAACTCATCTCGGGGATATTATCAACCCTTACGGGATACACTGTCCGGTCAATTATTCACGGCATGTCATATATAAAATATAGTGACCCAACTTAACCGGAAATTAACCCAATAATAAAATCGGTTAATTCCTTTGGTAAATCAAAGTTACTTATATTAAATATATACACCCGCAATAATATCGGAGATTAAGAATAAAATACACTGAGTCTCGAATCGATTATCGCCGGCAATCCTAATCGATGAGTCTCAACGATCCGCTCAATACACCAAGTGTACAAGTGTGATAAAATAATTAAGATAAATTATTTTCTCTCTCACACAACGACTATACCGATGGATTGGTCCGTGTCCATCTAGGTCGTGAGCAACTGTTTGATTAAATACGAGTAACCGATAGTATGATCTTCTGTGCGCCCATGCTTGCACCATACTAACTACAACGTATAAAATCCAGGACTATGATTTGAATATATTTAATTATAAATAATTAAACGCAAATAATTGTTTATTAATTTAATAGATTAAATGCTATGATCGGGAGTTTACCGTTACTTAAATCTAGACATTAAGTACATAACTCCAACAATCTCCCACTTGTACTAAGGTCTAGTCATTTCCTCCAAACTCCCGGTTCCCATACTCATCACGTGCTTAAGGTGTACTTCCGAGAAGTACTATGTGAATGAGCACTCTAGGTTGCCGCTCTGAAGTTATCTTGGTGACTACTACGTCGTCTCCCTGACGATGACTCGTATCAGGTGGTACTTGCTCTATGTGTTATCATCACTTTTAGACTTATGACTTCTTCCAGTTTATCATGCACCGCTATAAAATAGCCTTTGATAAACTAAGAGTCATTTCCAAGTCTTAGAGGTTATCCCGGAACCTAACCAAAACTTCCGCTGCCTCTGAGGCTGCTATTCGGTTATGAGAGAGTCCGAAAAGCATCCTGCTTATCACTCTTTCATATTAAAGGTTCCACCTTTTAAAAAAGTGATCACATAGCCTGATATCGACTTACACTGGTCCTTCTCTGATTTGAAATCTGAGAATATGTAATCTAAGAAAAATTCGTCTCGAATACTTCTTATCCAGATTACTTTGATATCCTCCCACTACGCTAACCGCATAGTTGATATCAGGTTCTTGTTTTCTAACATTGCATTCAAGCTTTCCACACGAGGTGTAGGAAACTGCTTAGTATCATCTATCTCCTTAATGTGTTTAAAACACATGACCTTAGATAGATATACATATTCTGTCTCTGAAGGGCAACGACCTTTCTCAGAATTATGCTTGTTAGAATAAACCATAATCGTATAAGATATTCAGGAGAAGTACAATGTTCTTATCCCTAGATCATAAGATCTCAAGAACATGCTCTAACTTCTACTTAATCTTATATCCCGATTTATTTAGACAACCATTATTTTATGCCTGATAATATCTTTACATTGTTTCCAATGATAAAATACTATCTACATAAAATCTCCGAGAAACACCACTTTGTTTCCATTACGTCTCCAATACACCTATCGTCTCTGCCTTTTGATGAATCCATCGAATGGATTATCTCATCAATTCGCAAGTTCCACGATTCACAGCTTTGTAACCATCCATAACTGGATTTACTAAGCTCGTACTCTAAATGATCTAGCCTCTTAACAATAATCCTTATTGTTTTCCAAGCAGGCTCATTTAGATCCAGTACTGCCTTTATGCAGAGCTAGGGATCGATTTCATGTTTACTAGATCCAGAGTCCGAACTCCTCTAGTCTTATGAATATCTACGGTTGTTCAACAACCTCCCACTGCAATGGCGTCCCGGTGTATAACAGTAATAACAATAGGTGCAGTGTGTGGTGTACTTCTACTCGGCTTGGCTGGTTCCCAGTCTTTTGTCCTTTTTCTCATTCCAAGGTATTAATTCAGTTCAGGCTTTGTGGTTCATCTAATAGTCTTCCTCTATGAACCGAACGAAAGTTCTTCTGGTTCATAGTACTATAGAACACACAATACTTTGTTCACCTAGGATATCCTACAATCACACAGAATGTGTTATTGTCTCCAGAAACATCCATAGAACATAGGTAGTTCCGAACAACTTGTTCTCTTTTACTTTTAGATTTCCATTTCTTACTTACAACGCACCATCTCTACACGTAAGTGTATGGCGCGGCCCTTTGAGATTGAATCCCAATCTTTGATTATGCTATGTGTTATTTAGATAGGCGATGGCCTCCGCGACCGAGTCGCAGGCTTCTAATGGATATACTTTAATGGTTCCCCATAATAGCTTTGTGTCCATTGACTAGTCAAAACACTTTGCTTTTATGGAACATTTAAGTACTCTAATCCATTGGAGTATTCTTGAAAAAAAAGAACTACTCGTGCCTTTCTAATTCACACATGTGTCTGCATATTTAATCATTTCTAATACTTGTTCGAATTCTATCCTTTATGAAGAAAGGTTTGCTTAGATGTATTATCCTCCAAATTCAATTCTCAGGTCGGAAGGTCCATTCCTTCAACTATAATTGATCAAATCAATTTCGACCTTTTGAATCTTATTTGAAAAATACTACTAAGTACAAGAATTCACAAGTATAATGATTTAATAAAGAATCTAATCAAGTAAAACAAATTATAGAACGGTTTGTTGCATCGTGGTAGACTTAGGATCTATCATTCATATATTGCTATCTAATGTACCAGAATAGATAATGCCATCATTTCTTATCAAAATCATCCAATGATTAAAGAAATAAAATATCCATTCATAAATAGAAATCCAGAACAAAACGTTCTTTCTAAATTAGAGGGTACATAATGCAATAATCTTGAAATGAAATCCTATTTAACTACTAAAGCAGATAAATGTCTTCCACCGCAACAGCTGCCTCCTCTACAGCTTTTGCCCGTGTAGACTCGAACTCTCCTTCTCTAAGTCGCCGGGTTTTCTGGAACCCCTGCATTCAAAATGCACATACCGTCAGTGGTTCCATATCTACACACCAGAATTCTGGTAGATAATACCGCTGACTATGTTTTTACGACTAAAGAAAAATTCGTACCTCTGAGAGGACATTCAGACTTCCAGTGTCCAGACTTGTTGCATCGGAAGCACTTGCCCCTTGGCTTTGCAGCCCCCACTCGTGGTACAGTCCTCTTGACACCACTGGGTTTCCCGGCTTGCTTCCTCCTCTTGCCCCTACCTCCACCAGGCTTAAAGCCTTTGGACTTGGTAGCTACAAGCGCTTGAGACTTGCCCTTCTTGTAGATCCCCTCTGCCGCCTTCAGTTCAGTCAGGAGTTGCGCAAGAGTATAAGATAGTTTACCCATATTATAGCTCATACGAAACTGCTCAAACTTAGGGGTCAGAGACTGGAGTATGATGTCGACTTGCGTCTCACCATCAATAGAAGCTCCTAGGACCTCAAGTTCATTCAAAAAACTCATCATCTTGAGAACGTGCTCCTCTACGGGCGTTCCTTCAGACTGAGTAGTCGACATGAGGACTCTCATGGCTTCTTGCCTCGCCGCACGATCTTGCTCCCCAAACATCTCCTTGAGGTTAAACATCATATCATAGGCAGTGTCCATTGACTCATGTTGGGTTTGGAGTACATTTGACATGGAAGCCAAAATATAACACCTAGCCATTTCATCAGCCTTTTTCCACTTCCGATATTCCAGTTTTTCCTCATCAGTTGAGGCAGCCGTGGGCTCAGCAGGGCATACTTCATGGAGTACAAACTTGTACTCCTCCGAAGTCAGGACAATGTCTAAATTTCTCTTCCAATCAATATAGTTGGTGCCAGTGAGCTTATGCTCCTTGAGTATCATAGAAAGTGGGTTCATAGCTATTCTCTAAACCTATAAGCACATTTAAACAAACAATTAATTTAATATCCGATATTATCTCCCTTTAATAATATCATTAAATCACTAATTACATCTAAAATCCCATCAGATAAGGCAAGCCACGATAGTGTGGACGTTTACCCATCCAAATGATTTAGCAATTAGATTTGCTTTGGTCGTACATCACTATAGCGTTACTTCGATGGGAAGAATACTATAGAGCGTACCTAAGTGTAAACCATTACTCAGTATCTAAGAAGATTTTTGGGACTCGCATATTACCGCAAGCCACGATAGTGTGGACGTTTACGTTAACACACGATCCTATACTTTCTTCTATAACTGTCTACATCAATCGTTCTAAAATCCCATTCAGTGCAGCAAGCCACGATAGTGTGGACGTTTACTACACCAAAATATTTATACAATTGACATCCAATTACTTGAAGCATTCGATTTCGTAAATCAAGACGCGGGGAATCATAAGTGAAACTCGAAGTTTCTAACCAGTGATTCACCATGCGAACAACCCTATCTCTCATTAGATGAGGGAGCCGAGCAGACAATCGATCCATCTTAAAAGGATGGTACGAATGTCTCTAATTTGTGTCATCCACATGACCAAGTGGCTCTGGCTCCATTCCACTCCCCGGGGTGAGAATGAGTCGACTTGAAGTCAGTTTCAGAAAGACAAATTAGGCATTGTTTGATAAACTTAATCAATGTTTCTTGTAAAAGGAATTACAAGAATTCTCCTACAATGACACATCTATACGAACTTCAAAAGTCCATAAGAGTCACCAAGAGAACAGTAATGGAGACCATGGGAATGTTTCCATCCCCTCTCCCACTTAGCTTTTTATAACAAAGGGATACGCTATCTAATGCATAATTAAACACATAAGCATGCATACAAGTAATAAAGCACATAGCACATAGTCAAAATAATGCTAGAAAAATTATTTTCCGACTATCATGGCTTTATTCCATCTCCGTATGCTTCTTCTAGTCTTCAGTCTTCGTTTTTTAATGCTCCATGTGACGAGAATATTAATCCCAATATTTAAATCTATTTATTTTTAATAAATCCAAAAGATACTCAATTCGAAAATTAAGTCAATCGAATAAATCAAAAATAAAATTAAATATTATTAATATTTTTATTTATTTATTTTCCCATCTAATTCTATTAAATCTCTAGAATAATCTATCCAAGTCAAACTTGAAATATTCTAGAAGATTTCTATAATAGAATAAGGAAATAAAATAAATTAGGACTCTTCTACTTTCCAAGATTAATTAATTTCCATTACTATGAAAATTCCCATAAAATAGAAATAATCAATTAGGAAATAAATTATTCCTAAATTAATTATTATTCCTTTCTAATTCTATTAAATCTCTAGGATCCTATTCCAAGCAGAACTCGGAATACTCTAGAAGACTTCCATAATAGAATAAGGAATAAAATTAATATTAATTAATTCTTTTCCTAATCCATGAGAATTCCCAAAAATAGGAAAAACTCAAATAGGAAAAACGAATTAATTAGGAAAGCGAATCTAGGTAGGAGTAGCACGGGATGGGAGTTCCCGCACCACCCCACCATCATCGGCCGACCCCCGCGGAGGAGCACCGCCGCCCAGCCCAGCCACCAGCCGCCGCCGTCGCCGGCGGCAGCCCTAGCCGAGGGCGATCGGCCCCCTCACCTAGGGTCGATCGATTGGGGTCGATCAAGGGGTTTGATCGATCCCAGTCCTTTCGTCCTCTTCGTCTTCTTCGTCACACGCGTTCTCCGGCGGTCATCTCGGCATCGATCCAACGTAAATAAATTACAAGAAATAAATTCACAATTCCGGTATCGATTCTATACATGAAATCGACCCTATACATTTTCCGGAAAACATAGAACAATAATAATAAATCTAAATTCGGTCAACCCCCGAATTTTTACTATTACAAGCATTCATCCACACAAAACGAATCTCGACATGTCCGAGAGTTTAATAAACGAACAATCATGGTAAATTAAATAGCAATTAATTAAACCAATAATTAACAATTAATTAAACCATGATAGTCGGAATCCCTGCAAGGTAGAACACAATTGAATACATACATGAACACGAAACCAAACGCTCTGATACCAATTGCTGGGTTTCGATGTCCCGGGGTATCAAAATTGCGGAACCGATAACCCCGAACGAAATCCCGTCGCCGGAAACTGGATCCCCGACTCATCAGCAGAAGTCCGACCTTTGGAGACTACGCGCCCGAAGACACGCAGCCCGCCCCCAGCCGATTTTCTCCCGCGAGTCGGATCCACGAACGCGAACCAAACAAACGGAGCCGGGCTCGACCCGAGCATCGCCGCGGGATAAACCCGCGGCTAAACCCTAGCCGAGCCCCCGTCGGGGCTCGCGATCGATCGATCGCGTGGGGCTGCCCAGCAGCCCCCGGCGGTGAGTCCGGCGACTCACCGCCATCACCGGAGGTGGGGGGAGCCACCAGCCGCGGCGCCAGCCCGCGGCGGTTCCCCCCGGCGATCGAGCTAGGGCTCGATCGCCCCCAGCCGCGGCGTCCAGCCGCGGCTTCTCCTTGGTGCGCGCCGGCGGTCGAAGCCCTAGGCTCGACCGCCACCCCCTCGGCTCCCAGCCGAGGGCTTTCCTCGATCCCGACGGGGATCTCTAGACCGCCGGCGGTCCGGTGGTCTTCGACCACCACCGCGCGGTCTATCCCCGTCCCCGGGTTCGTCGTTTTTCCCGGATCTTGTGTTCATGCATGTATCACAATTAAATCACATAAATTCACACGAAGGAGTTTATGATTGTACCTTTGATTCGTTGTGCGGAGAAACAAAATCAAGTTGAAGACCCTTGGATCTTCCCACGTATTCCTTGCACTTCGTTCGAACGTCGGGTGGGCGACGATCTATCGAACTCCTATGGATCTCCTTCAACTCTCTAGAATATCAAGTATGATAATCTTGTCTTATGATTTATGAAGGCCATGTAGTGCTTTTATAGGCTACGTAGGGGATCTAAAGGAGGTGGAATATTGGGCTTCCAATATTGAAGATTAAATTGAGCCCACTGCCCAAGTCCATTAATCCTTATCAATATTAATTAATTTATTTTCCACTATATAAATTAATTGCACTCCCAATATTAAACCATATTATTTCAAATAATATTTCTCCGGTAGTATTTATTTATTCCGTGTATTTAAGATTTAAATATCCATGAATAAAATTAATTTATTGCTAATTAATTTATTCATCTCTTTAATCCGAGACTAGTACCATTCAACCTTAATTATTGTGCGGAACGAATCCACTCATGAGGTTTACACAATAATTCCTTATGAACTCATCTCGGGGATATTATCAACCCTTACGGGATACACTGTCCGGTCAATTATTCACGGCATGGTATATATAAAATATAGTGACCCAACTTAACCGGAAATTAACCCAATAATAAAATCGGTTAATTCCTTTGGTAAATCAAAGTTACTTATATTAAATATATACACCCGCAATAATATCGGAGATTAAGAATAAAATACACTGAGTCTCGAATCGATTATCGCCGGCAATCCTAATCGATGAGTCTCAACGATCCGCTCAATACACCAAGTGTACAAGTGTGATAAAATAATTAAGATAAATTATTTTCTCTCTCACACAACGACTATACTGATGGATTGGTCCGTGTCCATCTAGGTCGTGAGCAACTGTTTGATTAAATACGAGTAACCGATAGTATGATCTTCTGTGCGCCCATGCTTGCACCATACTAACTACAACGTATAAAATCCAGGACTATGATTTGCATATATTTAATTATAAATAATTAAACGCAAATAATTGTTTATTAATTTAATAGATTAAATGCTATGATCGGGAGTTTACCGTTACTTAAATCTAGACATTAAGTACATAATGGAGTAGCTGAACGTAAAAACAGAACATTAAAAGAAATGATGAATGCGATGCTTTTAAGTTCTGGTCTTTCAGACGATATGTGGGGGGAAGCGATTTTATCAGCTTGTCATATTTTTAATCGTGTTCCACATAAGAAAATTGATAAGACACCCTATGAGATTTGGAAAGGGTATCCTCCTAACTTGAGTTATCTGAAAGTATGGGGATGTTTAGCTAAAGTGGGGCTGCCTGATTTCAGGAGACCAACTATTGGACCTAGAACCTATGATTGTGTGTTCATAGGCTACGCAGAGAACAGTTCAGCTTATAGATTTATGTCTTTAAGTGATCGTTCTATATCAGAAGCTAGAGACGCCGAATTTTTTGAGAGTACTTTTCCTCTTAAAAAGGCTGATGCTTCTTTAACTAGTGTATCAGTTGAGACTGGTACACCAATGGTCAGTTCATTATCTACCAGTGGTAGCACCTCTACTCAGACGACTGTTGAGCGTAGAAGGAGTAAGAGGGCTAGGCACGCAAAGAACTTTGGTGATGATTTTATCACCTTTCTTTCGGAATATACGTCCAGTATGTGTGCTAGTGATGAGTTCGTATCCGCTTATATAATAGAAGATGATCCAAAAACGTATAGCGAGGCTATGAGGTCTATTGACGCTAATTTTTGGAAAGATGCTATTAAAAGCGAACTCGATTCTATAGTTTTGAATCAGACATGGGAGTTATCTGATTTTCCCAAAGGCACTAAACCCATTAGCAGTAAATGGATTTTTAAAAAGAAAATGAGGCCTAATGGCACAATAGAACGATTTAAAGCTAGACTCGTTGTAAGAGGATTTACTCAAAAGAAAGATATCGATTATTCCGATACATACTCTCCTGTGACTAAAATAGCAACAATCAGAACTCTTATTGCTATAGCTGCCATTCATAATCTCGTGGTGTTGGAGTAGTATACTTAATGTCTAGATTTGAGTATTCTGAACTCCTTGTACACTATCATTTATCTATTGAAATAAACATTCATTTGCTTTTTAATTAATTGTTAATTAAATATATGCAAATTATAGTCCTAGATTATATACGTTGTAGTTAGTATGGTGTGTGCCGTCACACAGAAGATCATACTATCGGTTACTCGTATTTAATCGAACAGTTGCTCACGACCTAGATGGACACGGACCAAGCCATCGGTATAGTCGTTGTGTGAGAGAGAAAATAATTTGTCTTAATTATTTTATCACACTTGTACACTTGGTGTATTGAGCGGATCGCTTGAAACTTATCAATTAGGATTGCTCTGTGATAATTGATTTAAGTCTCGGAGTATTTTATTCTTAATCCCTGAAACAATTGCGGGTGTGTGTATTTAATATAAGTGACTTTGATTTTCCAAAGGAATTAACCGATTTAATTATTGGGTTAATTACCGGTTGAGTTGGGTCACTATATTTTATATATGACATGCCGTGAATTCTTGAAGGGACAGTGTATCCCGGAAGGGTTGATAATATCCCCGAGATGAGCTCATAAGGATTTATTATGTAAACCTCGCGAGTGGATTTGTTCCCGCATAATAAATAAGGTTGAGTGGTACTATTCTCGGATATAAGAGATGAATAAATTTATTAAGCAATAAATAAATTTTATTAATGGATATTTAAATCTTAAATACACGGAATAAATAATACTAACCGGAGAAATATTATTCGATATAATATGGGTAAATATTGGGAGTGCAATTTTATTTATATAGTGGAAAATAAATAAAATTAATATTGATAAGGATTAATAGATTTGGGCTGGGCTCAATTTAATCTTCAATATTAGAAGCCCAATATTCCACCTCCTTTAGATCCCCTACGTAGCCTATAAAAGCACTACATGGCCTTCATAAATCATAAGACAAGAATATCATTATTTGATAGTTCTAGAGAGTTGAAGGAGATCCATAGGAGTTCGATAGATCGTCGCCCACCCGACGTTCGAACGGAGAGCAAGGAATACGTGGGAAGATTCAAAGGTGTTTGATTTCGTTTCTCCGAACAACGAATCGAAGGTATAATATCTAAACATCCTTGATATTATTTTGATTTGAATTTATTGAAAATACCGTAGAACGAAGATCCGAAAGTCGAACCCGGATTAGACGAACGATCACGCGGTGGTGGCGAAGCCACCGGACCGCGGGGATCGCCCGCTAGGGTTTGGCGGCGCGCGGGAGGATCGACCCTCGACTGGGCCGAGGGCTTGCGATCGATCACGGGGATCGATCGCTGGGCACGGGCTGGTGCCGTGCCCGACCCCACCTGGACGGTGGGGACCTCCAGACGGCGGCGAGTCGCCGGACTCGCCGCGGGGGGGGGGGGGGGGGGGGGGGGGCTGCTGGGCAGCCCCGGCCGATCTGGGTGCGATCGGCGCGCGATCGCATGAACCCCGCGCTCGCGGGGGTTCGGTCTGGGGGCAGCCGCGTGCCTTCGGGTGCGTGGTCTCCTCGGCTGGACTCCGGCGCGTTCGTCGGCGTTCGTGTGATCTCCGGCGAAGGGTTTGATCGGGTTATTGGTTTTCGCATAATTTTTAATAGCCCGGGATATCAAATTCCAACACGTGGTTCATTAGATGGATGTCAAAACCGCGTTTTTGAATGGAGAGCTAAAGGAAGAGATTTATATGACACAACCCGAGGGATTTGTTGTCAAGGGTCAAGAGCGTAAAGTGTGCAAGTTGAGAAAATCACTCTACGGTCTAAAGCAAGCACCTAAACAGTGGTATGAAAAATTTAACAACACTTTGATAACAAATGGATATATCGTGAACAATTCCGATTCATGTGTATATTCAAAAGGGATAGGATCAGATTCTGTGATTATCTGCCTATATGTTGATGACATGCTAATAATTGGTAATAACTTGAGCGTGATAGTTCAAACCAAAGAGTTTTTGTCATCACAATTTGAGATGAAGGATTTAGGAGAAGCTGATGTGATTCTTGGAGTCAAAGTGATTAGAACTCCCAATGGAATCTCCTTAACTCAATCTCATTATGTTGAAAAAGTGTTGAAGAAGTTTAACTGCTTTGATGCATTGTGTAAGAATTTGGGTAAGAGTGTTTCCCAAGAAGAGTATGCTAAGATTCTAGGAAGTGTTATGTTCCTTATGAACTGTACTCGACCAGACATAGCTTATGCTGTAAGTAGACTGAGTCGGTACACACATAGCCCCAGCGCTGAGCACTGGACTGCTATAACTCGATTATTAAAGTATCTCAAAGGAACTACTGACCTTTGCTTCAATTATGGTATATATCCAGCGGTGCTGGAAGGATACTGTGACGCGAATTGGGTATCTGGTAATGATGAGATATGTTCTACTAGTGGTTATGTATTCACCATGGGTGGTGGAGCTGTTTCCTGGAAGTCTAGTAAACAGACTTGCATAGCACGCTCTACTATGAAATCTGAGTTTATAGCTCTTGAGTTAGCAGGACAAGAGGCAGAATGGCTGAGAAACCTTATAGCCGATGTGCCTATTTGGGAAGGAAGGCAAACACCGATTTCACTTCATTGTGATTCTCAAGCATCTCTTGGTGTTGCTAAAAACAGTGTTTACAACGCCAAAAAGAGGCACCTTCGAATACGGCACGCTGCAGTTAAACAACTCCTAGAGAATGGAGTGATTTCTTTAGACTACGTGAAGTCTGAAAGCAACCTGGCCGATCCTTTTACAAAGGGACAATCAAGACGACTAGTTGCCGACACATCTAAAGGTATGGGGCTTAAGGCCTTGAATCAAGCTAGTAAGAAAGCCTGATAAAAACGTATGAGATAGTTGAGCGAAATATACTATCGAGACTAGTCAAATTATAACTGTGTGAGAGTTATGATAAAGCTTATGAGAAAGCTTCTGCCACGAGAGACAAGGTAAACGCAGTGTTTAAAGTAATGCGTTGCACTTGATCGCGGAACGATTACATTTTGAGGGCATGATATGTGTTGTGGGGGCTATCGACCGAAGTTCAATAAAAGGAATTCAAATCGCAAGATATTCCTTTACTGTAAGTAGGTAGTTATCTCATGGCACTAAGACGACAATTCAAATCGAAAGATATTGACGTTTAAGTATTTACCCTCCTGTGCTTAGATGGTTTTGGGAGATGTTTTCCTTCACCCTTAGTGGGGGATTGTTGGAAATAAGGGAGTAGAAAAAATCCAAAAAAATGTGTTTGCTGAATTGTCCCACATAGGAAGATTATTAGACCACGCGTGCGCGCGCGCACGCTTGATCCAGATTCGTAATTTGGGATTTGGTGCGGATAAGCCTCCTATCTTTTTATTCAAACTAGCAGTTATGGTTTGAATTGATTTCAGTAATACTGACATTAATTACGGAGATAATGACGCGAGATTAATGCCTTGATTGTTGTTGTTACGAGATTAATGTGTGATCTCGTCAGTTGCTGGAATCAAGGGACGAGGAGTAAAGTCGGGCTTGACTGAGTACGATTCCAATTCTATAAATACTCAAGCCTTCTCATTATCAGAGACACAACACACAACTCGCTTCTTCTCTCATTTTACATACATCTCTGAATATCTAAACACTGTTGTTCTAAACCGTTCCAAGGCTTACAGCCTTGAGTGGGCAAGTCTGTATGCTGTAGTGTAAACCTTGGGGAACTACCTGTTACTCGCTGATCGCCACCCCGGTCGTACCGAAATAGTTTTCAAGGCAGTGGTTCACCACGACACTACGAAATTGCTGTGCTGCTGTTCTTTCATTCTCGGTACTCTCTAAATTGTTACGTTATTTTATTCCTACAGAGTTTGCACTTGATCCACCGTATCAATGGTCACAATTTTTTTATATAAATTATAAGAAAAGTAAAATTATTGATTAGGGATGGACATAGTAGTAGTAACATTTTAGTAACTAATTTAGAACTTGGCATATTTCTATGTAAAATTTGGAAAGTTTCAAGAATTCAAAATCTCTCTCATATCTCGGCTTATTTGGTTATATAAAAAGTAATAGAATTTTTGGAAAACAAGCAACTTATTTTTTACTACCCATTTTTAATCAAAAAATAAAGTCTCTTAAAATTCTTGTGAATAAAATTTACAAATATACTATCTCATATTGGTCTATTAGATGCTACACTTGATTTATTACTCTCGTGACATCTTAACTGTAGATGCATACACGTAGATCTGTGTGATTGTGTGTGCACTTTTATAAAATAATATTAAATCTATATTATTAGACGGATAGTGTACTCATACGGGTGTACCATAGGTAAAACCATCTCATATACAAATAGATAATTATATTAATTAAAAAAGACATTTTATTAAAGGTTTCGAGGTTAATTATAACTTTTTAAGAAGTTTTGAGGGTTAAATAATTTTAAACTTTAGTAGATTTTATGCTTAGTAGAATGTCGATTTAATCGATGCTACATTAGAGGATATTTGACTCAAACGTTCTCTTAAGTTGTCTCGTAATATTTTAAAAAAATATTTTACTCTTTCTTTTTTGTAATAATGTTAAGGAGAAATTAGTCACGAAAATTAAGATAATATAGTGGTAGAGCTGCACATCCAGTTCGGTTCGACCCTGAAACGACCGGTTCGGAACCTGAATCGGAACCGGATAACCCTGAACCGACCGGTTCGGAACCTGAACCTGAACCTTGGACAGGTTTTAACCGGTCCGGGTTAGGTTCTTTAACCGGTCCGGGTTAGGTTCTTTAACCGGTTCGGGTTAGGTTCAAGGCTGATCTGGTCCGGTTCCGAACCTGAACCGGCAAGTTCTGCCCGAATAATATTTTTTTTTTAATTTTTTTTTAATGTATTCATGGATACTAATTAAAAATAAACTTATTTACAATATTTTTAAAAAATTTAATTTTTAAATTTAAATTTACTAAATATTTGAATTTGAAATTTGAAAAAATTAGTCCTTATTTGATCTTATGGTCTATATTCAATTATATTTGAAAAACTAGCCGACTAGTTAAGTTAGGTAAGTGAGGTAAGTAAGAACTACGTGGACATTAATTTCAAAACGAGGATATGTAGGCACTTTAATTTGGTATCGAAAAATAAATATTTTATTTTATTTTTCGATATTAAAATTATTCTCAAGTTTAATTTTTATTTAAATTTTATTTTAAGAACTACGTGGACTTTGATTCCTCAACGAGGATATGCTGGGCCGAGGGCTTGCGATCGATCACGGGGATCGATCGCTGGGCACGGGCTGGTGCCGTGCCCGACCCCACCTGGGCAGGGGGGGGGGGGGGGGCTGCTGGGCAGCCCCGGCTGATCGCTGGGTGCGATCGGCGTGCGATCGCATGAACCCCGCGCTCGCGGGGGTTCGGCCTGGGGGCAGCCGCGTGCCTTCGGGTGCGTGGTCTCCTCGGCTGGACTCCGGCGCGTTCGTCGGCGTTCGTGTGATCTCCGGCGAAGGGTTTGATCGGGTTATTGGTTTCCGCATAATTTTTAATAGCCCGGGATATCAAATTCCAACAATTGGTATCAGAGCGTGGTTTACGTTCGCGGTATTTTCGATAAAATTGTTCTACCTTGCAGGGTTCCGACTATTATGGCTCAATTTATTATTCGTTTAATTTATTTTGTCATGATTGTTGGTTTTATTAAACTCTCGGACATGTCGAGATTCGTTTTTGGTGGTGAATGCTTGTAATAGTAAAAATTCGGGGGTTGACCGAATTTAGGATTTATTATTATGTTCATCGTTTTTCCGGAAATTGTATAGGGTCGATTTCATGTATAGAATCGATACCGGAATTGTAATTTAGATTATGTAATTTATTTTGCGATTGGATCGATGAATCAAAGACCGCCGGAGAAGACGAAGTGACGAGAAGACGAAGGACCGGGGATCGATCAATCCCCATGATCGATCCCGAAGGGGATCGATCGACCCACGACCGAGAGTGGGCTGTCCGCGGGAGCCCCGGCCACGCCGGCCACCAGTGGAGGTGGCGCGTGGGCCGGGCGGCGGCGGCGCGTGAGCCTCGGTAGGCGTGCGGTCGAAAGGGGGTGCGCGGGAGCCCTAGGGTTTTCGTGTCCTCCCGAAGATCCAATTTCCTAATTTGATTCGGATTTTTCTTTTTTTAGTACTCCTATTTTTTTGGGAACTCTCATGGATAAGGAAAAGAATCAATTTGGAATTAATTAGGATTCCTATTGTTTTATTTCTATTATGGAAATATTCATGGATTAGGAATCTAATTAATTTGCTATTAATTTATTTCCTATTTGATTATTCCTATTATTGAGAATTTTCATTAGATGGAAATTAATTAATTATGGAAAGAAGAAGAGTCCTAATTTATTTTATTTCCTTATTCCATTATAGAAATCTTCTAGAATATTCCAAGTGGGTCTTGGATAGATTATTCTAGAGATTTAATGGAGTAGAAAAGAAAATAAAAATAAATAAAAATATTAATAATATTTAATTTTATTTTCGATATATTCGATTGACTTAATTTTTGAATTAAGTAACTTTTGGATTAATTGAAAATGAATAGATTTAAATATTGGAAATTAATATTCTCGTCACATGGAGCATTCAAGAAACGAAGACTGAAGACTAGAAGATGCGTACGGAGATGTGATAAAGCCATAATAGTCGGAAAATAATATTCTAGTATTATTTTGATTATGTGATAATACTATGTGCTTTATTCCATGTATGCATGCTATATGTGTTTACTTTATGCACTAGATAGCGTATCCCTTTATTGTAAAAAGTTAAGTGGGAGAGGGTATGGAAACATACCCATGGTCTCCATTGCTGCTCTCTTGGTGACTTTTATAAACTTTTGAAGTTTATATAGATAAGTTATTGGAGGAGAGTTCTTGTAATTCCTCTTACGAGAAACATTGATTAAGTTTATCAAACAATGCCTAATTTGTCTTTCCAAAGCTGATTTCAAGTCGACTCATTCTCACCCCGGGGAGTGGAATGGAGCCAGAGCCACTTGGTCATGTAGAGGACACAAATTAGAGACCTTCGTACCATTCTTTGATAGATGGATCGATTGTCTGCTCGGCTCCCTCATTTATGAGAGATAGGGTTGTTCGCATGGTGAATCACTGGTAAGAAACTTCGAGTTTCACTTATGATTCTCCACGTCTTGATTTACAAGATTGAATGGATCAAGTAATTGGGAGTCAATTGTAAAAGTCTTTTAGTGTAGTAAACGTTCACACTATCGTGGCTTGCTGCACTGAATGGGATTTTGGAACGATTGATGTAGACAGTTATAGAAGGGAGTGAAGGATCCGTGTGTCAACGTAAACGTCCACACTATCGTGGCTTGCGGTGATGTGCGAGTCCCAAACAAACTTCTTAGTACTGAGTAATGGTTTACACTTAGGTACGCTTCATAGTATCCTTCCCATCGAAGTAACGCTATTGATGATGTACGACCGAAGGAAATCTAATTGCGAAGTCGTTTGGGTGGGTAAACGTCCACACTATCGTGGCTTGCCTTACCTGATGGGATTTTAGATGTAATTAGTGATTTGATGATATTATTTGAGGGAGATAATATCGGTATTAAATTGTTTGTTTGTTTTATGTGCTTATAGGTTAAGAATGACTGTGACCCCACTTTATGATATACTTAAGGATGAAAACTCACCGGTTCCATATAGTAATGATTGGGAACGAAATCTGGACATTGTTCAGACTGTTGAGCTTTCCGAATCCACTGTTGTCCCAACTGATGAGGACATTAAGGATGACCTCAGGAAGATGTTGAGACATAGCGTGGAAGCCGGACAAGAGGTGATTAACATACTCACAGAATCCTCTCTCAATGAGTCCCTTAAAAGGGATTCGGCGAAAGCGGAGTTTGTGCGTAAGTTAAGAGAATCACAAGCTTTTGTGGCAAGGCTAAAGGAAAAGCGTGCAAAGAAGCCCAGTGGTTTAAAACCACGGATTGGGAGAGGCAAGCCCTTGGGCAGATGCTTTCGATGCAAGCAGTTTGGGCACTGGAGGTCTGATTGTCCTCTCATCAAAGGTACGAAATTTTCCTTAGTCACTGAAACATTGTCAGCGGTGATATCTACCAGCACCTGGTGTGTAGATACGGGCGTCGTTGACCATGTCTGCAATTCATTGCAGGGGTTCCAGGAAACCCGGAGACTTAGAGAGGGAGAGATCGTGGTCTACATGGGCAATGCCGCGAAGGTGGCGGCTGTTGCAGTGGGAGACATTCACTTACGCTTTAGTAGTGATAGGGTTTTAGTTTTACAAAATTGTCTTTATGTACCGAATTTTAGAAAGAATTTAATTTCAGTTTCTAAGTTAATTCTGAATGGATATTCTGTTTCTTTTGATCACTCTGTGGTCATAAGAAGAAATAGTGAGATTGTCTGTTCTGGTACATTGATAGACGATTTGTATGTTCTAAATCCTGAGTCTAACACGATGCAACTAACCGAGAGTAATAACATGTCTACGAACACCAATAAGAGAAAGGAACCTTCTAAAATGAATCAATTATACTTGTGGCATCTAAGGCTAGTTCATATTAATTCGAATAGAATTCAAAGGTTGAAAGCTGATGGTCTCATTAGCGGCATAGAAGGAGAGGACCTTCCAACCTGCGAATCCTGTTTGGAGGGTAAAATGACCAAGCGTTCTTTTTCTGGTAAAGGACGGAGATCCGAACAAGTATTGGATTTGATTCACTCTGATGCATGCGGACCTATGTCTACCCAGGCAAGAGGAGGGTACGAATATTTCATCACTTTTACTGATGATTATTCAAGGTATGGATTTGTATACCTGATGCGCCGCAAGAGCGAATCCTTTGACAAGTTCAAGGAATTCAAGGCTCTTGTGGAGAACCTTCATGGTAAATCTATAAAATGCCTGCGATCTGATCGCGGAGGCGAGTACCTGTCTGGAGAATTCAAGGCATACTTGGCAGAGAATGGGATTGATTCTCAAATGACTTCACCATACACTCCTCAGCAGAATGGTGTGTCAGAACGAAGGAATAGGACTCTTATGGAGATGGTACGTTCAATGATGAGTTACTCGGATTTACCTATTATGTTCTGGGGATATGCCTTAGAAACAACGGCGCACATTCTGAACTTGGTTCCATCTAAAACAGTTCCTTCAACACCCATGGAACGTTGGAGCGGGCGCAAGCCTAGCCTGAGACACGTTCGGATCTGGGGGTGTCCTGCACACGTGTTGAAGACAGGGGCTGATAAGTTAGAACCTCGTACTGAAGTGCAGTTGTTTGTAGGATATCCTAGAGGAACTAAGGGTGGCATGTTCTATAGTCCTACGGACCAGAAGATCGTTATAAGTAATAACGCTCGGTTTCTAGAGGAAGACTATGTCATGGACCACAAGCCCAAAAGTGACATAATGTTTGATGAGTTGAGAGGTAACAAAGAAGACTTAGATACAGCCAAACCGAGTGTAGATACACCACTAGAACCTGCACCTAATACTGTCACTGTTGATACACCGGAACGCCGTCGTAGTGGGAGGGTTGTTAAACAACCAGACAGATGGATTGGACTGGGTGAGTCCTCGGACTCAGCACCGGAGTTCATGAAATCGATCCCTGGACCTATGATGAGGCGGTACAAGATATAGATGCGCCTTCTTGGAAGAAAGCGATGAAATCCGAAATAGAATCTATGGATTCTAATAAAGTCTGGGATCTTGTAGAACCACCAAGCGGCGTAAAGCCAATTGGGTGTAAATGGGTCTACAAGAGAAAGAGAGGATCTGACGGAAAGGTTGAAACCTTTAAAGCTCGGCTTGTTGCGAAAGGATATACTCAGAAAGAGGGAATCGATTATGAGGAGACCTTTTTGCCAGTAGCCAAGATAAAGTCGATCCGGATTCTCTTATCCATAGCAGCTCATATGGATTATGGGGTGTGGCAAATGGATGTCAAGACAGCTTTCCTAAATGGAAGTCTTGACGAGACGATTTATATGAAACAACCAGAAGGATTCATTGCTAAGGGGCGAGATCATCTAGTGTGCAAGCTTAATCGATCCATTTATGGATTGAAACAAGCCTCGAGATCGTGGAACCTGCGGTTTGATGAAGTAGTCCAATCTTTTGGATTCATTCAAAGCATGGACGAATCGTGTGTGTATTGGAAACGTGATGGAAAGAAAGTGGTGTTCCTCGTGCTTTATGTAGACGACATACTTCTCATTGGCAACAGTGTAAAGATGTTGTCAGACATAAAGGGATGGTTGTCTAGACAATTCGATATGAAAGAGTTGGGAGAAGTTGGACATGTTCTAGGGATCAAAGTTATAAGGGATCGCCGGAATAGAACATTGTATCTTTCCCAGCAGTCTTACATAGACACGATTCTAGCTCGCTTTAACATGCAAGATTCCAAGAAGGGTGATCTGCCCTTCAGTAAAGGAACTTATCTTTCTAAGGAGATGTGTCCTCAGACACAGAAGGAGAAAGATGAAATGAAAGCGGTTCCCTACGCTTCGGCTGTGGGAAGTTTAATGTATGCAATGTTATGCACGAGGCCTGATATCTGTTATGCAGTTGGCATAGTAGCAAGATATCAGAGTAACCCTGGAAAGGCTCATTGGACTGCCGTAAAGAGCATTTTCAAGTATTTGCGAAATACTAAGGATTATGTTCTGAGAAACGGAGCAGACAATCTGATTCCTTTGGGTTACACAGATTCGGATTTCCAAGCTGATAAGGACCGGCGTAAGTCGACATCAGGCTATGTGTACACTTTGGGAGGTGGAGCCGTATCATGGAAGAGTGTTAAGCAAAAGTGCATTTCAGACTCTACCATGGAAGCTGAATATGTTGCAGCCTCAGAGGCAGCGAAAGAGTCAGTATGGTTCCTTAATTTCCTCCAGGACTTAGATGTGATTCCGAGTTTGCCCAAGGCTATGAAAATTTATTGTGACAATAGCGGTGCAGTGGCAAACAGTAAGGAACCACGGTCCCATAGTGCTACGAAACACATAGAGCGCAAGTACCACCTGATTCGAGACATCGTCAAGAGGGGCGATGCAGTAGTCACCAAGATAGCTTCGGAGGACAACCTAGCGGACCCTTTCACAAAGATACTTCCTAAGGAAGTATATTTCAAGCACTGGGAGGGTTTGGGAGTCAGAAGTTTGGAAGATAAGACTAGACCTTAGTATAAGTGGGAGAATGTTGGAGTAGTATACTTAATGTCTAGATTTGAGTATTCTGAACTCCTTGTACACTATCATTTATCTATTGAAATAAACATTCATTTGCTTTTTAATTAATTGTTAATTAAATATATGCAAATTATAGTCCTAGATTATATACGTTGTAGTTAGTATGGTGTGCGCCGTCACACAGAAGATCATACTATCGGTTACTCGTATTTAATCGAACAGTTGCTCACGACCTAGATGGACACGGACCAAGCCATCGGTATAGTCATTGTGTGAGAGAGAAAATAATTTGTCTTAATTATTTTATCACACTTGTACACTTGGTGTATTGAGCGGATCGCTTGAGACTTATCAATTAGGATTGCTCTGTGATAATTGATTTAAGTCTCGGAGTATTTTATTTTTAATCCCTGAAACAATTGCGAGTGTGTGTATTTAATATAAGTGACTTTGATTTTCCAAAGGAATTAACCGATTCCGGAAGGGTTGACTTTGATAATATAAGTATTTTATCTCGGACAGTGTATCCCGGAAGGGTTGATAATATCCCCGAGATGAGCTCATAAGAATTTATTATGTAAACCTCGCGAGTGGATTTGTTCCCGCATAATAAATAAGGTTGAGTGGTACTATTCTCGGATATAAGAGATGAATAAATTTATTAAGCAATAAATAAATTTTATTCATGGATATTTAAATCTTAAATACACGGAATAAATAATACTAACCGGAGAAATATTATTCGACATAATATGGGTAAATATTGGGAGTGCAATTTTATTTATATAGTGGAAAATAAATAAAATTAATATTGATAAGGATTAATAGATTTGGGCTGGGCTCAATTTAATCTTCAATATTAGAAGCCTAATATTCCACCTCCTTTAGATCTCCTACGTAGCCTATAAAAGCACTACATGGCCTTCATAAATCATAAGACAAGAATATCATTATTTGATAGTTCTAGAGAGTTGAAGGAGATCCATAGGAGTTCGATAGATCGTCGCCCACCCGACGTTCGAACGGAGAGCAAGGAATACGTGGGAAGATTCAAAGGTGTTTGATTTCGTTTCTCCGAACAACGAATCGAAGGTATAATATCTAAACATCCTTGATATTATTTTGATTTGAATTTATTGAAAATACCGTAGAACGAAGATCCGAAAGTCGAACCCGGATTAGACGAACGATCACGCGGTGGTGGCGAAGCCACCGGACCGCGGGGATCGCCCGCTAGGGTTTGGCGGCGCGCGGGAGGATCGACCCTCGGCTGGGCCGAGGGCTTGCGATCGATCACGGGGATCGATCGCTGGGCACGGGCTGGTGCCGTGCCCGACCCCACCTGGACGGTGGGGACCTCCAGACGGCGGCGAGTCGCCGGACTCGCCGCGGGGGGGGGGGGGGGGGGGGGGGGCTGCTGGGCAGCCCCGGCCGATCTGGGTGCGATCGGCGCGCGATCGCATGAACCCCGCGCTCGCGGGGGTTCGGTCTGGGGGCAGCCGCGTGCCTTCGGGTGCGTGGTCTCCTCGGCTGGACTCCAGCGCGTTCGTCGGCGTTCGTGTGATCTCCGACGAAGGGTTTGATCGGGTTATTGGTTTCCGCATAATTTTTAATAGCCCGGGATATCAAATTCCAACACGTGGTTCATTAGATGGATGTCAAAACCGCGTTTTTGAATGGAGAGCTAAAGGAAGAGATTTATATGACACAACCCGAGGGATTTGTTGTCAAGGGTCAAGAGCGTAAAGTGTGCAAGTTGAGAAAATCACTCTACGGTCTAAAGCAAGCACCTAAACAGTGGTATGAAAAATTTAACAACACTTTGATAACAAATGGATATATCGTGAACAATTCCGATTCATGTGTATATTCAAAAGTGATAGGATCAGATTCTGTGATTATCTGCTTATATGTTGATGACATGCTAATAATTGGTAATAACTTGAGCGTGATAGTTCAAACCAAAGAGTTTTTGTCATCACAATTTGAGATGAAGGATTTAGGAGAAGCTGATGTGATTCTTGGAGTCAAAGTGATTAGAACTCCTAATGGAATCTCCTTAACTTAATCTCATTATGTTGAAAAAGTGTTGAAGAAGTTTAACTGCTTTGATGCATTGTGTAAGAATTTGGGTAAGAGTGTTTCCCAAGAAGAGTATGCTAAGATTCTAGGAAGTGTTATGTTCCTTATGAACTGTACTCGACCAGACATAGCTTATGCTGTAAGTAGACTGAGTCGGTACACACATAGCCCCAGCGCTGAGCACTGGACTGCTATAACTCGATTATTAAAGTATCTCAAAGGAACTACTGACCTTTGCTTCAATTATGGTAGATATCCAGCGGTGCTGGAAGGATACTGTGACGCGAATTGGGTATCTGGTAATGATGAGATATGTTCTACTAGTGGTTATGTATTCACCATGGGTGGTGGAGCTGTTTCCTGGAAGTCTAGTAAACAGACTTGCATAGCACGCTCTACTATGAAATCTGAGTTTATAGCTCTTGAGTTAGCAGGACAAGAGGCAGAATGGTTGAGAAACCTTCTAGCCGATGTGCCTATTTGGGAAGGAAGGAAAACACCGATTTCACTTCATTGTGATTCTCAAGCATCTCTTGGTGTTGCTAAAAACAGTGTTTACAACGCCAAAAAGAGGCACCTTCGAATACGGCACGCTGCAGTTAAACAACTCCTAGAGAATGGAGTGATTTCTTTAGACTACGTGAAGTCTGAAAGCAACCTGGCCGATCCTTTTACAAAGGGACAATCAAGACGACTAGTTGCCGACACATCTAAAGGTATGGGGCTTAAGGCCTTGAATCAAGCTAGTAAGAAAGCCTGATAAAAACGTATGAGATAGTTGAGCGAAATATACTATCGAGACTAGTCAAATTATAACTGTGTGAGAGTTATGATAAAGCTTATGAGAAAGCTTCTGCCACGAGAGACAAGGTAAACGCAGTGTTTAAAGTAATGCGTTGCACTTGATCGCGGAACGATTACATTTTGAGGGCATGATATGTGTTGTGGGGGCTATCGACCGAAGTTCAATAAAAGGAATTCAAATCGCAAGATATTCCTTTACTGTAAGTAGGTAGTTATCTCATGGCACTAAGACGACAATTCAAATCGAAAGATATTGACGTTTAAGTATTTACCCTCCTGTGCTTAGATGGTTTTGGGAGATGTTTTCCTTCACCCTTAGTGGGGGATTGTTGGAAATAAGGGAGTAGAAAAAATCCAAAAAAATGTGTTTGCTGAATTGTCCCACATAGGAAGATTATTAGACCACGCGCGCGCGCGCGCACGCGCACGCTTGATCCAGATTCGTAATTTGGGATTTGGTGCGGATAAGCCTCCTATCTTTTTATTCAAACTAGCAGTTATGGTTTGAATTGATTTCAGTAATACTGACATTAATTACGGAGATAATGACGCGAGATTAATGCCTTGATTGTTGTTGTTACGAGATTAATGTGTGATCTCGTCAGTTGCTGGAATCAAGGGACGAGGAGTAAAGTCGGGCTTGACTGAGTACGATTCCAATTCTATAAATACTCAAGCCTTCTCATTATCAGAGACACAACACACAACTCGCTTCTTCTCTCATTTTACATACATCTCTGAATATCTAAACACTGTTGTTCTAAACCGTTCCAAGGCTTACAGCCTTGAGTGGGCAAGTCTGTATGCTGTAGTGTAAACCTTGGGGAACTACCTGTTACTCGCTGATCGCCACCCCGGTCGTACCGAAATAGTTTTCAAGGCAGTGGTTCACCACGACACTACGAAATTGCTGTGCTGCTGTTCTTTCATTCTCGGTACTCTCTAAATTGTTACGTTATTTTATTCCTACAGAGTTTGCACTTGATCCACCGTATCAATGGTCACAATTTTTTTATATAAATTATAAGAAAATTAAAATTATTGATTAGGGATGGACATAGTAGTAGTAACATTTTAGTAACTAATTTAGAACTTGGCATATTTCTATGTAAAATTTGGAAAGTTTCAAGAATTCAAAATCTCTCTCATATCTCGGCTTATTTGGTTATATAAAAAGCAATAGAATTTTTGGAAAACAAGCAACTTATTTTTTACTACCCATTTTTAATCAAAAAATAAAGTCTCTTAAAATTCTTGTGAATAAAATTTACAAATATACTATCTCATATTGGTCTATTAGATGCTACACTTGATTTATTACTCTCGTGACATCTTAACTGTAGATGCATACACGTAGATCTGTGTGATTGTGTGTGCACTTTTATAAAATAATATTAAATCTATATTATTAGACGGATAGTGTACTCATACGGGTGTACCATAGGTAAAACCATCTCATATACAAATAGATAATTATATTAATTAAAAAAGACATTTTATTAAAGGTTTCGAGGTTAATTATAACTTTTTAAGAAGTTTTGAGGGTTAAATAATTTTAAACTTTAGTAGATTTTATGCTTAGTAGAATGTCGATTTAATCGATGCTACATTAGAGGATATTTGACTCAACCGTTCTCTTAAGTTGTCTCGTAATATTTTAAAAAAATATTTTACTCTTTCTTTTTTGTAATAATGTTAAGGAGAAATTAGTCACGAAAATTAAGATAATATAGTGGTAGAGCTGCACATCCAGTTCGGTTCGACCCTGAAACGACCGGTTCGGAACCTGAATCGGAACCGGATAACCCTGAACCGACCGGTTCGGAACCTGAACCTGAACCTTGGACAGGTTTTAACCGGTCCGGGTTAGGTTCTTTAACCGGTCCGGGTTAGGTTCTTTAACCGGTTCGGGTTAGGTTCAAGGCTGATCTGGTCCGGTTCCGAACCTGAACCGGCAAGTTCTGCCCGAATAATATTTTTTTTTTAATTTTTTTTTAATGTATTCATGGATACTAATTAAAAATAAACTTATTTACAATATTTTTAAAAAATTTAATTTTTAAATTTAAATTTACTAAATATTTGAATTTGAAATTTGAAAAAATTAGTCCTTATTTGATCTTATGGTCTATATTCAATTATATTTGAAAAACTAGCCGACTAGTTAAGTTAGGTAAGTGAGGTAAGTAAGAACTACGTGGACATTAATTTCAAAACGAGGATATGTAGGCACTTTAATTTGGTATCGAAAAATAAATATTTTATTTTATTTTTCGATATTAAAATTATTCTCAAGTTTAATTTTTATTTAAATTTTATTTTAAGAACTACGTGGACTTTGATTCCTCAACGAGGATATGCTGGGCCGAGGGCTTGCGATCGATCACGGGGATCGATCGCTGGGCACGGGCTGGTGCCGTGCCCGACCCCACCTGGGCAGGGGGGGGGGGGGGGGCTGCTGGGCAGCCCCGGCTGATCGCTGGGTGCGATCGGCGCGCGATCGCATGAACCCCGCGCTCGCGGGGGTTCGGCCTGGGGGCAGCCGCGTGCCTTCGGGTGCGTGGTCTCCTCGGCTGGACTCCGGCGCGTTCGTCGGCGTTCGTGTGATCTCCGGCGAAGGGTTTGATCGGGTTATTGGTTTCCGCATAATTTTTAATAGCCCGGGATATCAAATTCCAACAATTGGTATCAGAGCGTGGTTTACGTTCGCGGTATTTTCGATAAAATTGTTCTACCTTGCAGGGTTCCGACTATTATGGCTCAATTTATTATTCGTTTAATTTATTTTGTCATGATTGTTGGTTTTATTAAACTCTCGGACATGTCGAGATTCGTTTTTGGTGGTGAATGCTTGTAATAGTAAAAATTCGGGGGTTGACCGAATTTAGGATTTATTATTATGTTCATCGTTTTTCCGGAAATTGTATAGGGTCGATTTCATGTATAGAATCGATACCGGAATTGTAATTTAGATTATGTAATTTATTTTGCGATTGGATCGATGAATCAAAGACCGCCGGAGAAGACGAAGTGACGAGAAGACGAAGGACCGGGGATCGATCAATCCCCATGATCGATCCCGAAGGGGATCGATCGACCCACGGCCGAGAGTGGGCTGTCCGCGGGAGCCCCGGCCACGCCGGCCACCAGTGGAGGTGGCGCGTGGGCCGGGCGGCGGCGGCGCGTGAGCCTCGGTAGGCGTGCGGTCGAAAGGGGGTGCGCGGGAGCCCTAGGGTTTTCGTGTCCTCCCGAAGATCCAATTTCCTAATTTGATTCGGATTTTTCTTTTTTTAGTACTCCTATTTTTTTGGGAACTCTCATGGATAAGGAAAAGAATCAATTTGGAATTAATTAGGATTCCTATTGTTTTATTTCTATTATGGAAATATTCATGGATTAGGAATCTAATTAATTTTCTATTAATTTATTTCCTATTTGATTATTCCTATTATTGGGAATTTTCATTAGATGGAAATTAATTAATTATGGAAAGAAGAAGAGTCCTAATTTATTTTATTTCCTTATTCCATTATAGAAATCTTCTAGAATATTCCAAGTGGGTCTTGGATAGATTATTCTAGAGATTTAATGGAGTAGAAAAGAAAATAAAAATAAATAAAAATATTAATAATATTTAATTTTATTTTCGATATATTCGATTGACTTAATTTTTGAATTAAGTAACTTTTGGATTAATTGAAAATGAATAGATTTAAATATTGGAAATTAATATTCTCGTCACATGGAGCATTCAAGAAACGAAGACTGAAGACTAGAAGATGCGTACGGAGATGTGATAAAGCCATAATAGTCGGAAAATAATATTCTAGTATTATTTTGATTATGTGATAATACTATGTGCTTTATTCCATGTATGCATGCTATATGTGTTTACTTTATGCACTAGATAGCGTATCCCTTTATTGTAAAAAGTTAAGTGGGAGAGGGTATGGAAACATACCCATGGTCTCCATTGCTGCTCTCTTGGTGACTTTTATAAACTTTTGAAGTTTATATAGATAAGTTATTGGAGGAGAGTTCTTGTAATTCCTCTTACGAGAAACATTGATTAAGTTTATCAAACAATGCCTAATTTGTCTTTCCAAAGCTGATTTCAAGTCGACTCATTCTCACCCCGGGGAGTGGAATGGAGCCAGAGCCACTTGGTCATGTAGAGGACACAAATTAGAGACCTTCGTACCATTCTTTGATAGATGGATCGATTGTCTGCTCGGCTCCCTCATTTATGAGAGATAGGGTTGTTCGCATGGTGAATCACTGGTAAGAAACTTCGAGTTTCACTTATGATTCTCCACGTCTTGATTTACAAGATTGAATGGATCAAGTAATTGGGAGTCAATTGTAAAAGTCTTTTAGTGTAGTAAACGTTCACACTATCGTGGCTTGCTGCACTGAATGGGATTTTGGAACGATTGATGTAGACAGTTATAGAAGGGAGTGAAGGATCCGTGTGTCAACGTAAACGTCCACACTATCGTGGCTTGCGGTGATGTGCGAGTCCCAAACAAACTTCTTAGTACTGAGTAATGGTTTACACTTAGGTACGCTTCATAGTATCCTTCCCATCGAAGTAACGCTATTGATGATGTACGACCGAAGGAAATCTAATTGCGAAGTCGTTTGGGTGGGTAAACGTCCACACTATCGTGGCTTGCCTTACCTGATGGGATTTTAGATGTAATTAGTGATTTGATGATATTATTTGAGGGAGATAATATCGGTATTAAATTGTTTGTTTGTTTTATGTGCTTATAGGTTAAGAATGACTGTGACCCCACTTTATGATATACTTAAGGATGAAAACTCACCGGTTCCATATAGTAATGATTGGGAACGAAATCTGGACATTGTTCAGACTGTTGAGCTTTCCGAATCCACTGTTGTCCCAACTGATGAGGACATTAAGGATGACCTCAGGAAGATGTTGAGACATAGCGTGGAAGCCGGACAAGAGGTGATTAACATACTCACAGAATCCTCTCTCAATGAGTCCCTTAAAAGGGATTCGGCGAAAGCGGAGTTTGTGCGTAAGTTAAGAGAATCACAAGCTTTTGTGGCAAGGCTAAAGGAAAAGCGTGCAAAGAAGCCCAGTGGTTTAAAACCACGGATTGGGAGAGGCAAGCCCTTGGGCAGATGCTTTCGATGCAAGCAGTTTGGGCACTGGAGGTCTGATTGTCCTCTCATCAAAGGTACGAAATTTTCCTTAGTCACTGAAACATTGTCAGCGGTGATATCTACCAGCACCTGGTGTGTAGATACGGGCGCCGTTGACCATGTCTGCAATTCATTGCAGGGGTTCCAGGAAACCCGGAGACTTAGAGAGGGAGAGATCGTGGTCTACATGGGCAATGCCGCGAAGGTGGCGGTTGTTGCAGTGGGAGACATTCACTTACGCTTTAGTAGTGATAGGGTTTTAGTTTTACAAAATTGTCTTTATGTACCGAATTTTAGAAAGAATTTAATTTCAGTTTCTAAGTTAATTCTGAATGGATATTCTGTTTCTTTTGATCACTCTGTGGTCATAAGAAGAAATAGTGAGATTGTCTGTTCTGGTACATTGATAGACGATTTGTATGTTCTAAATCCTGAGTCTAACACGATGCAACTAACCGAGAGTAATAACATGTCTACGAACACCAATAAGAGAAAGGAACCTTCTAAAATGAATCAATTATACTTGTGGCATCTAAGGCTAGTTCATATTAATTCGAATAGAATTCAAAGGTTGAAAGCTGATGGTCTCATTAGCGGCATAGAAGGAGAGGACCTTCCAACCTGCGAATCCTGTTTGGAGGGTAAAATGACCAAGCGTTCTTTTTCTGGTAAAGGACGGAGATCCGAACAAGTATTGGATTTGATTCACTCTGATGCATGCGGACCTATGTCTACCCAGGCAAGAGGAGGGTACGAATATTTCATCACTTTTACTGATGATTATTCAAGGTATGGATTTGTATACCTGATGCGCCGCAAGAGCGAATCCTTTGACAAGTTCAAGGAATTCAAGGCTCTTGTGGAGAACCTTCATGGTAAATCTATAAAATGCCTGCGATCTGATCGCGGAGGCGAGTACCTGTCTGGAGAATTCAAGGCATACTTGGCAGAGAATGGGATTGATTCTCAAATGACTTCACCATACACTCCTCAGCAGAATGGTGTGTCAGAACGAAGGAATAGGACTCTTATGGAGATGGTACGTTCAATGATGAGTTACTCGGATTTACCTATTATGTTCTGGGGATATGCCTTAGAAACAACGGCGCACATTCTGAACTTGGTTCCATCTAAAACAGTTCCTTCAACACCCATGGAACGTTGGAGCGGGCGCAAGCCTAGCCTGAGACACGTTCGGATCTGGGGGTGTCCTGCACACGTGTTGAAGACAGGGGCTGATAAGTTAGAACCTCGTACTGAAGTGCAGTTGTTTGTAGGATATCCTAGAGGAACTAAGGGTGGCATGTTCTATAGTCCTACGGACCAGAAGATCGTTATAAGTACTAACGCTCGGTTTCTAGAGGAAGACTATGTCATGGACCACAAGCCCAAAAGTGACATAATGTTTGATGAGTTGAGAGGTAACAAAGAAGACTTAGATACAGCCAAACCGAGTGTAGATACACCACTAGAACCTGCACCTAATACTGTCACTGTTGATACACCGGAACGCCGTCGTAGTGGGAGGGTTGTTAAACAACCAGACAGATGGATTGGACTGGGTGAGTCCTCGGACTCAGCACCGGAGTTCATGAAATCGATCCCTGGACCTATGATGAGGCGGTACAAGATATAGATGCGCCTTCTTGGAAGAAAGCGATGAAATCCGAAATAGAATCTATGGATTCTAATAAAGTCTGGGATCTTGTAGAACCACCAAGCGGCGTAAAGCCAATTGGGTGTAAATGGGTCTACAAGAGAAAGAGAGGATCTGACGGAAAGGTTGAAACCTTTAAAGCTCGGCTTGTTGCGAAAGGATATACTCAGAAAGAGGGAATCGATTATGAGGAGACCTTTTTGCCAGTAGCCAAGATAAAGTCGATCCGGATTCTCTTATCCATAGCAGCTCATATGGATTATGGGGTGTGGCAAATGGATGTCAAGACAGCTTTCCTAAATGGAAGTCTTGACGAGACGATTTATATGAAACAACCAGAAGGATTCATTGCTAAGGGGCGAGATCATCTAGTGTGCAAGCTTAATCGATCCATTTATGGATTGAAACAAGCCTCGAGATCGTGGAACCTGCGGTTTGATGAAGTAGTCCAATCTTTTGGATTCATTCAAAGCATGGACGAATCGTGTGTGTATTGGAAACGTGATGGAAAGAAAGTGGTGTTCCTCGTGCTTTATGTAGACGACATACTTCTCATTGGCAACAGTGTAAAGATGTTGTCAGACATAAAGGGATGGTTGTCTAGACAATTCGATATGAAAGAGTTGGGAGAAGTTGGACATGTTCTAGGGATCAAAGTTATAAGGGATCGCCGGAATAGAACATTGTATCTTTCCCAGCAGTCTTACATAGACACGATTCTAGCTCGCTTTAACATGCAAGATTCCAAGAAGGGTGATCTGCCCTTCAGTAAAGGAACTTATCTTTCTAAGGAGATGTGTCCTCAGACACAGAAGGAGAAAGATGAAATGAAAGCGGTTCCCTACGCTTCGGCTGTGGGAAGTTTAATGTATGCAATGTTATGCACGAGGCCTGATATCTGTTATGCAGTTGGCATAGTAGCAAGATATCAGAGTAACCCTGGAAAGGCTCATTGGACTGCCGTAAAGAGCATTTTCAAGTATTTGCGAAATACTAAGGATTATGTTCTGAGAAACGGAGCAGACAATCTGATTCCTTTGGGTTACACAGATTCGGATTTCCAAGCTGATAAGGACCGGTGTAAGTCGACATCAGGCTATGTGTACACTTTGGGAGGTGGAGCCGTATCATGGAAGAGTGTTAAGCAAAAGTGCATTTCAGACTCTACCATGGAAGCTGAATATGTTGCAGCCTCAGAGGCAGCGAAAGAGTCAGTATGGTTCCTTAATTTCCTCCAGGACTTAGATGTGATTCCGAGTTTGCCCAAGGCTATGAAAATTTATTGTGACAATAGCGGTGCAGTGGCAAACAGTAAGGAACCACGGTCCCATAGTGCTACGAAACACATAGAGCGCAAGTACCACCTGATTCGAGACATCGTCAAGAGGGGCGATGCAGTAGTCACCAAGATAGCTTCGGAGGACAACCTAGCGGACCCTTTCACAAAGATACTTCCTAAGGAAGTATATTTCAAGCACTGGGAGGGTTTGGGAGTCAGAAGTTTGGAAGATAAGACTAGACCTTAGTATAAGTGGGAGAATGTTGGAGTAGTATACTTAATGTCTAGATTTGAGTATTCTGAACTCCTTGTACACTATCATTTATCTATTGAAATAAACATTCATTTGCTTTTTAATTAATTGTTAATTAAATATATGCAAATTATAGTCCTAGATTATATACGTTGTAGTTAGTATGGTGTGCGCCGTCACACAGAAGATCATACTATCGGTTACTCGTATTTAATCGAACAGTTGCTCACGACCTAGATGGACACGGACCAAGCCATCGGTATAGTCATTGTGTGAGAGAGAAAATAATTTGTCTTAATTATTTTATCACACTTGTACACTTGGTGTATTGAGCGGATCGCTTGAGACTTATCAATTAGGATTGCTCTGTGATAATTGATTTAAGTCTCGGAGTATTTTATTTTTAATCCCTGAAACAATTGCGAGTGTGTGTATTTAATATAAGTGACTTTGATTTTCCAAAGGAATTAACCGATTTAATTATTGGGTTAATTACCGTTTGAGTTGGGTCACTATATTTTATATATGACATGCCGTGAATTCTTGAAGGGACAGTGTATCCCGGAAGGGTTGATAATATCCCCGAGATGAGCTCATAAGAATTTATTATGTAAACCTCGCGAGTGGATTTGTTCCCGCATAATAAATAAGGTTGAGTGGTACTATTCTCGGATATAAGAGATGAATAAATTTATTAAGCAATAAATAAATTTTATTCATGGATATTTAAATCTTAAATACACGGAATAAATAATACTAACCGGAGAAATATTATTCGACATAATATGGGTAAATATTGGGAGTGCAATTTTATTTATATAGTGGAAAATAAATAAAATTAATATTGATAAGGATTAATAGATTTGGGCTGGGCTCAATTTAATCTTCAATATTAGAAGCCTAATATTCCACCTCCTTTAGATCCCCTACGTAGCCTATAAAAGCACTACATGGCCTTCATAAATCATAAGACAAGAATATCATTATTTGATAGTTCTAGAGAGTTGAAGGAGATCCATAGGAGTTCGATAGATCGTCGCCCACCCGACGTTCGAACGGAGAGCAAGGAATACGTGGGAAGATTCAAAGGTGTTTGATTTCGTTTCTCCGAACAACGAATCGAAGGTATAATATCTAAACATCCTTGATATTATTTTGATTTGAATTTATTGAAAATACCGTAGAACGAAGATCCGAAAGTCGAACCCGGATTAGACGAACGATCACGCGGTGGTGGCGAAGCCACCGGACCGCGGGGATCGCCCGCTAGGGTTTGGCGGCGCGCGGGAGGATCGACCCTCGGCTGGGCCGAGGGCTTGCGATCGATCACGGGGATCGATCGCTGGGCACGGGCTGGTGCCGTGCCCGACCCCACCTGGACGGTGGGGACCTCCAGACGGCGGCGAGTCGCCGGACTCGCCGCGGGGGGGGGGGGGGGGGGGGGGGCTGCTGGGCAGCCCCGGCCGATCTGGGTGCGATCGGCGCGCGATCGCATGAACCCCGCGCTCGCGGGGGTTCGGTCTGGGGGCAGCCGCGTGCCTTCGGGTGCGTGGTCTCCTCGGCTGGACTCCGGCGCGTTCGTCGGCGTTCGTGTGATCTCCGACGAAGGGTTTGATCGGGTTATTGGTTTCCGCATAATTTTTAATAGCCCGGGATATCAAATTCCAACACGTGGTTCATTAGATGGATGTCAAAACCGCGTTTTTGAATGGAGAGCTAAAGGAAGAGATTTATATGACACAACCCGAGGGATTTGTTGTCAAGGGTCAAGAGCGTAAAGTGTGCAAGTTGAGAAAATCACTCTACGGTCTAAAGCAAGCACCTAAACAGTGGTATGAAAAATTTAACAACACTTTGATAACAAATGGATATATCGTGAACAATTCCGATTCATGTGTATATTCAAAAGTGATAGGATCAGATTCTGTGATTATCTGCCTATATGTTGATGACATGCTAATAATTGGTAATAACTTGAGCGTGATAGTTCAAACCAAAGAGTTTTTGTCATCACAATTTGAGATGAAGGATTTAGGAGAAGCTGATGTGATTCTTGGAGTCAAAGTGATTAGAACTCCTAATGGAATCTCCTTAACTTAATCTCATTATGTTGAAAAAGTGTTGAAGAAGTTTAACTGCTTTGATGCATTGTGTAAGAATTTGGGTAAGAGTGTTTCCCAAGAAGAGTATGCTAAGATTCTAGGAAGTGTTATGTTCCTTATGAACTGTACTCGACCAGACATAGCTTATGCTGTAAGTAGACTGAGTCGGTACACACATAGCCCCAGCGCTGAGCACTGGACTGCTATAACTCGATTATTAAAGTATCTCAAAGGAACTACTGACCTTTGCTTCAATTATGGTAGATATCCAGCGGTGCTGGAAGGATACTGTGACGCGAATTGGGTATCTGGTAATGATGAGATATGTTCTACTAGTGGTTATGTATTCACCATGGGTGGTGGAGCTGTTTCCTGGAAGTCTAGTAAACAGACTTGCATAGCACGCTCTACTATGAAATCTGAGTTTATAGCTCTTGAGTTAGCAGGACAAGAGGCAGAATGGTTGAGAAACCTTCTAGACGATGTGCCTATTTGGGAAGGAAGGCAAACACCGATTTCACTTCATTGTGATTCTCAAGCATCTCTTGGTGTTGCTAAAAACAGTGTTTACAACGCCAAAAAGAGGCACCTTCGAATACGGCACGCTGCAGTTAAACAACTCCTAGAGAATGGAGTGATTTCTTTAGACTACGTGAAGTCTGAAAGCAACCTGGCCGATCCTTTTACAAAGGGACAATCAAGACGACTAGTTGCCGACACATCTAAAGGTATGGGGCTTAAGGCCTTGAATCAAGCTAGTAAGAAAGCCTGATAAAAACGTATGAGATAGTTGAGCGAAATATACTATCGAGACTAGTCAAATTATAACTGTGTGAGAGTTATGATAAAGCTTATGAGAAAGCTTCTGCCACGAGAGACAAGGTAAACGCAGTGTTTAAAGTAATGCGTTGCACTTGATCGCGGAACGATTACATTTTGAGGGCATGATATGTGTTGTGGGGGCTATCGACCGAAGTTCAATAAAAGGAATTCAAATCGCAAGATATTCCTTTACTGTAAGTAGGTAGTTATCTCATGGCACTAAGACGACAATTCAAATCGAAAGATATTGACGTTTAAGTATTTACCCTCCTGTGCTTAGATGGTTTTGGGAGATGTTTTCCTTCACCCTTAGTGGGGGATTGTTGGAAATAAGGGAGTAGAAAAAATCCAAAAAAATGTGTTTGCTGAATTGTCCCACATAGGAAGATTATTAGACCACGCGCGCGCGCGCGCACGCTTGATCCAGATTCGTAATTTGGGATTTGGTGCGGATAAGCCTCCTATCTTTTTATTCAAACTAGCAGTTATGGTTTGAATTGATTTCAGTAATACTGACATTAATTACGGAGATAATGACGCGAGATTAATGCCTTGATTGTTGTTGTTACGAGATTAATGTGTGATCTCGTCAGTTGCTGGAATCAATGGACGAGGAGTAAAGTCGGGCTTGACTGAGTACGATTCCAATTCTATAAATACTCAAGCCTTCTCATTATCAGAGACACAACACACAACTCGCTTCTTCTCTCATTTTACATACATCTCTGAATATCTAAACACTGTTGTTCTAAACCGTTCCAAGGCTTACAGCCTTGAGTGGGCAAGTCTGTATGCTGTAGTGTAAACCTTGGGGAACTACCTGTTACTCGCTGATCGCCACCCCGGTCGTACCGAAATAGTTTTCAAGGCAGTGGTTCACCACGACACTACGAAATTGCTGTGCTGCTGTTCTTTCATTCTCGGTACTCTCTAAATTGTTACGTTATTTTATTCCTACAGAGTTTGCACTTGATCCACCGTATCAATGGTCACAATTTTTTTATATAAATTATAAGAAAAGTAAAATTATTGATTAGGGATGGACATAGTAGTAGTAACATTTTAGTAACTAATTTAGAACTTGGCATATTTATATGTAAAATTTGGAAAGTTTCAAGAATTCAAAATCTCTCTCATATCTCGGCTTATTTGGTTATATAAAAAGCAATAGAATTTTTGGAAAACAAGCAACTTATTTTTTACTACCCATTTTTAATCAAAAAATAAAGTCTCTTAAAATTCTTGTGAATAAAATTTACAAATATACTATCTCATATTGGTCTATTAGATGCTACACTTGATTTATTACTCTCGTGACATCTTAACTGTAGATGCATACACGTAGATCTGTGTGATTGTGTGTGCACTTTTATAAAATAATATTAAATCTATATTATTAGACGGATAGTGTACTCATACGGGTGTACCATAGGTAAAACCATCTCATATACAAATAGATAATTATATTAATTAAAAAAGACATTTTATTAAAGGTTTCGAGGTTAATTATAACTTTTTAAGAAGTTTTGAGGGTTAAATAATTTTAAACTTTAGTAGATTTTATGCTTAGTAGAATGTCGATTTAATCGATGCTACATTAGAGGATATTTGACTCAACCGTTCTCTTAAGTTGTCTCGTAATATTTTAAAAAAATATTTTACTCTTTCTTTTTTGTAATAATGTTAAGGAGAAATTAGTCACGAAAATTAAGATAATATAGTGGTAGAGCTGCACATCCAGTTCGGTTCGACCCTGAAACGACCGGTTCGGAACCTGAATCGGAACCGGATAACCCTGAACCGACCGGTTCGGAACCTGAACCTGAACCTTGGACAGGTTTTAACCGGTCCGGGTTAGGTTCTTTAACCGGTCCGGGTTAGGTTCTTTAACCGGTTCGGGTTAGGTTCAAGGCTGATCTGGTCCGGTTCCGAACCTGAACCGGCAAGTTCTGCCCGAATAATATTTTTTTTTTAATTTTTTTTTAATGTATTCATGGATACTAATTAAAAATAAACTTATTTACAATATTTTTAAAAAATTTAATTTTTAAATTTAAATTTACTAAATATTTGAATTTGAAATTTGAAAAAATTAGTCCTTATTTGATCTTATGGTCTATATTCAATTATATTTGAAAAACTAGCCGACTAGTTAAGTTAGGTAAGTGAGGTAAGTAAGAACTACGTGGACATTAATTTCAAAACGAGGATATGTAGGCACTTTAATTTGGTATCGAAAAATAAATATTTTATTTTATTTTTCGATATTAAAATTATTCTCAAGTTTAATTTTTATTTAAATTTTATTTTAAGAACTACGTGGACTTTGATTCCTCAACGAGGATATGCTGGGCCGAGGGCTTGCGATCGATCACGGGGATCGATCGCTGGGCACGGGCTGGTGCCGTGCCCGACCCCACCTGGGCAGGGGGGGGGGGGGGGGGGCTGCTGGGCAGCCCCGGCTGATCGCTGGGTGCGATCGGCGCGCGATCGCATGAACCCCGCGCTCGCGGGGGTTCGGCCTGGGGGCAGCCGCGTGCCTTCGGGTGCGTGGTCTCCTCGGCTGGACTCCGGCGCGTTCGTCGGCGTTCGTGTGATCTCCGGCGAAGGGTTTGATCGGGTTATTGGTTTCCGCATAATTTTTAATAGCCCGGGATATCAAATTCCAACAATTGGTATCAGAGCGTGGTTTACGTTCGCGGTATTTTCGATAAAATTGTTCTACCTTGCAGGGTTCCGACTATTATGGCTCAATTTATTATTCGTTTAATTTATTTTGTCATGATTGTTGGTTTTATTAAACTCTCGGACATGTCGAGATTCGTTTTTGGTGGTGAATGCTTGTAATAGTAAAAATTCGGGGGTTGACCGAATTTAGGATTTATTATTATGTTCATCGTTTTTCCGGAAATTGTATAGGGTCGATTTCATGTATAGAATCGATACCGGAATTGTAATTTAGATTATGTAATTTATTTTGCGATTGGATCGATGAATCAAAGACCGCCGGAGAAGACGAAGTGACGAGAAGACGAAGGACCACGGATCGATCAATCCCCATGATCGATCCCGAAGGGGATCGATCGACCCACGGCCGAGAGTGGGCTGTCCGCGGGAGCCCCGGCCACGCCGGCCACCAGTGGAGGTGGCGCGTGGGCCGGGCGGCGGCGGCGCGTGAGCCTCGGTAGGCGTGCGGTCGAAAGGGGGTGCGCGGGAGCCCTAGGGTTTTCGTGTCCTCCCGAAGATCCAATTTCCTAATTTGATTCGGATTTTTCTTTTTTTAGTACTCCTATTTTTTTGGGAACTCTCATGGATAAGGAAAAGAATCAATTTGGAATTAATTAGGATTCCTATTGTTTTATTTCTATTATGGAAATATTCATGGATTAGGAATCTAATTAATTTTCTATTAATTTATTTCCTATTTGATTATTCCTATTATTGGGAATTTTCATTAGATGGAAATTAATTAATTATGGAAAGAAGAAGAGTCCTAATTTATTTTATTTCCTTATTCCATTATAGAAATCTTCTAGAATATTCCAAGTGGGTCTTGGATAGATTATTCTAGAGATTTAATGGAGTAGAAAAGAAAATAAAAATAAATAAAAATATTAATAATATTTAATTTTATTTTCGATATATTCGATTGACTTAATTTTTGAATTAAGTAACTTTTGGATTAATTGAAAATGAATAGATTTAAATATTGGAAATTAATATTCTCGTCACATGGAGCATTCAAGAAACGAAGACTGAAGACTAGAAGATGCGTACGGAGATGTGATAAAGCCATAATAGTCGGAAAATAATATTCTAGTATTATTTTGATTATGTGATAATACTATGTGCTTTATTCCATGTATGCATGCTATATGTGTTTACTTTATGCACTAGATAGCGTATCCCTTTATTGTAAAAAGTTAAGTGGGAGAGGGTATGGAAACATACCCATGGTCTCCATTGCTGCTCTCTTGGTGACTTTTATAAACTTTTGAAGTTTATATAGATAAGTTATTGGAGGAGAGTTCTTGTAATTCCTCTTACGAGAAACATTGATTAAGTTTATCAAACAATGCCTAATTTGTCTTTCCAAAGCTGATTTCAAGTCGACTCATTCTCACCCCGGGGAGTGGAATGGAGCCAGAGCCACTTGGTCATGTAGAGGACACAAATTAGAGACCTTCGTACCATTCTTTGATAGATGGATCGATTGTCTGCTCGGCTCCCTCATTTATGAGAGATAGGGTTGTTCGCATGGTGAATCACTGGTAAGAAACTTCGAGTTTCACTTATGATTCTCCACGTCTTGATTTACAAGATTGAATGAATCAAGTAATTGGGAGTCAATTGTAAAAGTCTTTTAGTGTAGTAAACGTTCACACTATCGTGGCTTGCTACTCCTACCTAGATTCGCTTTCCTAATTTATTCGGTTTTCCTATTTGAGTTTTTCCTATTTTTGGGAATTCTCATGGATTAGGAAAAGAATTAATTAATATTAATTTTATTCCTTATTCTATTATGAAAGTCTTCTAGAGTATTCCGAGTTCTACTTGGAATAGGATCCTAGAGATTTAATAGAATTAGAAAGGAATAATAATTAATTTAGGGATAATTTATTTCCTAATTGATTATTTCTATTTTATGGGAATTTTCATAGTAATGGAAATTAATTAATCTTGGAAAGTAGAAGAGTCCTAATTTATTTTATTTCCTTATTCTATTATAGAAGTCTTCTAGAATATTTCAAGTTTGACTTGGATAGATTATTCTAGAGATTTAATAGAATTAGATGGGAAAATAAATAAATAAAAATATTAATAATATTTAATTTTATTTTTGATTTATTCGATTGACTTAATTTTTGAATTGAGTATCTTTTGGATTTATTAAAAATAAATAGATTTAAATATTGGGATTAATATTCTCGTCACATGGAGCATTCAAAAACGAAGACTGAAGACTAGAAGAAGCATACGGAGATGGAATAAAGCCATGATAGTCGGAAAATAATTTTTCTAGCATTATTTTGACTATGTGCTATGTGCTTTATTACTTGTATGCATGCTTATGTGTTTAATTATGCATTAGATAGCGTATCCCTTTGTTATAAAAAGCTAAGTGGGAGAGGGGATGGAAACATTCCCATGGTCTCCATTACTGTTCTCTTGGTGACTCTTATGGACTTTTGAAGTTCGTATAGAAGTGTCATTGTAGGAGAATTCTTGTAATTCCTTTTACAAGAAACATTGATTAAGTTTATCAAACAATGCCTAATTTGTCTTTCTGAAACTGACTTCAAGTCGACTCATTCTCACCCCGGGGAGTGGAATGGAGCCAGAGCCACTTGGTCATGTGGATGACACAAATTAGAGACATTCGTACCATCCTTTTAAGGTGGATCGATTGTCTGCTCGGCTCCCTCATCTAATGAGAGATAGGGTTGTTCGCATGGTGAATCACTGGTTAGAAACTTCGAGTTTCACTTATGATTCCCCGCGTCTTGATTTACGAAATCGAATGCTTCAAGTAATTGGATGTCAATTGTATAAATCTTTTGGTGTAGTAAACGTCCACACTATCGTGGCTTGCTGCATTGAATGGGATTTTAGAACGATTGATGTTGACAGTTATAGAAGAAAGTATAGGATCGTGTGTTAACGTAAACGTCCACACTATCGTGGCTTGCGGTAATATGCGAGTTCCAAAAATCTTCTTAGATACTGAGTAATGGTTTACACTTAGGTACGCTCTATAGTATTCTTCCCATCGAAGTAACGCTATAGTGATGTACGACCAAAGCAAATCTAATTGCTAAATCATTTGGATGGGTAAACGTCCACACTATCGTGGCTTGCCTTATCTGATGGGATTTTAGATCTAATTAGTGATTTAATGATATTATTAAGGGGAGATAATATCGGATATTAAATTAATTGTTTGTTTAAATGTGCTTATAGGTTTAGAGAATAGCTATGAATCCACTTGAGTTAATACTTGAGGAATTTGACGCACTGGTTCCATACTGTGTTGAATGGAAAGAAGGGTTAGACATTGCTCAGACTGTAAAGGAGTACAAAGACGTACTCAGTGAAACTTGTCCTCCTGGACTCACCATTAACTCAACTGAAGATGAGATTTTTGACTTTGAAAAATGGGATAGTGCTCGTTCATTAGCCATTAATCATGATGTCATGCTTAAACTCAAGTTGATGTTTGGACATGATGGGGAGGCTAGAAAAGAGGCGATGAGGATACTCATAAAGATCTGTTACTTCGATGAAACACTTGATCATGTTTTTGAGATGATGGATCTTTTAGACGAGTTGAAACAATCGCAAGCTCTTATAGCCAAAGCCAAAGGTTTCGGACCTAAAGGCAAAGGAAAGGAGAAGAAGACAAGGGGGTCCGATGGTCCTAAGGGACTTGGACCAAAGGGAGGGATAAAGAAGCCTTCTGGCAAATATCCCCAAGGGAAGCAGTCTGAGTACTGGGGGTCTACATCTTGTCCTCTCAGAGGTACGAATTTTTCTTTAGTCGTAAAAACATAGTCAGCGGTATTATCTACCAGAATTCTGGTGTGTAGATATGGAACCACTGACGGTATGTGCATTTTTGAATGCAGGGGTTCCAGAAAACCCGGCGACTTAGAGAAGGAGAGTTCGAGTCTACACGGGCAAAAGCTGTAGAGGAGGCAGCTGTTGCGGTGGAAGACATTTATCTGCTTTAGTAGTTAAATAGGATTTCATTTCAAGATTATTGCATTATGTACCCTCTATTTTAGAAAGAACGTTTTGTTCTGGATTTCTATTATTTATGAATGGATATTTTATTTCTTTAATCATTGGATGATTTTGATAAGAAATGATGGCATTATCTATTCTGGTACATTAGATAGCAATATATGAATGATAGATCCTAAGTCTACCACGATGCAACAAACCGTTCTATAACTTGTTTTACTTGATTAGATATGTTTCTTTATTAAATCATTATACTTGTGAATTCTTGTACTTAGTAGTATTTTCAAATAAAATTCAAAAGGTCGAAATTGATTTGATCAATTATAGTTGAAGGAATGGACCTTCCGACCTGAGAATTAAATTTGGAGGATAATACATCTAAGCAAACCTTTCTTCATAAAGGATAGAATTCGGACCTAGTATTAGAAATGATTAAATATGCAGACACATGTGTGAATTAGAAAGGCACGACTAGTTCTTTTTCCAAGAATACTCAAATGGATTAGAGTACTTAGATGTGCCATAAAAGCAAAGTGTTTTGACTAGTCAATGGACACAAAGCTATTATGGGGAACCATTAAAGTATATCCATTAGAAACCTGCGACTCCGTCGCGGAGGCCATCGCCTATCTAAATAACACATAGCATAATCAAAGATTGGGATTCAATCCCAAAGGGCCGCGCCATACACTCACGTGTAGAGATGGTGCGTTGAAAATAAGAAATGGAAATCTAAAAGTAAGAGAGAACGAGTTGTTCGGAACTACCTATGTTCTATGGATATTTCTGGAGACGATAACACATTCTGTGTGATTGTAGGATATCCTAGATGAACGAAGTATTGTGTGTTCTATAGTACTATGAGCCAGAAGAACTTTCGTTCGGTTCATAGAGGAAGACTATTAGATGAACCACAAAGCCTGAACTGAATTAATACCTTGGAATGAGGGAAAAGACAAAAGACTGGGAACCAGCCAAACCGAGTAGAAGTACACCACACACTGCACCTATTGTTATTACTGTTATACACTGGGATGCCATTGCAGTGGGAGGTTGTTGAACAACCGGAGATATTCATAAGACTAGAGGAGTTCGGACTCTGGATCTAGTAAACATGAAATCGATCCCTAGCTCTGCATAAAGGCAGTACTAGATCTAAATGAGCCTGCTTGGAAAACAATAAGGATTATTGTTAAGAGGCTAGATCATTTAGAGTACGAGCTTAGTAAATCCATTCATGGATGGTTACAAAGCTGTGAATCGTGGAACTTGCGAATTGATGAGATAATCCATTCGATGGATTCATCAAAAGGCAGAGACGATAAGTGTATTGGAGACGTAATGGAAACAAGGTGGTGTTTCTCGGAGATTTTATGTAGATAGTATTTTATCATTGGCAACAATGTAAAGATATTATCAGGCATAAAATAATGGTTGTCTAAATAAATCGGGATATAAGATTAAGTAGAAGTTAGAGCATGTTCTTAAGATCTTATGATCTAGGGATAAGAACATTGTACTTCTCCTGGATATCTTATACGATTATGGTTTGTTTTAACATGCATAATTCTGAGAAAGGTCGTTGCCTTTCAGAAACAGAACATGTATATCTATCTAAGGTCATGTGTTTCGAACACATAAAGGAGATAGATGATACTAAGCAGTTTCCTACACCTAGTGTGGAAAGCTTAAATGCAATGTTAGAAAACAAGAACCTGATATCAACTATGCGGTTAGCGTAGTGGGAGGATATCAAAGTAATCTGGACAAGAGATATTCGAATGCTGTAAGAGTACTTGGTTGTACTGGATTACTAAGCAAGACGAAATCTTCTTAGATTACAGTTTCTCAGATTTCAAATCAGAGAAGGACCAGTGTAAGTCGATATCAGGCTATGTGTTCACTTTTTGGAAAAGGTGGAACCTTTAATATGTAAAGAGTGATAAGCAGGATGCTTCTCAGGCTCTCTCATAACCGAATAGCAGCCTCAGAGGCAGCGGAAGTTTTGGTTAGGTTCCGGGATAACCTCTGAGACTTGGAAATGACTCTTAGTTTATCAAAGGCTATTTTATAGCGGTGCATGATAAACTGGAAGAAGTCATAAGTCTAAAAGTGATGATAACACATAGAGCAAGTACCACCTGATACGAGTCATCGTCAGGGAGACGACGTAGTAGTCACCAAGATAACTTCAGAGCGGCAACCTAGAGTGCTCATTCACATAGTACTTCTCGGAAGTACACTTTAAGCACGTGATGAGTATGGGAACCGGGAGTTTGGAGGAAATGACTAGACCTTAGTACAAGTGGGAGATTGTTGGAATTGTGTACTTAATGTCTAGATTTAAGTAACGGTAAACTCCCGATCATAGCATTTAATCTATTAAATTAACAAACAATTATTTGCGTTTAATTATTATTAATTAAATATATGCAAATTATAGTCCTGGATTTTATACGTTGTAGTTAGTATGGTGCAAGCATGGGCGCACAGAAGATCATACTATCGGTTACTCGTATTTAATCAAACAGTTGCTCACGACCTAGATGGACACGGACCAATCCATCGGTATAGTCGTTGTGTGAGAGAGAAAATAATTTATCTTAATTATTTTATCACACTTGTACACTCGGTGTATTGAGCGGATCGTTGAGACTCATCGATTAGGATTGCCGGCGATAATCGATTCGAGACTCAGTGTATTTTATTCTTAATCCCCGATATTATTGCGGGTGTATATATTTAATATAAGTAACTTTGATTTACCAAAGGAATTAACCGATTTTATTATTGGGTTAATTTCCGGTTAAGTTGGGTCACTATATTTTATATATGACATGCCGTGAATAATTGACCGGACAGTGTATCCCGTAAGGGTTGATAATATCCCCGAGATGAGTTCATAAGGAATTATTGTGTAAACCTCATGAGTGGATTCGTTCCGCGCAATAATTAAGGTTGAATGGTACTAGTCTCGGATTAAAGAGATGAATAAATTAATTAGCAATAAATTAATTTTATTCATGGATATTTAAATCTTAAATACACGGAATAAATAAATACTACCGGAGAAATATTATTTGAAATAATATGGTTTAATATTGGGAGTGCAATTAATTTATATAGTGGAAAATAAATTAATTAATATTGATAAGGATTAATGGACTTGGGTAGTGGGCTCAATTTAATCTTCAATATTGGAAGCCCAATATTCCACCTCCTTTAGATCCCCTACGTAGCCTATAAAAGCACTACATGGCCTTCATAAATCATAAGAAAAGATTATCATACTTGATATTCTAGAGAGTTGAAGGAGATCCATAGGAGTTCGATAGATCGTCGCCCACCCGACGTTCGAACGAAGTGCAAGGAATACGTGGGAAGATCCAAGGGTCTTCAACTTGATTTCGTTTCTCCGCACAACGAATCAAAGGTACAATCATAAACTCCTTCTTGTGAATTTATGTGATTTAATTGTGATATATGCATGAACACTAGATCCGGGAAAACGACGAACTTCGGGGACGGGGATTCGAGATCCCCGGCGAACGTTCGAAGGACCCTCGGCTGGGAGCCGAGGGGTGCGATCGAACCTAGGGTTCGATCGCGGCGATCCGCGCGAAGGGACCCCGGCTGGACACCGGGGCGTGCGATCGAGCTGGGCTCGATCGCGGGGGCGAGCCGCGGCTGATGCCGCGGTGGTCAGCTGGGCTGACCGCCCCTCCCGACGGCGTGGGCGGTGAAGTCGCCGGACTCACCGCCCCGGGGCTGCCGGAGCAGCCCCACGCGATCGATGATGATCGCGAGCCTGCGGTGGGGCTCGGCTAGGGTTTCGGCCGCGGGTTCATCCCGCGGCGATTCTTCGGTTGAGCTCCGGACATCGTGTGGTTCGCGTTCGTGGATCCGACTCGCGGGAGAAAATCGGCTGGGGGCGGGCTGCGTGTCTTCGGGCGCGTAGTCTCCAAAGGTCGGACTCCTGCGGATGAGTCGGGGATCCAGTTTCCGGCGACGGGATTTCGTTCGGGGTTATCGGTTCCGCAATTTTGATACCCCGGGACATCGAAACCCAGCAATTGGTATCAGAGCGTTTGGTTCGTGTTCATGTATGTATTCAGTTGTGTTCTACCTTGCAGGGATTCCGACTATCATGGTTTAATTAATTGTTAATTATTCGTTTAATTAATTGCTATTTAATTTACCATGATTGTTCGTTTATTAAACTCTCGGACATGTCGAGATTCGTTTTGTGTGGATGAATGCTTGTAATAGTAAAAATTCGGGGGTTGACCGAATTTAGATTTATTATTATTGTTCTATGTTTTCCGGAAAATGTATAGGGTCGATTTCATGTATAGAATCGATACCGGAATTGTAAATTTATTTCTTGTAATTTATTTACGTTGGATCGATGCCGAGATGACCGCCGGAGAACGCGTGTGACGAAGAAGACGAAGAGGACGAAGGACCGGGATCGATCAACTCCTCTTGATCGACCCCAATCGATCGACCCTAGGGGAGGGGGCCGATCGCCCTCGGCTAGGGCTTCCGCCGGCGACGGCGGCGGCTGGTGGCTGGCTGGGCGGCGGTGCTCCTCCGCGGGGGGTCGGCCGATGATGGTGGGGTGGTGCGGGAACTCCCATCCCGTGCTACTCCTACCTAGATTCGCTTTCCTAATTTATTCGGTTTTCCTATTTGAGTTTTTCCTATTTTTGGGAATTCTCATGGATTAGGAAAAGAATTAATTAATATTAATTTTATTCCTTATTCTATTATGAAAGTCTTCTAGAGTATTCCGAGTTCTACTTGGAATAGGATCCTAGAGATTTAATAGAATTAGAAAGGAATAATAATTAATTTAGGGATAATTTATTTCCTAATTGATTATTTCTATTTTATGGGAATTTTCATAGTAATGGAAATTAATTAATCTTGGAAAGTAGAAGAGTCCTAATTTATTTTATTTCCTTATTCTATTATAGAAGTCTTCTAGAATATTTCAAGTTTGACTTGGATAGATTATTCTAGAGATTTAATAGAATTAGATGGGAAAATAAATAAATAAAAATATTAATAATATTTAATTTTATTTTTGATTTATTCGATTGACTTAATTTTTGAATTGAGTATCTTTTGGATTTATTAAAAATAAATAGATTTAAATATTGGGATTAATATTCTCGTCACATGGAGCATTCAAAAACGAAGACTGAAGACTAGAAGAAGCATACGGAGATGGAATAAAGCCATGATAGTCGGAAAATAATTTTTCTAGCATTATTTTGACTATGTGCTATGTGCTTTATTACTTGTATGCATGCTTATGTGTTTAATTATGCATTAGATAGCGTATCCCTTTGTTATAAAAAGCTAAGTGGGAGAGGGGATGGAAACATTCCCATGGTCTCCATTACTGTTCTCTTGGTGACTCTTATGGACTTTTGAAGTTCGTATAGATGTGTCATTGTAGGAGAATTCTTGTAATTCCTTTTACAAGAAACATTGATTAAGTTTATCAAACAATGCCTAATTTGTCTTTCTGAAACTGACTTCAAGTCGACTCATTCTCACCCCGGGGAGTGGAATGGAGCCAGAGCCACTTGGTCATGTGGATGACACAAATTAGAGACATTCGTACCATCCTTTTAAGGTGGATCGATTGTCTGCTCGGCTCCCTCATCTAATGAGAGATAGGGTTGTTCGCATGGTGAATCACTGGTTAGAAACTTCGAGTTTCACTTATGATTCCCCGCGTCTTGATTTACGAAATCGAATGCTTCAAGTAATTGGATGTCAATTGTATAAATCTTTTGGTGTAGTAAACGTCCACACTATCGTGGCTTGCTGCATTGAATGGGATTTTAGAACGATTGATGTAGACAGTTATAGAAGAAAGTATAGGATCGTGTGTTAACGTAAACGTCCACACTATCGTGGCTTGCGGTAATATGCGAGTTCCAAAAATCTTCTTAGATACTGAGTAATGGTTTACACTTAGGTACGCTCTATAGTATTCTTCCCATCGAAGTAACGCTATAGTGATGTACGACCAAAGCAAATCTAATTGCTAAATCATTTGGATGGGTAAACGTCCACACTATCGTGGCTTGCCTTATCTGATGGGATTTTAGATCTAATTAGTGATTTAATGATATTATTAAGGGGAGATAATATCGGATATTAAATTAATTGTTTGTTTAAATGTGCTTATAGGTTTAGAGAATAGCTATGAATCCACTTGAGTTAATACTTGAGGAATTTGACGCACTGGTTCCATACTGTGTTGAATGGAAAGAAGGGTTAGACATTGCTCAGACTGTAAAGGAGTACAAAGACGTACTCAGTGAAACTTGTCCTCCTGGACTCACCATTAACTCAACTGAAGATGAGATTTTTGACTTTGAAAAATGGGATAGTGCTCGTTCATTAGCCATTAATCATGATGTCATGCTTAAACTCAAGTTGATGTTTGGACATGATGGGGAGGCTAGAAAAGAGGCGATGAGGATACTCATAAAGATCTGTTACTTCGATGAAACACTTGATCATGTTTTTGAGATGATGGATCTTTTAGACGAGTTGAAACAATCGCAAGCTCTTATAGCCAAAGCCAAAGGTTTCGGACCTAAAGGCAAAGGAAAGGAGAAGAAGACAAGGGGGTCCGATGGTCCTAAGGGACTTGGACCAAAGGGAGGGATAAAGAAGCCTTCTGGCAAATATCCCCAAGGGAAGCAGTCTGAGTACTGGGGGTCTACATCTTGTCCTCTCAGAGGTACGAATTTTTCTTTAGTCGTAAAAACATAGTCAGCGGTATTATCTACCAGAATTCTGGTGTGTAGATATGGAACCACTGACGGTATGTGCATTTTTGAATGCAGGGGTTCCAGAAAACCCGGCGACTTAGAGAAGGAGAGTTCGAGTCTACACGGGCAAAAGCTGTAGAGGAGGCAGCTGTTGCGGTGGAAGACATTTATCTGCTTTAGTAGTTAAATAGGATTTCATTTCAAGATTATTGCATTATGTACCCTCTATTTTAGAAAGAACGTTTTGTTCTGGATTTCTATTATTTATGAATGGATATTTTATTTCTTTAATCATTGGATGATTTTGATAAGAAATGATGGCATTATCTATTCTGGTACATTAGATAGCAATATATGAATGATAGATCCTAAGTCTACCACGATGCAACAAACCGTTCTATAACTTGTTTTACTTGATTAGATATGTTTCTTTATTAAATCATTATACTTGTGAATTCTTGTACTTAGTAGTATTTTCAAATAAAATTCAAAAGGTCGAAATTGATTTGATCAATTATAGTTGAAGGAATGGACCTTCCGACCTGAGAATTAAATTTGGAGGATAATACATCTAAGCAAACCTTTCTTCATAAAGGATAGAATTCGGACCTAGTATTAGAAATGATTAAATATGCAGACACATGTGTGAATTAGAAAGGCACGAGTAGTTCTTTTTCCAAGAATACTCAAATGGATTAGAGTACTTAGATGTGCCATAAAAGCAAAGTGTTTTGACTAGTCAATGGACACAAAGCTATTATGGGGAACCATTAAAGTATATCCATTAGAAACCTGCGACTCCGTCGCGGAGGCCATCGCCTATCTAAATAACACATAGCATAATCAAAGATTGGGATTCAATCCCAAAGGGCCGCGCCATACACTCACGTGTAGAGATGGTGCGTTGAAAATAAGAAATGGAAATCTAAAAGTAAGAGAGAACGAGTTGTTCGGAACTACCTATGTTCTATGGATATTTCTGGAGACGATAACACATTCTGTGTGATTGTAGGATATCCTAGATGAACGAAGTATTGTGTGTTCTATAGTACTATGAGCCAGAAGAACTTTCGTTCGGTTCATAGAGGAAGACTATTAGATGAACCACAAAGCCTGAACTGAATTAATACCTTGGAATGAGGGAAAAGACAAAAGACTGGGAACCAGCCAAACCGAGTAGAAGTACACCACACACTGCACCTATTGTTATTACTGTTATACACTGGGATGCCATTGCAGTGGGAGGTTGTTGAACAACCGGAGATATTCATAAGACTAGAGGAGTTCGGACTCTGGATCTAGTAAACATGAAATCGATCCCTAGCTCTGCATAAAGGCAGTACTAGATCTAAATGAGCCTGCTTGGAAAACAATAAGGATTATTGTTAAGAGGCTAGATCATTTAGAGTACGAGCTTAGTAAATCCATTCATGGATGGTTACAAAGCTGTGAATCGTGGAACTTGCGAATTGATGAGATAATCCATTCGATGGATTCATCAAAAGGCAGAGACGATAAGTGTATTGGAGACGTAATGGAAACAAGGTGGTGTTTCTCGGAGATTTTATGTAGATAGTATTTTATCATTGGCAACAATGTAAAGATATTATCAGGCATAAAATAATGGTTGTCTAAATAAATCGGGATATAAGATTAAGTAGAAGTTAGAGCATGTTCTTAAGATCTTATGATCTAGGGATAAGAACATTGTACTTCTCCTGGATATCTTATACGATTATGGTTTGTTTTAACATGCATAATTCTGAGAAAGGTCGTTGCCTTTCAGAAACAGAACATGTATATCTATCTAAGGTCATGTGTTTCGAACACATAAAGGAGATAGATGATACTAAGCAGTTTCCTACACCTAGTGTGGAAAGCTTAAATGCAATGTTAGAAAACAAGAACCTGATATCAACTATGCGGTTAGCGTAGTGGGAGGATATCAAAGTAATCTGGACAAGAGATATTCGAATGCTGTAAGAGTACTTGGTTGTACTGGATTACTAAGCAAGACGAAATCTTCTTAGATTACAGTTTCTCAGATTTCAAATCAGAGAAGGACCAGTGTAAGTCGATATCAGGCTATGTGTTCACTTTTTGGAAAAGGTGGAACCTTTAATATGTAAAGAGTGATAAGCAGGATGCTTCTCAGGCTCTCTCATAACCGAATAGCAGCCTCAGAGGCAGCGGAAGTTTTGGTTAGGTTCCGGGATAACCTCTGAGACTTGGAAATGACTCTTAGTTTATCAAAGGCTATTTTATAGCGGTGCATGATAAACTGGAAGAAGTCATAAGTCTAAAAGTGATGATAACACATAGAGCAAGTACCACCTGATACGAGTCATCGTCAGGGAGACGACGTAGTAGTCACCAAGATAACTTCAGAGCGGCAACCTAGAGTGCTCATTCACATAGTACTTCTCGGAAGTACACTTTAAGCACGTGATGAGTATGGGAACCGGGAGTTTGGAGGAAATGACTAGACCTTAGTACAAGTGGGAGATTGTTGGAATTGTGTACTTAATGTCTAGATTTAAGTAACGGTAAACTCCCGATCATAGCATTTAATCTATTAAATTAACAAACAATTATTTGCGTTTAATTATTATTAATTAAATATATGCAAATTATAGTCCTGGATTTTATACGTTGTAGTTAGTATGGTGCAAGCATGGGCGCACAGAAGATCATACTATCGGTTACTCGTATTTAATCAAACAGTTGCTCACGACCTAGATGGACACGGACCAATCCATCGGTATAGTCGTTGTGTGAGAGAGAAAATAATTTATCTTAATTATTTTATCACACTTGTACACTCGGTGTATTGAGCGGATCGTTGAGACTCATCGATTAGGATTGCCGGCGATAATCGATTCGAGACTCAGTGTATTTTATTCTTAATCCCCGATATTATTGCGGGTGTATATATTTAATATAAGTAACTTTGATTTACCAAAGGAATTAACCGATTTTATTATTGGGTTAATTTCCGGTTAAGTTGGGTCACTATATTTTATATATGACATGCCGTGAATAATTGACCGGACAGTGTATCCCGTAAGGGTTGATAATATCCCCGAGATGAGTTCATAAGGAATTATTGTGTAAACCTCATGAGTGGATTCGTTCCGCGCAATAATTAAGGTTGAATGGTACTAGTCTCGGATTAAAGAGATGAATAAATTAATTAGCAATAAATTAATTTTATTCATGGATATTTAAATCTTAAATACACGGAATAAATAAATACTACCGGAGAAATATTATTTGAAATAATATGGTTTAATATTGGGAGTGCAATTAATTTATATAGTGGAAAATAAATTAATTAATATTGATAAGGATTAATGGACTTGGGCAGTGGGCTCAATTTAATCTTCAATATTGGAAGCCCAATATTCCACCTCCTTTAGATCCCCTACGTAGCCTATAAAAGCACTACATGGCCTTCATAAATCATAAGAAAAGATTATCATACTTGATATTCTAGAGAGTTGAAGGAGATCCATAGGAGTTCGATAGATCGTCGCCCACCCGACGTTCGAACGAAGTGCAAGGAATACGTGGGAAAATCCAAGGGTCTTCAACTTGATTTCGTTTCTCCGCACAACGAATCAAAGGTACAATCATAAACTCCTTCTTGTGAATTTATGTGATTTAATTGTGATATATGCATGAACACAAGATCCGGGAAAACGACGAACTTCGGGGACGGGGATTCGAGATCCCCGGCGAACGTTCGAAGGACCCTCGGCTGGGAGCCGAGGGGTGCGATCGAACCTAGGGTTCGATCGCGGCGATCCGCGCGAAGGGACCCCGGCTGGACGCCGGGGCGTGCGATCGAGCTGGGCTCGATCGCGGGGGCGAGCCGCGGCTGATGCCGCGGTGGTCAGCTGGGCTGACCGCCCCTCCCGACGGCGTGGGCGGTGAAGTCGCCGGACTCACCGCCCCGGGGCTGCCGGAGCAGCCCCACGCGATCGATGATGATCGCGAGCCCGCGGTGGGGCTCGGCTAGGGTTTCGGCCGCGGGTTCATCCCGCGGCGATTCTTCGGTTGAGCTCCGGACATCGTGTGGTTCGCGTTCGTGGATCCGACTCGCGGGAGAAAATCGGCTGGGGGCGGGCTGCGTGTCTTCGGGCGCGTAGTCTCCAAAGGTCGGACTCCTGCGGATGAGTCGGGGATCCAGTTTCCGGCGACGGGATTTCGTTCGGGGTTATCGGTTCCGCAATTTTGATACCCCGGGACATCGAAACCCAGCATGTGATTGTGTGTGCACTTTTATAAAATAATATTAAATTTATATTATTAGACGGATAGTGTACTCATCCGGGTATACCATAGGTAAAACCATCTCATATACAAATAGATAATTATATTAATTAAAAAAGACATTTTATTAAAGGTTTCGAGGTTAATTATAACTTTTTAAGAAGTTTTGAGGGTTAAATAATTTTAAACTTTAGTAGATTTTATGCTTAGTAGAATGTCGATTTAATCGATGCTACATTAGAGGATATTTGACTCAACCGTTCTCTTAAGTTGTCTCGTAATATTTTAAAAAAATATTTTATTCTTTCTTTTCTGTAATAATGTTAAGGAGAAATTAGTCACGAAAATTAAGATAATATAGTGGTAGAGCTGCACATCCAGTTCGGTTCGACCCTGAAACGACCGGTTCGGAACCTGAATCGGAACCGAATAACCCTGAACCGACCGGTTCGGAACCTGAACCTGAACCTTGGACCGGTTTTAACCGGTCCGGGTTAGGTTCTTTAACCGGTCCGGGTTAGGTTCTTTAACCGGTTCGGGTTAGGTTCAAGGCTGATCTGGTCCGGTTCCGAACCTGAACCGGCAAGTTCGGCCCGAATAATATTTTTTTTAAAATTTTTTTTAATGTATTCATGGATACTAATTAAAAATAAACTTATTTACAATATTCTTAAAAAATTTAATTTTTAAATTTAAATTTACTAAATATTTGAATTTGAAATTTGAAAAAATTAGTCCTTATTTGATCTTATGGTCTAGATTCAATTATATTTGAAAAACTAGCCGACTAGTTAAGTTAGGTAAGTGAGGTAAGTAAGAACTACGTGGACATTAATTTCAAAACGAGGATATGTAGGCACTTTAATTTGGTATCGAAAAATAAATATTTTATTTTATTTTTCGATATTAAAATTATTCTCAAGTCTAATTTTTATTTAAATTTTATTTTAAGAACTACGTGGACTTTGATTCCTCAACGAGGATATGTAGGCACTTTATTTTAGTATTGATAACTAAAAAAAATAAAATTATTTTTCGATATTAAAATTAAACTCAAATCTAATTTTTATTTAACTTTAATTTTTTCACATTATTTTTAAAAATAAGTTAACTACATAAAATCTTTTATTTTTTTTAAAACCTTTTTAAAAAAGTTGATTCTCAAAAACCTTTTTAAAAAAGTTAATTCTCAAAAGCTTTTTAAAAACTAATAAAAAAAACCTGTTTCAAGGTTTGGACCTGAACTTGAACCGGGTTGAACCTGAACCTTGAACCTGTTTTCAACGGTTCGGGTTCGGTTCATCGAAACTCCGAACTTGAACCTTATGAACCTGAATCGGATAGCCCGGAACCGGCCGGTTCGGCCCGGATGTGCAGCTCTATATAGTGGTATTGATTTTTTAACCAAAAAGTCAATAGTAAAAATAGTTATTTAAATAATGAAGTATGTAGTTGAGAGTAGCATTTAAAAAAACAGATGAAAATGTAATAATATAGATAAAAATGTAACCAAAATTGATAAAAATTGTCACACTTTATTTATAATTTACAAAAATTAAATTCTTATAAACTCAAAAATACTTACGGTTTACCGTAAATTCAAATAAGAAACTATTTGTTATTTATAAAATAATCCTTTTTTTACAAATTAATAAAAATGACTTGTCAATTATTTTTTAGTTTCTTATTTAATATTTTTTGTAATGTAATTTTTTTAATAATTATATCATTAATAATTAAAATAAATTTTAATACAAATATTTTTAATAATGAAATAAAAATACATATCACAATATGAAATATAATTAAATAATTAAATATTAAATTATATAATTAACATTAAAAATAAAATAATAAGAAACAATAAGAAAAATAATTAATAATGAGTTTTTCGTGTGTTTTAATGTAATATTTTTAATAATAAATAATATTTTATTTAGTATTATTTATATTTATTACGTTTGAAAATTTAAATTGAAAATAATATTAATTATATTTTTAATGTAAAAAATTATGAGGTTGTTATGAATATTATTAATTAGTGAATGACTAGTTACCCTTTCTTGGTGAAAAAGACAGAAACCATATTTTGTATCCTATATAAAGGGGTCTCCCCATATGAATGAAATAAGAATTCACAACAATTCTATTCTTCTCTCATATTCTCTTTGTCTACTATATTATTCTCTCTCTCAAGTTCTCTTGAGTTTATAACACGTTATCAGCACGAAAGCTCAAAGTTCTCTCAACTGCGTTCTTCATCAAAGTTCTACTCATCCAAAATCCGAACTCAAAGGCAAGAATTTATATTTATATTTATATTCATTAATAATTATAAATATATCTAGTTCTTCTCCTTTTTTTCACGAAAGTAACATGTTTCTGAAGAACATTATAATCTGATATTCCTGAATAATATCATATGTTCCCGAAGAACATTATAATTTGATATTTTTGAAGTAATATCAAATTAATTATGTTTAATAAATCAATTAAAGCTTTTAATGTTCCTGAAGAACAGTGTGACATGATATTCAAAAAAATATCAAAACTAAATGTTCCTGAAGAACATAATATAATATCCTGAAGAAATATCAAAATTAAATGTTCCTGAAGAACATCATGATAGGATATTCCCGCAGAAATATCAAATCAAATTATTTCTGGTGTAGCAATGAAACATTAAATATTTTAAATCGATATTGATATTTATAAAAAATAATGCAAAATATTCTTAAAAGAATATTTTTATTGATTGCTCCCGAAGAAGCAAATTTCAAAATATTATATGTTTTTGAATAAAGTTATATCGTGATACTCATAGTGAAACGTCAAATCGATTGTTCTATTGAAACAATGATTATATGAATTATCCCTGAAGGATATCTTTTGAAAATCGAGAATAAATGTACTATGTGGCACTCTTGGAATATCGAAAAAGTCGATTCCAATTAAATATAATTACTAAGAAAATTATATATTGAAATTTATTTTGATCCCCGAAAGATCATTGGTAAAGATATTGTATCCCCGAAAGATGATTGGTAAAGATACTGTATCCCCAAAGGATCATTGGTAAATATATTATTACGCATGACCTATTAAGAGTGGGCTCCGGAAGAGCTTTACTAATTATCCCCACGAGTACTACAAATGTACTTAAAAATGAAAATTGTGCATATCATGATTATTATTAAGTGCGTGGAAATGAATCAAACATTTATCATCTGTGAATTAATTTGAAATATGCAACTTATATTCATATCACCACTAAAGTGTATTTTTATGAATGAGCATAAAGAAAAAGGTATATTAAATATCTCGAGCCCACGATCCAGAAGATCAGTTTATAGCAATTACGCTGATTTGCATATTTAACGAAGATCATTTCCCGACATTAGGGGGAGATAAGAATATAAAAGATGTAAATGCCGAGAAATTTCATGGAATGAAAACGATCTTTAATTCTAGATCCACGCACCAATCAATTGAACCCGAAGTTCATTAAAATAAGTGACTAGCAATATTCAGCAAGTAATCTGCCAAATTAATGAAGGTGTGACAAAATCACATATATTTGTGATAAATGAACTATAAGAGTTCAAATACCAAAGAGATCAACTCAAATGTTGATTCTAATATATATACGCCTGAAGCGTACTAGATCGATCTCAAGATATAAAATAAATCCGCGGTAATAAAATTTAGTCACCCTCAAAATCTCCTGAAGAGAGTTAGATAAAAATCTCATTGAAAAAGCATGTGCACATGATAATTGAAAATAGTGGGATTGCGGAACAACCAAATATTACGAGAAATGCTTTGGTTGATATTTTGAATTGTCATTAACATGGAAAAACAGAAAGTCGTCAACGACATATTTGCCTCAAGAGTTTCTCTAGAAAATTTGGATCCAAAACTTAAATCAATGATAGTGTGCCAGCAGCACTCGAAAAATAAGAAACGAGCAATTGAGGCTGAGCACGACTAGCTAAATAAAAGAGATATTTTAACTCTATAGTACACAACTCAAAATATTATCTCAGAAGGATATACGTGGGTGTTCGTAAGAAAAATGAGTAATGATGTGGTGAGATATAAAAGCGAGATTAGTTGCTCAAGAATTTTTCGCAGAAACTCGATATTTTAAAGGATGACATTAAGTTCCGCTATCTTGGATGGATTTTAAGATTTCTGAAATGAATGGAAATGAAAATCAGAACATGTATAGTATCATATTATATATGTCATTATGGACAAAAATAATATTGAGACAAGGTCCCTAAGACCAGTGATTGGTCCCGAAGACCAGTGATTGCACTCTTTTTTCCCTCTACTAAGTTTTTCCCACAGGGTTTTTCTTAGTTAAAGGTTTTTAACGAGACAATCACCACAATATAAATGTGAATGTCATGTACTCTTTTCCTCGAGTATTTTTTCCTACAGGGTTTTATAATGAGGTTTTTAACGAGACATGTACATCAGTCGATAATAATTAATGAAGACATCAGAATGTTCCATATGAATTTGTTTTCGAGATAAACTGAGATATTGAACCTGAAGTTCAAATGATTGTGAATTGAAGGTCACATTATTATTCATTTGTCAAGAAATGTATATTGAACACTAGACGCATCTAATATACTCCAGAAGAGTTACCGACAGGTTATTGCAATTGCGAATGCTCTAGTCAATATAGATGTCTGGTAAAGGCATGTCCCTGAAGGACGAAAAATATACAATAATACAAATGAATGTGAAACTCAACAATTCGAAGGTTGGGTCCTGAAGACCAAAATTTATATTTGAATAACTAAGTTTTTCCTATATAGTTTTATTAGTTACAGGTATTAATGAGACTGATTAATCACAAATAATTACTTTCAAGAAGTTAAAGATCTTCGGTGATTACAATCAGGGGAGCAAACTGTACTCTTTTTCCTTCGCTCAGGTTTTGTCCCACTGGGTTTTCCTGGCAAGGTTTCAACGATGCAGCAATCTTGTAAATAGTCATTCAAGGGGGAGTGTTATGAATATTATTAATTAGTGAATGACTAGTTACCCTTTCTTGGTGAAAAAGACATAAACCCTATTTTGTATTCTATATAAAGGGGTCTCCCCATATGAATGAAATAAGAATTCACAACAATTCTATTCTTCTCTCATATTCTCTTTGTCTACTATATTATTCTCTCTCTCAAGTTCTCTTGAGTTTATAACAGAGGTTAAATTGTAATGTTGGTTATTTAAGCTTGAGTATTGGTTTTGGTTAAAGTCAAATTACTGTAAATTTAAACTTAAACTTATTTTGACTCAAATTACTGTAAATTTAAACTTAAACTTATTTTGAGTTTAAGGGGGTGTATTCCTTTAGGATTTTGTAGGATTTTAATTGACTTTAAATATTCTATGGATTTGTAAAATTCATAGACTTTATCCAGAGTTTGACTGGCTTTATTATTGATTTTTATAAATTTTCATAAATTTCAAAAAATTGTAAAATATACTTTTATTGATATACGTACACTTTTAAATACTTCAAATACAAAAATGTGGTGAATTTTTTTTAAAAAAATATTCACTAGTGTCGAGATGTGTTGAATTTTGATCATATTCTATTGAATATTAAACAATACAACATTGTAAATAAATCATCTTAAATAAAATTTTAAATAAATTGAATAATAATATTAATAATTTAATTTATTATATTTGGATTGTTATTGAGAAACATATTATTGTACATAATAATTTATTATTAATATAATATATAAATAATTATTTTTAACGAAAACATGATAAAATAAATTTTCTCAAATATAATTTTGATTATTTTATATAGATTTGTGTAATACTCTTGTTAAAGGCAATTTATATCTTGCTCCTCAATGGAAGATGCACATCTTACACGTGGTCAACGTCATAAAACAATCAGTCAAAATTAACACAAGTTTTTTGTTCTTTTTTTCTTCAACCGTTCTCGCTCTATCTCATCTCCCTCTCATCCACACACTCCGATTTTCGATTCATCGTCGTTCGCCGCCGCCATCATCAACTTTCATCTTCCTCTCATCCACACACTCCGATCTTCGATTCAATGTCGTTCGCCGCCGCCATCATCAACGATCTTCGATTATTATTCTGGGCATCTTCAATTCCGTGAGCATCCAGTCGCTTTCTTTCGAGGTTTCGATTTTCAATTTTATGTCAAAATTTTGGGGATTTTTGGCTTGAAATCCCTAATTTCTCTGATTGATTTATTCGGGTAGGATGTTGTTTTGTGATGTGTTCGTCAGGAAGCGAACAAGGTGATTAATACGCTTCACAACGTGAAGACGATGCCCGGGGTCAGTGTAACTGTTTTAATTTACGCAAGAGTTTAATTATGCGATGCTCTTAGTTCTTTCACAATGCAGGATAATGTGTAATCGAAAGCAGCTATGATGTGTTATAGTATTTTGCTATGATTTGTTGTTTCCTTTTTTCTGATATAAAGTCGACGTGCTCTCTGTGTCAAATTTAGGCATCTAGTCTGTTGCAAGTGAAGTATGCCAATGGCGAGTTGGAAAGGCTAGGTGTGATGTAATTTTCATTCGCTTACTATATTTTTTTCGTTTCCCTTATGATGGATCATGTCGAATGTTTCTTAAAAATGCCAGAGCATAAACTCTTTGTGGGTATGCTTCCTAAGAATGTTTCTGAGGCTGAGATCTCTGATCAATTTTCGTAATATAGAACCATTACGGAATTGCAACAACTTAGAGGTTTCCAACAAACTAGCAAAGGTAAAGTGATATGTTATCTCACTTTTTAGTTTTGTTTGTTTGTTTGAGATTGCTTTGCGGGTTGTATAAAATAGATTGGATTCTTATTTAACAGCTTGATTGTTGCAGGGTGTGCTTTTCTAAAGTTTGAGACGAAAGAGCAGGCACTTACAGGCCATAGAAACCCTCAATGGGAAGCATAAGATGGAGGTGTGTGGCAATTTTGCATTCTAATGCCTTTCGGGTGAACTTATTCTTTGTAGTTGTGAACATATACAGGAAATGAATACATTTCTCATTGGAGGGTAGTGAGTGCTACGTAGTATTCAGATGGAATTTACTTGTATTTATTGGTCTTCAGTATGTCAGAATTGAATGTCGCTCCAATTTTAAAATTGATTATATTTCGAGTAAAGAAATCATTTCAGTTAGTGTAATAGAATTGTTTAAGGTTAATGTCATTAACTTGTGTTATAGGGTTCAACTGTTCCTTTGGTGGTCAAGTGGGCTGATACAGAAAAGGAAAGAAAGGCAAGAAAGGCTCAAAAAGCATTTTCCCCGGCATACAACGTGGCGAATCTCGACTCCAGACAACATACATCTTTATTTGGTGCTTTGCCAATGGGTTATATGCCTCCATATAATGGATACAATTACCAGGTTCGTTGTCTTTCATACTCGAAAAGATCTATAATGTCGTATATTATCATTTCAATACCCTCCACCCTCTACTCCTTCCGTCCCACAGATAGGCCACATTACTATTTCGGGTTGTTAATGAAATTAGTATGCAATTAACTTTTACATTTTCCATGAATATCCCTATGATTTGATTTTTCCTCTACTGTTTTTACATAAATTGAGTAGAAAATAAACAATTAATTAAAGGGGCATGCATGTATAGTACAATATTTAAACTATAAACCAACGTTTTCTTAATTTGCGTGAAGCAAGTGGCATGTCTTTGTGGGATGAAGGGGTATGTTTTGTGTGTGCATGCATGTTTATGTCCATTATGTTAAAAATCAAATTTTCACTTTATCTACTAATTTGTGCCACTGTGTGGTGTTTTTAGGGAGAACATGCATTCCACAATTACACTGTTCGGGCTAAATACAGAAAACAAAAGAGAGATTCTTCTGGAAGTACTCCTGTATCAAAGAAGGTGATTGCATCACGTGATGTTCAAAGTGGTTCCGATTTGGAAGGAGTTAATGATGAAGAAGATATGTATGCATCTAATGATTTTTCGTCTGTTTCTGAAAAAGCTTCAGCTGGAGTATGATGAAACCATAGAATGGTTTTCTGAAATTGATGTTGACCTTCATTTTGTATTATGTCAACCTTCATTTTTGTTACGTGTCAACCTGCATTTTAGTTTAATTTTGTCATCTGAAAAAATATTGGTTTATTGAGATTTTGAATTTTGATTATTGTAAGGAAAATTGGCAAATAGGGGTGATGTTAGAGTACAAGACTTTGAATTTGAGTAAAATCTTAAAAATGATGTACGAACTTTATTATTGTGAAAAATGACATTGTACATATACGAAGTATAACCTATTGTGTATAATTGACAAATATACATAATCTTTTAACAAGCTCTGTTTCAATCTTAAACATGAAGGATGAACTCCATTATTATGAAAGATGATAATGTTAGATATGAAGTATGAAATATATACTCTTGAACTCAGCCTGCCATTTGCCACAAACAATCAATAATGCGTGCAGTTCTTATTACCTCAAAATTTTCATTGGCCTTATATAGGGTTCATGCCAATCAAACAAGCAAACTCAAGAATACAAACAACAACTCAATTACAGAGTGATTTAATTGTTTTTTAACAGTTGGTGGTGTGATTCTCAGTTATGCTACCTACACCAACAATGATATATATATATATTTAGCATAATTAGTGCCCTGGAAGGTATATAGAAGCTTTATACATCTGAACCACCCTGCCACTAGAGAGAGTTACACCTCTCAGCCATTACAGAAGTCTTTCTCGAGCAAGAAGCACGACTCCGGGAAGCCAGTCATTCCCAATACCTCCCATCCTATTTCATACAAAAAAAAATGAAAGGGAAAAAGGGATCATTCATTTTTCTGAGATCTTTCGACTCTTGTCATCTTCTAGATACAACCAAGGCTAAAATGTGAAATTGAGTAAAATCTTAAAAATGAGGTATGAACTTTATTATTGTGAAAGATGACATTGTACATATATGAAGTATGACCTATTGTGTACAATTGACAAATAGACATAATCTTTTAACAAGCTCTGTTTCAATCTTAAAAATGAAGGATGAACTCCATTATTATGAATGATGATAATGTAGTGATATGAAGTATGAAATATATTCTCTTGAACTCACCACCCGATACAAACAAGTTACTAAAATGAAGGATGAAGTATATTTATTATGAACGATAATGCAATATAGAGATGAAGTATGAGATATATCCCATCTTAGGCTGTGCGATTTTGCGCCTTTGTACTGCTCGTTTGCACAATATTCAACTGCAACAAGAATTTGTTAAATGATTATAATCAAAAACCCTGATAGTAGCTGCTTAAATTTTTATCAAGAACTACATTATATCCTATAACCTTTGGTTGTTTAATTTCTTTACACAAGTGGTGGTAGACCATGTGGAACAACATACTACTAGTAAATAAGAACACAGATATAAACAATACACATCCTCATGGCCTAAAACACTAGAACTAGCATTGCACAAACATCAAGTTCACAACTGAGTAGTCAAACCAAAAGAAATAAGCATCACCTTAACAAACTAGAAATTAAAAAAATTTAAAAACAAGAGGTAATGTCGTTCAAGATTCCGGCAACCAATTTATAGCTAAAGGCGCAGGAGCTTAAAAAGTGCATTAAAAATCTAATTTACCTCTTGCTGATACTCCACTCCCGAGCCTTCAACTAGAGGAATAAAAGAACCTTGCACTGACACCTGAAACGAAGTATAAATTCCACCACCAACTGCCACTTCAGCCGGAACCTTTATTTCCGGAGTAGTTGTAAAGTAGTCTGAAGCCATAATTTTGTTCAATGTTTCCCTCAAGACAGCATCTAAGTAAGAAGTTATACAAATTCTATAAAACATAATCAGTTTTCGTACTTCAAAGAATTTCATTTAAAGTATAACCAACAAAACCACATAATTTGGATAATATACAATGATCACCATCAAACCCACATAATATTATAATTGATCACATAACGCAAATAACACTATATTTATCCTAGCACACCGAAAACAAGATGAGTTGTAGACACAAAACTAATACATTATGGGATTCTTAAAAGTATATACCTCGGCAAGCTGGCTTGGATCGAGCCCTACTTTTTCACTAAGAACCAATCCTTCAGAAATCGATTTCATCGGACTGCCATTTTTTCAGAATTCAATAACAAAGTCAAGAAAAACAATTTATTTTTACTAACTTCACCTCCATTGAGACAAACCATCAAACACTTTGACTACACTCATAAAATTGCATTTTGACAATCTGTATCTCAAACTCCTTTATCAACAAGCAAAACTCAAACAAACAAGTAATCTGAGAATCAATGAAAAGTATATGAAAACTAAAAACCATTATTTCTCCAGAAATACAAAAACAAAGATAAATTAATGCCTAAACACATATACAAAATTCAAAGCAATCAAATTAGGGTTTCAAAACAAGCAAATGCATGTGTAAACGTGAAGAACCTGATGCTCGTCTCCATGTTCGAAAAATTTGCTAGCCTACCCACAGTTAATTCTGTATCCATCCCGCATTCATATCTCCATTAGATTACACCGACTTGCTCCGGGAATAAGATAAAATAAAAAGAAAAGAGAACTTAAATTACCGATTAAAAGGGAAGCGCTAGCTTCAGGAAGGTAATAGACGCGATGACGGCGGAGAACGTGCCCTAGGACAAAAGACAATTTCACTGTCGTCGATTGGAGAATAGATGCGGTTTCAATGGAGAATAACTACAGAAGCTTCATAGGGTGGGAATAGCAGTTGATGGTGTTGTCGTGTTGAAGAGAGAGTTTCTGGAAATCGGCGAGAATGAATTAGGTCTGTGAGATTGAATGTGACGTAGGTGATAACGTAAGCATAATTTTGGGCTTAATTCGAATCTTTTTATATATTGTGCCTGATGCAAGATGTTCATCTTACTCACAGGGTGCAAGATATACCGTCTCCTTGTTAAATGACAATTTTTTTTTTTACTTTTCTTGTTTGAATTTTTGTGTTGGAAAGAAGTAAAATCTCTTATAATTTATGAGATATTTTGAAAAATTAAATTTAGTTATAATTTTTAAAGAGAATCCATTAAAATCTATAAACTATTAAAATCTACTAAAATCCATGTTGAAAATCTATAAATTTTTTAAGACTTTAGAAAATCTTAAATGAATATCTCCGGATTTTAATGAACTTTTAAAATTGAATAACTTTAGATTTTAATTTTTAAATTTTAAAAGTCCATTAAAATCAATACACCCCCAGTTTGAATTTCTCCGTCGAGATGCCTAAGGGACGGAAACAACGTTTATCTAATAAATTCCAGCCCACTAGCTTATTCCTCGGCCCAAATAGCAGCACAAACCCTGGGGCAAAATTCATCAATATATACAGACGACGACGTCGCCACCCCAATTCAATATCGCGGCAGCTTCTCTGTTCTTGTCATTTTCATTTTTTTTTTTTTGGTTTTTCTTTCTTCTTTTTTTAAAATATAATTTCAATTAATCATTGAGCAATATACATATGTGACTAGAGTTTCCGATCTTGCAATTGAACACAAACCCTTTGTTGTCCGAGCACGTACACTCTCAATCCTCACTTCTTACGCTTTCTTCGTTAAATTCTCATATTCAATTTCCATAAAAATCTAATCTTTTTTTCTGAAAGGCTTCTAATGAAATTACTGGTTTTTTTATACGAGGATGAAAATGATGAGAAAGTGAAATGTGATGGTGAATTTCATTTGATCAAACAAATAAACATTTGCATATACACATCTTTGTGCGTTGATGAAACTTATGTGGACTAGAGTTTCTGATAATGTAATTGAAGACAAACCCTTGGCTGTCTGAGCGCAAAAACCTCCTTAAACCTTTTTTTTCTGCATTTTCTATAAAATTACTACACTGCTGTGTTTTCTCATTTTACCTTTTGTTCACTTTTGATTACTATGAGTGTATGTGTTCTTTTGCTTTCTGAGGCGTTGCGTTGATTGGACCATTTCCAATAAACGTGTCATTGTAAGTATATATCGATTGTTGTTTAGCCGTTACACCCTTTGATCCTAAAGCAGCTATGATTTGTTGTGTAGTTTGCTTGGTGGTGTGGCAGCAACACAAATAATCCAAGATTCAATTTTTGATTTTTTTTAAATGTTTGTTTATCTGGTGTTTTCGTTTGAATCGTGTGTTGCTTCATATGGTGATCACTTTTTATATGTGTGAGAGATGGTCTAGTTTCCGAAGCATAAATCAAATATGCCAGTTTTAAACAGTGTGTCATCTCTTAATTTATGATGGCATGCTACCTGTCTACTGCTACACTTCTTATTACATAGTCTTGCATTAGTGTAGTTTTGTATTCTTGTAAATAGTTTCGTTTGATATAATCTTTGTTTTTAAACCTTTTGACGTTGCTATCCATATATTTATATGGATGATTAATATATTGATAGTATCAATGGATGATGAGAGTGAACAGTGTTTCTTGGCAGATGTTTTACTTACTTGATATGCCTATTTATCTATGTTGTTCTTGAAGAAAACGTATGCGTCCTTTTACCAATTCTGGTGGATGGTCTATTCCTCTACGACATAATGGCTTGGAGGCCATATTTGTTTTGTGGCTATTCCGACCAGTCACCATTTCAAAGTGTTTTCTCAAATTCTAGTTTTCTTTTGATATATATGAGTTTTGATGCGAGTTTTAAATTGCATTCTCTTATTCCATGGCACTGTTCTACATTCATAGTGAAAGAAACTCATGCTCTGTTTGGAATGTTCATTCTTCCCGTGCCATAAAATGTAAGATGACCTTCTTGGAATGAGCAGCATCTTTGTTGTTCTTGTAAATATTACTACCTTACCTTTTTATATGTCTGGATTTGTTACCACTTTCAAATAAATATTGACATTACTCTAATTTGGCATCAGAGGAAGCTTTGAAGTATTGAGTGTTGGTAATTTAATGTGGTTGATAAATATATTGGTCTAAAGTTATTGTGATTTGTGATGACTCTATTTTAAAAAGACTCCCCCACTTTAGATCTGTTAAATGTAACTATTTGTTAAAAAGAAATAAAAAAACACCTACGTGTTAAAATCTTTATTGTTACTAGTACTTTATTAAGTTAAATTTCAATGTGGGTCTAAATTAAAAAAAAAAAAAACTATCTCCGTGCCATTTTTAACTTCACATTTTCTCTTTTTGGATCTATCCTGGAAATGTATTCAAGAACTAGTTCGGTGGTTGTGTTCTATTTGTTGGTTGCAACACTTTCAAATACAACGTACTTTAGGATTCACTTATTCCCTGAGAGGGAACATCTGTTTCTTGCAATTTTTGAGCTCGAAATCGGCCTGCACTGCACACACCTTAGTTGTGCGCTTTGGAATTACAAGAAGCCAACCACCACATTAAGGGCATATCAAATATTTCCATAAAATAAGGAAGTCCAGGACATAAAAGAATTGACAAGACCCGGAGGATTAATAATCAGATGCCAACCACCACAATAACAATCATAAGAATAACGACGACTAATGATGAACAACAAACTTTAGTTGTACACGGCTACACGCACACCTTGAACAATACCAGTACTAATTACAATACCAGTATTAATTAACGATTATTCTCTCCATCCAAAAAAAAAAAAACTATTTTTACTCTTTTCATTTCATAATAACATGTTCATATTTTTTAAATAGATGTTTCACAATAATAGTTAATTTCCAAAAAAGAACTAAATACTCTTATTTATTTATATTTTAAAATACAATTTATTAATATTTTATTTATTTACTTTTTATAATTTACTCACAATTGCTTTATTTTTTTACTTAAAAATAAATTTATATAAAAAAACATATTTTAAAAGTTACAAATATATTTTTAAGTTAAAAAAATAAATAATTGTAAATAAGTTGAAAAAGTAAGTGAAAAAATAATAGTAATACTCAAATTATGCATATTTTTCTTTTTTGATTGATTTATAAAAGTTTCCACAACCATAAATAATTTTTTTTTATAATTTTATTCTTTTAATACTAATTTATTTATACTAATTCAATTAATTTTGTTCACCTAACTTATTTATTATTTAAACAACAATATTATTATATTTCTATTTTTTATTATTTACCACAAAAACTAATTTTTCTTAATATACTTTCTTAATAGACGTAATAATTTTTTCTATACAAACGTTAAAGAATGGAAGAAATAATAAATTTATATACTAAAATGAAAAAATAAAAAAAATCATTTTTTTTCTTTTTGGAAGATTGTTATTATTGTAGTCCTGAGACATCCATTTAATTTAAAGTAAGTAATGGAATAATTACTCCTCCTATAATCATTAGACAGGAGTAATTAACAAATAAATAAAATGCAGTTCTATTCTATACAATACTAATTAATTTAGCTTTTGATATCTGTGACGATTATTGAGCATTACACCTCATTCCAAATAAAGATAATGCACAGAGATTTTTCGACATTAAATTAAAAATTCAAACAACTCATATTGGTTGTGTTCATGGAATGCTGGATTTTGGGTTGACATTAATGACCCTCCGTTGTCATTTTAAGTTTTTTTCGACCCAAATTTGGAGGTGGGTTTTTGTTTTTTTGTATTTTATATTTTTTCGATTTTTTATTTTGCAAAGATCGTATTTTTATTCATTTGATTCATTCTTTCCATCTGTTGGCCATTTTAAAGGGTCGACAGAGACCCTTTTTCAGCCATTACAGAAAGGTAGATTCTTTATCAAAGCTAGAATCCTTATATATATTTATGTAAGTAATTGATCGAGTGGAAATTGCGAATAAACAAATTACGGCCATGAAGTTGTTCAAGAATCACGCTCATTGGACAACCAATCAGAGCTTAGGGAGATTGTGACAGTTACAACACAATTGTTTTATGGGTGAAGGCACAGGTATTATAACACGGATATTGTGTGTGTGTGTTTCTGTGTGTGTGTATTCATTTAGGTGGAATTGATTTTGAATTTTGATGATTTTTGTGGATTGTTAGGATTTGTGTATATATGGGATTTCTGAGCCTTGTGGGTAACTCTTTCGGGTGTTCGGCGTCGGGCGAGCGTCTGGTCTCGGCTGCGAGAGATGGGGATCTTCAGGAAGCCAAGGCCCTCTTGGAGTACAACCCTCGTCTCGCGAGGTACTCCACGTTCGGCGTTCGAAATTCTCCTTTGCACTACTCCGCAGCGCAAGGCCACCACGAGGTTCGACCAAGTTTTATGCTTTGTCTCATTGATTTCTCTCTAGTTTTTAGTTTGTTTGATCACTTGGAATGTGTGGGGTTCATTTCAGATTGTTTCGCTTTTGATCGAGTCTGGAGTCGATATTAATCTCAAGAACTATCGCGGACAGGTACGATTGAGTGCTTTATTTAGAGGTGTGTTTTAATAGTTATAGTTACAGAGGAAGTATATTTATTGTTAGAGTGGTTTTTACAGACTGCCCTGATGCAAGCTTGTCAATATGGTCACTGGGAGGTTGTTCAGACACTAATACTTTTGAAAGCCAACGTATGAAAAATCTCATGTCTTATGTTTTCATGGAAAGATTGTTTTTTTTTTTTCAGTTACGCATAAGTTTACTGATTGTTTTGTTTTATATAGATACATAGAGCGGATTATCTCAACGGAGGGACGGCACTCCACTTAGCCGCTCTGAACGGCCATTCACGTTGCATTAGGCTTCTTCTAGCCGATCACATTCCCAGCATTCCTAACGTTTGCAGTATATTAAGGAAAAAATCAAAAAATGATGAGGCAATTTCGGAGTTCGACGAAGGGTATTTTGTGTTGATCTTTTTTATATTTCTTTTGTTTAAGATGCAGTTATAGATGAGTAATATATCCTGTTTTTGGGCCTTTGTTCTGTTAGTGCACTGTATGAAGTAGTAAGTCGACCTGCCGATGGAGGTGTGACAGCCCTTCATATGGCAGCTCTGAACGGGCACGCTGAGACTGTTCATCTTCTTCTTGATTTGGGGGCGTCCGTGTCCGAAAAAACAGTGGAAGACGGGACCACAATTGATTTGATAGGTAAGCTATAGTTGATGATCCTGAGGTCGTTTTATGAAACTGAACTGATGCTATTGGGATTGGTGAACATACATGTTGCAGATTCCATACGACAATGTCTCATTTTGATTCCAAGGCCTTTAATTACTAATTAGAAGCCAAACTGTATACAGTTTGTAAACTATTTTTGCTACAATACAGTCTGAACCAAAAGTCGTAATTTGCTACTGTAGTATGTAATCTGAGTATCTGTTGGCTTGAAGTTCTTAAAGACTGATGATTCTGCAATCTTAAATTTCTTGAATTACGCACTCGTTTTTCCTTGTTTTAAAGGATCTGGAAGCAATCCACTCCATTATGCCGCATGTGGTGGTAATGCGCAGTGTTGTGAGGTTTGTTAATATGTGTTTGGTTAAAGGAAACAAACATAAAGTTGTTGTAATCATATGTAGTACTAAAACAATTTCTACTCTTCTGCCATTTTCAGCTTCTGATTGCCAAGGGTGCTAGTCTTACTGTAGAGAATGCAAATGGGTATGCGTTCCTCGTTTTCTTCATTCATTAAGTTGCTTTACATTCATAGTTACATCTTCCATGTTTTTCCTTCTGCTGCGTTGTGTGTCTTCAGCAATCACTCGACTTTGGTAAAATGTTCTCGATCCTCTTCTTCCGGTGGTATCTTTTTGAATAAAATTCGACTTGAGATCTTTATACTACCATAATAATCTAAGGAACTATACTTATAATTCTACACTGCATGTTTTACTATAGATGGACCCCATTGATGGTTGCTCGTTCATGGCATAGAGATTGGCTCGAGGAAATTCTAGGCCAACGGCAGAGACGCCTACCGAAACTCAGTCCTTCTCCGTATTTATGTCTTCCTCTCATGAGCATTGTTGAAATTGCTAGGTGAGCAGAAGAAGCTTACACCACTACCACTACTAGTTATACAAAGATTCAAATTCGACCCATTCATTGTGCAGTTAAAACATTTTAATGATCATTGATTGCTTTTTTTTTTTGACACTTCAGACTATGTGGATGGAGAAACAATGGTTCGTCGTCTCCGTGCTTAGATCCGTGTGTTGTTTGCTTGGAAAGAAAGTGCACAGTTGCTGCAGAAGGTATATATATATACTCAAAGTCTTAACTCGTCTTTTGTTTTTCATAATATGTGTTATGTGCAGGTTGTTTCCATGAGTTCTGCACTCATTGCGCCCTCTACCTATGCTCCACGAACACGACCCCCACCACCGTGGCCCACGGCCCCACCGGATCAATCGCCTGTCCCCTATGCAGGCACGGCATTGTCTCCTTCATAAAGCTCGCACACACAAGACCAATCATGAAAGAGATCGCACGAACGAGCTTATCCTTACCCTTCTGCGCTTGTTCCACAGAGGATAAGGAAACAGATTCCTTCGAAACCCCATTTGGAAAGCCAGATACTTCTTTCCGGTCCCTCAGCTGCAAGAGGTTCTCGTCAGTGAGATTGGGCCCTGGGCTTTGCATGGGGGGCCCAGAGGCGAGCCCAAGTTTGGTCCCAAGAACGAGCGAGCGGAGCCAGCTGCTTAGGTACTTGAGGTCGGCTAGTCTTAGGCGCTCGGCTTCTCAGAACGAGGGCAGGAGATGGTTGTGCTCGTTAAATCAATCCATGAGAGCTCGGAATAGCTGCTCGTGATTGGTGTTTTTTGTTGTAGTAAGAGTAATCGAGACGAGATTATTCACATTCTTTAACAGAATTTATTTGGGGTGCATTACACAAGTTGTAAAATGATGATTATATATTTTCTCAAGTGTTTGATAAAAACTTGGCTTGTTTAGTGGCTTTAGATGTCAAATTAAGTTATCCTGCAGGTGCCAATGAATATTCATGATGTTGGAGCTTCTCAACTTCTTAAATAAAAATTCATCCAATTAAAAGTTGTACAAAAATATATTCATCTAGAGATTTAGAAAGTAAAATAAGATGTTGGAGATCAAACCATGAACCATGAAGCTTCTCAAGACCAAACTACAACCCAACACTAGGCCTAGACATTGAACTGAAAATACAGGAACATTATATGTTAATATAAGGCATACTTATCAAGAAAGTAGTTAGAAATTAAGAAATTGAAGAACTAAAAATGGAACTCATTATTTATGATTAGACAAATCCGTGGAATATTTTTTAATTTTTGATTTTATAATTTAGTTAAAATTATGTAAAAACAACAATTTTATATATTTTTTTACTTATTTAGACTTGCCATTTACTATACTGGTCCAATTCAATATAACAAATATTGTATTATTGGATTTTTGATTGAAAAATTGAAAATAAAAATATATTTTAAAATTAATAAAGTAAGTACAGTAGAAACTACGTACAGTTGGAAAAAAGTATTATTAGAGAAAGTTATTAGTTTACAAAATAAAAATAATTTTTCATATAAAAAATAATATAAATATAAAAATAATATACATATAATATTATCTCTTTTTAAATTCACAAAATCAATTTAATAGTTTTAAATAATAAAATTTGAAAATTGTGTTAACATACAAATTGAATAAAATATTAATGAATTAAAGAGTATAAACTTTGACCATTATTGATTTTAATAAATATTTTAAGTTATTTTAAACATGTTATTGATTTTAATAAATAAAAATATTATTAATAAATATTTTTATTATATATTAATTATTTATTCCTATATAGAGACAAATCCTTAAACGGTACTCCAAAATGTATGACTTATGACTTATTCCTATTTATAACTGATCCCGAGTTGGGACTTAATTTTTTTTTATTAATATAGGGAGTTTATTCTTATTTATAACTGATCTCGAATTAAAATTTGAATTTTTTTACTGCTATTGGAAATTTATTCTATTATTAATATATAAAGTTTCTAATGTTGTCGAGAGTAGGGTCTAAAAAATAAGTTAGAATCCACTATTTTTCTTTTTAAATAAAAACGTAAAAATAATTAATTATTTAAAAATATATATATGAAAAAGGTTGTACAAATCTATCCATATGGACCATATCCATATTAGGAGTATTTATTTATTTAGTGGGCCTAAATTTTGTAAGTAATGACCGCAGCCCAGCCCAAATCTGCAAACCGACTACTCCTCTTCCTAGGATTATAAGTAGTACGTACGACTATATATAAAGAGTGATGATATATGATCCGTAACCCCAAATCGATATTGCTTCGCGGTTGGATTCAAGGATGCGTCTTCTTCTTCAACCAAAAAAAACAATATCTCCTCCGGTAAGTTTTATTCTTTTTTATTTTAATTTTGTTTTTATAATTAATTATATTGGTATGTATGGATGTATGTATGTATTGTTATGTTTTGCGATTTGATTAATTTGATCTGACATTCTATGTGTACTAATTATTGATCCGAAACAAACAATTGTAAGGAAGAAATTATGGGATGAGAAATTTCGGACTACAGTTTTGAGGGCGCTTGATGAGATGTATTCATAACCTAATATTTATTATAAATCTCTCTCTTAAATATAGTTTACCATATACCTTATTAATTATTAAAAAAAATTAATTAATTATGCTCGCCCTTCCTTTCCGTAAACAAAAAAAGAGTTGCCCCATATTCTTAATTTTTCAACCTTAATTTTGGCCCCAGCCTGCAACATCGCCCCCTTTAATATCAATCCGTGAATTCTCTTCATCCATCTGGTTCAGAACCACCGTCTCTCGACTGGTGCAACAATTTAATTCGTTCTAAAGTTATTGGCGATGAGCAGAGAAGTTTGGTTATCGGTTTGCTATACGGGTGATTTTACCCTCCGCGATGGTGTTGTCTCCTGGGAGTTCGATGGTGGGATTGAACGAGGTAAAGTAATTCCATTTCCAGTTCCCAAAACAATAACCTATATGGACCTTTACCGTAAGTTGATTGAGAAGTTAAGAATTGATTCATCCATGTACGACATGGTTTTGCGATGCCTTCTCCCAAGTGAAAATAAAGACCCGGTATACTCTATGTCGTATTCAATCTTCGATGATGATAGCGTAGATTGGTTGTTTTTGTGTTGTGATAAGACTCGTCTCTGCATAACTTTGAAGTTAAAGACAGTTAATGATGATGTTATTGGAGGAAATGGAGAAGAGAATGAACCGAACAGTGATGAAGTAATATCTGAAAGAATTGGTGATGATACCGCATGTTTGCTAATTGGGGTTGGAGTTGATGGATTAGGCGAAATGGACAACAATGTAGTGAACTTCGATGACTCGGTTGATGATACTGAACCTACATGTGAGGCAGCAGAAGCATTACATCAGAATTACATGGGAATTGATAGTGAGATGCCGAATTTTGAGGAAGCAGAAGTACTCAAGCAGCACTCAAGCAGAACGGAAGATGGACAGGGTGGAGGTGACCCCTTAGTAGATGATGGTGCATGGTTGGCAAATGAGTCTACTGCAAATCAAAGTTTAGTTGTTCATGGAAACCAATCAATTTCCTGGTTTATTCCTGAGGTAGAGGATGTGAAGGTGAATGATATTTTTGACTCGAAAGATTATTTGAAAGAAAATTTACAGGTGCTTGCTTTGAAACATCATTTTGAATTCAAAACCAATAAGTCGGATAATAGACGGTATGTTGTCACTTGTAAAACTGAATTGTGCAATTGGCGTTTGCTGGCAACTACTTTAGGAGCTTCAAAAGTATTTGTAGTTCAGAAATATCAACGACGTCATTGTTGCCCACGTAGTCTGCCTAACAGATTTCACAAGCACGCTTCCTCGAAGCTGATTGGAAATTTTCTTGCACCAAATTTCCAAGATCCTAGTCACGTTTCTAAACCGAAAGATGTCATAAGAGACTTTTCCAAGGAGTATGGATATGAACTGAAATATTGTACAACGTATAAGGCTCAGAAGCATGGGAAAGAATTAATTCGAGGTAATCCAGCCGATAGCTATAAAGAATTGCCCAAGTTTTTTCATCTATTGGAGGAGCACAATCCTGGAACTATAACATTTATAGAAACTAATAATGCGAATGAATTTGAGTACTGTTTTATGGCCTTGGGACAAAGTATTCGTGGGTTCCTGTCAATGCGACAAGTCATTTGTGTGGATGACACTTTCTTTAAAGGAAAAAGGGAACTCTTCTTGTTGCAACATGTCAAGATGGAAATTATCAAATTTATCCTCTAGCATTTGCAGTGGTTAATGCGGAAACCAACAAATCATGAACTTGGTTTTTTGAAAAACTTATAAAAATAACAGGTATCTAGTTCTTCCAAACTTGGGAATTTCAATTTTATTTTTGTGTTAATATATGTAATTTCAATTTTATTTTGTGTTAATTTATCTAGTAATTATTCTAGCAAAGTTTTTCTCTTTTTAGTTTAGTAATTGGTTTAGTAATAATTCCCGCAAACTTTAGTACATGGATTTAAGCAAGGTCTAGCAAATTTTAGTACATGGATTTAAGCATCAGACTTGATCTAATAATTATTCCAACAAGGTCTAGCAAAGATCTAGTATTTGGTTTAGTAATTATACCAGCAAGATCTAAGTAATTGGTTTACTAATTATTCCAGCAAGGTTTATTTTATTTTGTTGATAATCATTAATTTTTTACTTGTTTTGTATGTAGGTGGCACTAGGGAACTTGCTATAATTGCAGATCGTTCCGAGAGAATTATACATGGATTTAAGCAGATATATAAGAACGCTTGTCATGAGCATTGCACATATCATTTGAAGAGGAACGTGAAATCTCATTTTCCAAGACTGGATATCGATTTTTTGTTTACTCGAGCATCCAAAGCATACACTGTAGGGGTATTTAAAAAGCATTTTGATGAACTTTGTTTGAAGCGTGAGGGAATTAGAGATTATTTGGACCCAAAAAATTTCTGATATTGGTCCTGGGCCCACTTTCATGGTTTAAGGTACAACATCATGACGACCAATATTGTCGAGGCATTGAATGGTCTGCTATTAAAGCAAAGGGAGTTTCCTGTTGTTGGTTTGCTTAAAGCTATATGTGACATATTACAAAGATGGTTTGCCGAGAGACGGGTTGAAGCTAATGAATGGGGGAGTACATTGACCCCGACAATCGAAAAAAAATCTCGAAGAGACTGGATAAGATGGTTTCTCTTAATCCAGTGGTTCTTGTAATACGTCATCCACATCAATTTGAGTTTTGTATTGGTGGTTCGACACGTAATATTGTAGACTTGGAGGCAGGAAAATGTACATGTAGGAAATTTGACATGCACAGTCTCCTTGCGTACACGCACTTGCTGCGGCGAAGAAAGTTGAGATTCAACCATATCAATTGTGCACAAAATATTACTACTTATCTCTCTCGAGAGTTGCTTACTCTAAATTTATATTGCCTTTTCCAAATGAGGATGAGTTTGAATATCCCGAGCATGTTCTTAATAGAACAGTCCTGACACCGAAGTGGGAAAATCGTCAAGTTGGTAGACCGGAAATGAATAGGAAAAAATCAGCTGGAGAAGTAAGAGATCCAGAAGAAGCGAAGAAGGAGCGTAAAAGGCGTAGGAGAAATGAGAAGCATCAGGCCGATGAGACTGGAGAAATGAGAAATGAGCAGCAAGGAGTTGATACATTGGACACGAACAATGTGCAGCAGGGAACATAGACAGTTATGGTGATGACACGAGCTAGGGGTCCTGGAGATAGTGATGACGAGATTCCTAAAAAAATGCGTAGTGTGTTAGATTTTTATTGATGTTATTGCAAGTTATCGACGATTTTTTCTTATGTATTGTTTGTTATATTGTTTGGTTGGTATGTGTGTGTTTTCTAATGGGAAGTAATCAGCCCTTACTTTTGGCTTTGAGTTGTAATGTGTGTGAATGACAACCAATTTGTGCGGATGTATTGTTTAGGAAAATTAAATTGTTGTTTTGAATTAGGTGTATGGTAGTTGAAATTCCCATATGCGCAACACTCCCCTCTATTCCCTTCATATCGCCCCAATCCGCGCAACACTCTCCTCTATGCGATGTTTATCGACTTTCTCTATATCTTTTTCGTCCTTATTCTGACCGTCTCGATTCAAAATTCTCCGGACACTAGACTTCACGAGCTTTCCAACCGTGTATGGCATGTGCCCAAATTCCGAAGGAGCGAAATCAGTTTATTGCCCGAAGTCACTGAACTTTCAGCTCGGTTCATCGTGTCGTTTCCATCGTTTCTCCTACATATTGACACGAAAAAAAAATACAGTTTCAAGGATCTATCTAGTGTCACCACCTAACGGAACCCCCGCCCCTACCATCTGAACTAACTTTATTCTCGAAATTTTAGAGTATTTTTATTATTTTATATTATTTCCGGTATATCTCTAATTCACTTGATGTGTACAGTATTATGTGATGTGGTATATGACATTCATTCATAGGTATATGATTCTATTTGGCATGATTCATGTTATAAGTTGAATAAAATGATAATATTCGTATTATTTGGCTTTACATGATTCGTAATTATCATATTGCGTGTGATGGATTAGATTTGGTCGTTATTCATTGCTCTCATACTATCATACATTCATTATACATAATACATTCATGATTTGACAATTTAGAATGAAATGCTTACTTATACAATCATTTGGATCATTACATATATGAAACTATAACTTATAACATTAATTTCATATATCTTTAACAATTAATACATAAAAACTATAACTTATCACATTAATTTCATTATTATTCATACATTAAAAAATTTATTTTCTATAATTTTAATTTTAATTTTAAAACTCTAACTTATCACAATAATTTCATTATTATTCATAAATTATAAATTTTATTTGTTATAAATTTCATTACCCCAAAATTTTCAATTTTCCCCCCTCCCCCCATATTTTGATCCCAAAAAATCAAAACACTCCCTTCCTCTTTTATTTTCAATTTTCAAATTATCAATTTTCAATTTCTTTCTTTTTCATTACAATATGGTAGACTTTTGAGTTACTTTTTTTTTTCAATCGAGTAGTCTTCTTAGTCCTTTTTTTTAATTCCGCAGCCCTAATTTCGTCCACCTCCTCCGGTTACGTCCTATTGTCACTTCCTCCGCTCATTTAGTTTGGAAACATCCACCTCGATTGGTGCAGATTAAGGCGAGGAACTCATTTCTTCGATTTCAAATTTTTTATGACGAGGAACTCATTTCTTCGGCAATTTTGTGTCAGCAATTTTTTAATATTCAATGTGGCTTCAAACCAATCGAGCCTTTTGTAATTTAGATAAATTATTTCAAAAGCGCAAAAGAACGATTTTATTGTACGTACAAAATAGCTCCAAAGGTTTAGTGTTCAGTAACAAAAACTAATTCCTACTGATACTAGTTATGTTGGAAATCGACAACCCGAGACGAGTCCGTTCGACTACTCGAACATCCGGACACGCCCAGTCGACCCCTAACATCCCTACTGTGCTCACGACGAAGCCCCATACCCGGTTTACGCCCAACCATCATACCCGAAGCACAACCGCGCAAAACCGAGGGCTTCTGGCCTCTCTGTCGTCCGACACCATAAGGTGTCGTCCGACAAGCCCCTGTCGGCCGACACCCTTCGTGAACAGCAGCGCGACGCTGCTATTCCAGCCCCGTTTCTGGTGCGGTTTTCTGTTTCCGATCACCGTTCCGGCGACCAGAAGCCGCCCAGTGATCAAGGAGCACATACCACGGTTCTCGGAACTCGATCGGAGGTTCGTTGTATGACTACGTACGAGATCGAATCGAAACGAGTGCAAAAGAGGGTTTCGATTCCATACATTTGTCGCGTGATTCGGAGAAGCCGAATTGATAGAGACCTCGAGTCTTGTAGCGTGTATCCTAGCCCTCTTGCTCCAGCCGATGTGTGGGCATCGATCCGCTTGGAGTTTCTCTTCTTCTCTCTCAAACTTACGCAAGAATATATTTTTAAAAGTTATTGCGCTAATCTATTTATTTTCACAAAAAAATTATTGCGCAAACAATTAATTTTTCTCCGCAAAAATAAAATAGCGGCGTTCTGTAGGTTTATAGAAGAGAGAACGAGGATTTAAATAGGCCACACTAGGGACCCATAGGCAATTAATTAATTAGGCTTAAATTGCAATTTAATTAACCTGGTGTCCCTAAAGGAAAACCTTAATTAAATTCCACAATTTTAATTATAATTAATTCCACTATAAAATTATAATTGATTTCCCAATTAATTAATTCAAATTATTCCGTCAATAATTTTCCCGCCGTATTACATATGTCACATTTCCTCGTGTTTAAGAAATCGCATGTCCACGAATTAATTTTAATTACTAATAATTAAATTAATTCATTTCTTATTATCCGAGACTAGTACCACTCATCCTTAATATCATGAGGAGTAAATCCACCTGCAGGGTTTACATGATAAACTTTATGAGCTCATCTCGAGGACATCATCAACCCAATAAATGGGACACAGTTTTCTGTCTATAATCTATAGCATGCCGTGTGTACAATACCGATTCCCAATTTACCGAGAATATTGACTAATCAATTAGTCTCACTCATTGGCACATCAAAGAACCGAGCATTGGACACACACACCTATAATTATATAGGGATTAAGAACTCACATATCCGTAATATCTGAGGTCTAGTTCGATTACTCCGATTAGTATAAATAGAACGCCCTCCCGTGGTCCTGCTTAATACACCAAGTGTACGAGTGTAACATAATAGTCAAGACCGACTATTTATCAGTCACACTACGACGTACCGATGGATTGTCCCTGTCCATGTAAGTCGTGAGCTACTGTTCGATAGTATACGAGTAACTGACATTATGATCTTCCGCGTGTCTCCTCACGCCATACTATCTACAACGTATATATCTAGGACTATTGCATTAAATGCAATCATGCTTGAATCATACATAGAATAAGGCATAGATAAGAAGTTCCGTATTTGCACTAAACTAGACATTTAGAATACAACTCCATCAATCTCCCACTTATACTAAAAGTCTTGTCGCCCTCTCCCAAACATCAGATTCCCATAACCTCATCACGCCTACCCAACGCTTCCGCTGGAAGAGCCTCTGTGAACGGTTTTACCAGGCAATCCTCTCGATGCTATCTAGGTGACAACTGTATCGTCTTACTAGAAGGTCTCTCGAATCAGGTGGTACTTGCGCTCTACGTGTTATCTCCCACTGTGGACTCGTGGCATTTCAAGTTTGCCAATATACCGCTATTCAAAATAGCTTTGGGTAAACTAGAAACCACATCTAAGTCTCTCAAGAAGTTCTGGAGCCACACTGACCTTTTAACTGCCTCAGAGGCCGTTATCCTTTCAGTTTCCATGGTAGAGTCCGTAATGCATCGATGCTTTACTTTCTTCCATGTGACTGCTCCACTTCATAGTGAGAACACATAGCCTGACTTCGACTTTCGACTGTCCATGTTTGATTGGAAATCCAATTCTCTGTAATCCAAAGGAAACAACTTGTCTGTTTTGTAACTTAGAACATATTATCTTAGTCCTTTTCAGGTGCCTAAACATGTTCTTTACATCAGTCGAGTGATCCTTTCCAGGATTACTATGATATCTCACCACCATGCCCACGACATAGGAGATATCAGTCTCGTGCACAACACTGCATACATTAAGCTTCCCACCGTTAAGGTGTAGGGAACTGCTTACTTTTTATTTATCTCCTTATTGTGTCAGACACAAAACTTTAGATAAATAATTCCACATCTAAAAGTTGAAAACCTTTCTTGGAATTCTGCATGCTAAAACGAGCAAGAATTTTATTTATGTATGAGGCTTGGGATAAGTACTATGTTCTTTTCTGGCGATCCCTTATAACTTTGATCCCAAGAACATTCTCGACTTCTCTTAAGTCCCTCATATTGAATTGCTCGGAAAACCATCCCTTTATGTCCGATAACATCTTCACATTGTTGCCAATTGGAAAGATGTCGTCTACATAAAGAATGAGAAAACACCACATCTTTTCCGTCACTTCTTTGTTACACTCAGGACCCAAACATGCCTTGAAAGAATCCATAAAATGGATTTTCTCATAGATCCGCATGTGTCCAAGATCTTGAAACTTCCTTCAATCCAAATATCGATTAAGCTTGCTTACAAAATGCTTTCGGCTCTTTTCGATGAATCCCTCTGGATGTCCCATACAGATGGTCCCGTCAAGACTTCCATTTAGGAAATCCGTCTTGACTTCCATATTCCATGTGAAGACAAAAGAATCCGGATCGACTTTAGCATAGCTACCGCCGAAAAAGGTTTCCTCATAATCGATCCCTTTCTTTCTGAGTGTACCCTTTCACAACAAGCCTACCCTTGAAGGTTTACACCTTCCCGTCAGACCCTCTTTTCCTCTTGTACACCCACTTGTAACCAATGTCTTTTACACCTATGGGCGGTGCAACAAGATCCCAGACATGATTTGAATCCATAGATTCAATCTCAGATGTCATCGCCTTTTGCCAGGACGGAGCATCTTGATCTTTCAGCGTCTCGTCATAGGTCCAGGGGTCGGCTTCATGTTCTCCAGGTAACAAGTCCGAAGACCCTCCTATAAACATGAACCTGTCGTGTTGTCGAAAAACCTTCCCACTACGACGACGCTCCGATGTATCCTTAGTGACTAAAGATTATAGTAGTGAACTACTCAGTTTGGCTGGTTCTAAGTCTTGATCAGTCCCTCTAAGCTCATTAAGTATTACTCTACTCTTGGGCTTGTGATCTTGCATATATATATAGTCCATGTCTAAGAACCGAACGTTGATGCAATCAACGAATACCTGGTCCTTTGGACTATATTACATATCTCAATTCGTTTTCTTAGGGTATCCTATAAACATCCGAATATCTGTACAAGTTTCCAAAGGTATCAAGTTCACGATAAACGCCGCTGTTTCCAAGGCATATCCCAAAACCGAATTAGGTAACTCCGTATAACTCATTGTCTACTTTCCCATATCTATAAGAGTCCTATTCCTTCTTACTAACACATCATTTTTTTGCCGAGGCATGAATGGTGTAGTTAATTGGGAGTTAATCCCATCTTTCTGATAAGTATGCCTTGAACTCCATAAAGAGGTCTGCATAAATCAGAGCGAATCAACTCTAGTACTTTCTTGGATCTTTGCCCTTTAACCGTAAAGGGTTGTTTGGTCATTTAAACTTCCAAGTATGATTCGAAGGTTGGAAGGTCCTTTCCTTCAACCTAGCTGAGTAGTCCATCAGCTTTCACCCTTTGAATCGTACTTAAGTTAAAATGATCTAGCCTAAGATGCCATAAGTACATTTGATTCATCTTAGAAGGATCTTTACTCTTATTGGGTTTCGATAGTGTGTTATGAGCTCCGGTCTGTTGCATCGTGGAAGAATATGGATTTAGTATTAAATTGTCTACCAATGTACCAGAATAGATAATATCCCCGTTTCCTACTCTGATAAGTATGAAACTATCCAAAGAAACGGAATATCCATTCTAAGCCAATTTAGAAATCCGAAATGAATTTTCTTTTTTAAATGCCGGCACATAAAGACAATTTATTAGAACTAAAAACCTACCGTTAAAACATTTAACATCTCCAACTGCAACTGTTGATACCTTAACAGTATTGCCCATGTAGGTTATAACTTCTTCCTTTCTAAGTCTCCGGGTTTCCTGGAACCCCCGCATTTAAGTGCAGACATGATTAGTGGTTCCCGTATCCACACACCATGTATTGGTAGATAACACCACTAAACATGTTTCGGTGACTAAGGAAGAGTCAACTTCTTGTTGCTTGAGAGGACAATTAAAACTCCCAGTATCCAGACTGCTTACAACGGAAGCATTTGCCCCTTGGGTTTGCTTGTCCCATTCCGTGGTTCAGATATATTAGGCCCATTGGGTTTCCGTCTTTTCTTCTTCTTCCTTTTGCCGCCCTGAGGCCTAGGAAGAGCCAATTTCTCAGCCACAAGTGCTTGAGAGCCCATAAAGATTCCCTCAGCCGCTTGAAGTTCAATCCGGAGCTTCGTCAATGAATAAGATCTCTTATTCATGTTATAGTTCAGGCGGAACTGCTCAAAACTTCTCGGCAGAGATTGGAGCACAATATCGACTTGGGTTACCCCATCGATAACTGCTCCTAGAATTTCTATCTCATTCAGATAGCCCATCATCCTAAGAACGTGATCCCTCACGGGCGTTCCTTCGGACGTGGTGGCCGTCATGGGTTGCCTCATTGCATTTTGCCCGGTTGTCCTGTCCTGATAACAAAAAAGCTCCTCGAGGTTAAGCATCATATCATAGGTAATGGTCATGGCTTAACAGCATTGATCCATTTTCAATGAGCTTCCTTCCCTCAGTAGTGGAACCATCATTTGGGTCAGTAGGTCAATCGACTTTGGAGTACATATTTGTATTCCTCTGCAGTTAGGAAAATGTCCAAGTTTCTTCTCTTATCCATACAAACAGGTTCAATGAGTTTTTTGACTTTTAATGGGAATAATACAATATAAAACAAACAATGAGTTTAATTCGATATCATTTCCCTCAAATAATATCATTAAACTACCAATCATTTCCAAAATCCCATCAGACTAGCATGCCACGTTCATGTGGACGTATACTAATCCAAACAATTTTATAATTGGATTTTTACTTCGGTCGTACATCATTATAGCAGTGACTCCGATGGGGAGGATACTATAAAGTGTTGGAAATCGACTACCCGGGATGCGTTCGTTCGATCACTCGAACATCCGAACACTCCCAGTCGACCTCCGGAAGCGTTGCTCCATTCACGTAACAACCCATGTGCCGAATCACGCCCAGCCATCGCCCCGGAGGACAACCGCGCGAAACGGCCACTGATCAGCCTCGGGCAGCGGGCGCTGCCCGTCAATCAGCGATTGCTGAAAAAGCTCCGAACAGCGGTCGCTGTTCAGCCTTCAGCGTGCGCTGTTCGTCCGCGAACAACAGCGCGACCTGCTGTTCCGGGCTCGTTTCCGGTCCGTTTTTCCTCTTCCGACTACCGATCCGAAGGTCCTTGAACCCCCATTAGTCGAGGAACACGATCCACGACACCCGAAACCCGATCTTAGATCCGATGTATAATTAACGAAATAGAGATCGAATAAATGCGGAAGAAAGAATTCGATCTCATACCTTCTCGGTCGATTGTTGAGACCTTAGATGTTATTAGCGTATGTCTCTGCCCCGACTCCAGCCGTTGTGTGGCAACGATCCGCTGGATTCTCCTTTTCTGCTCACTCTGATAAACCACCGCAAGAATGTTTTTACTTTTCTGTGTAAAATATCTGCGCAAGCTTTATTAATTTTTACAGAGAAAAATATAATTGCGCTAACGCTATTAATTTTCTCTGCAAAAAATAAATGCGGCAAGTTCTAGGTTTAGGAGAGGGCAAGGTGGGGGGTTTAAATAGAGCTACGCTAGGGACCTCTTAGGTAAATTAATTCAGGGCTAAATTGAAATATTAATTAACCAGAAGTCCTTAAAAGAAAACCTTTAATTAATTTCAATTTTAATTATTATTAATTCCACTGCCGCTACTTTCGTAGCGTTGCCCATGTAGATGGTGATCTCTTCCTCTCTAAGCCGCTGGGTTTCTTGGAACCCCTGCAAAGAATTTCAGACATGATCAGTGGCTCCCGTATCTACACACCAGGTGCCGGTGGATAACACCGCTAAACATGTTTTAGTGACTAAGGAAAAGTCCGTACCTCCTTGTCTGAGAGGACAATTAGACTTCCAATGCACAGACTGCTTGCAACGGAAACACTTGCCCTTAGGCATGTTCACTCCATTCCGTGGTCCACCAACTCTGGGTCCACTGGGCTTCCGTCATTGCTTCTTCTTCTTCTTAATCCCCGGAGGGCGAGGAAGAGTCGATTTCACAGCCACAAGTGCTTGAGAACCCTTAAAGATTCCCTCTGCCGCCTGAAGTTCAGTCAGGAGTTCCGCCAACGTATATAACCTCTTGTTCATGTTATAGTTCAGGCGAAACTGTCGATCTGGGTTTCCCCATCGATAGTTGCTCCTAGATTCTCTATCTCATTCAGATAGCCCATCATCCTAAGAACGTGATCCCTCACGGGCGTTCCTTCGGACATGGTGGCTGTCATAAGTTGTCTCATAGCATCTTGCCTGGCTGCCCTGTCCTGATGACCAAACATCTCCTTGAGGTTAAACATCATATCATAGGCAGTGTCCATGGCTTGATGCTGATGTTGCAGCACATTTGACATAGAAGCCAAAATGTAGCACCGCGCCATCTCATCAGCCTTGATCCACTTCCGATGAGCTTCGTTTTCCTCAGCAGTGGATGCATCAGTAGGTGCATGCATCAGTAGGTGCAACAGGACAATCGACCTATAGTACATACTTGTACTCCTCGGCAGTTAGGACAACGTCCAAGTTTCGCTTCCAATCAATATAGTTTGGACCAGTGAGTTTGTTTTCTTTCAGTATCACAAATAATGGGTTGAGTGTCATATCTATAAAAAGAGACAAATCAAATAGTCAAATTTAATTCGATATCAACTCCCTCAATTAATATCATTAAATTTACCAATCATTGCTAACTAAAATAACTAAAATAAAAAACAAAACTGAAAAAATTATAGTAGTGCAAATAAAATAAAAAATAAAAAATATAGCAAATAAATGAAGAGGTGAAAAAATAGCGCAAATAAAAATAAAATAACATGATATGAACAAAAATACTTCTAAATTTATAATGAAAAAATAAAAGTGAAACAAATAAAATAAAAATAAACAATAGAGCAAATAAATGAAAAAACAAAAGTTCAAAAAATAATGAAAATACAAATAAAAAAGAAAACAAAGTTTATACTCTTCAAAAAATACAAATACCACCACCACCTATGAACCCGATAAATTGTGAAGTATTAAGTGTGAGAAATGCTTTAAATGGAGATTAATCCAACCAAGAAGAGTACAAAGAATTTAAAAGAAACTTTCTAGAGATCAACCCTTTGTGTTCTCCACGAAGCCGGTCGGGCGCCTTTTGCCGAGACCCAATCGATATCGAGTAAAACAAGTCCCACACTTGGGTCATTGACAAGCCCAACCTTTAGAAAACCCTTATAGGATTCAAGAGGCAAATGGTTATGCGCAAAGATTACTCGAAAATGGATTGCTATTACACTACCCCTATGGGATAGGTGGGTCGTTGGCGATGCTACCTTCAGATATCCCAAGATTATGAATGATACTCTTCCAAGTCCCAAAGTTATGATGTATGATACTCTTCGGGGCAATGAAAAACAATTAATAAAGCGTGAAATGAATAAACTGAAAAAATTGTTCATTCACCCAATTTTAAAAAATAGAGCATTGTTAACTAAAATAACTAAAAAAAAATATACAAAAGTTAAAAAAATTGTTGTAGCGCAAATAAAAAAAATTGCGCAAGTAAATGAAAAAACAAAAGTAAAAAAATAGAGGAAACGCAAATAAAAAAGAAAATAAAATGTATGCGTTTCAAAAAAATACAAAAACTACCACCAAAATGTGGAGTTTGCAATGTGAGAAATGCTCTAAATAGAGATTAATCTCAACCCAATAAGAGTACGAAGAAATTAGAAGGAACTTTCTAGAAAAACCATTTGTATTCTCCACAAAGTCGTACGCCTCTTGCCAAAACCCACTCGGTACATCAAGTCCCACACTTGGGTTATTGACAAGCACAACCTTCTGAAATGTCTCTGGGCATCAAGAGTCCAATGGTTATGCGCAAAGATTGCTCGAGAATGAATTGCTCTTAGATTTGTTCAGAAGTATCTGGAGTACAATCTACCCGTCAAAGATTTCATGTTCACATGTCACAAGATTATGGATGATACTCTTCCAAGTCACAAGGTTATGATGGATGATACTCTCTTGAAATGAACAAATTGTTTTAGGGCAAATAAAAATAAAAAAATAAAGCAAATAAATGAAAAAATAAAAGTGAAAAAGTAGCTCAAATAAAATTAAAAAAATAGTTCAAATAAATGAAAAAACAAAAATTAAAAATAGCTCAAACAAATAAAAATAGCTCTAATAAATGATTAATCAAAAATGAAAAATAGCTCAAATAAATGGATTAAGGGGGCATCCGGTGCCAAATTGCACCGGATGTTATGCTGTGCATTCTACATCGTTAGAGCATCTCCAACCGATACCAAAAACCTATTTTGGAGTAGGGGAGATGCTCCAACCGATACCAAAATATAAACTTATTATAGGTATTATGGTGGGACCCACATAAAAAATACTTAGATTTACGTTTACCTTAAACTCAAACCAAAAACTATTTATTATTTATAAAATTATTCTTTTATTTTACAAACTAATAAAAAAGACCTATTAAACTTTTATTTTAATTTTTTATTTAATATATTTTGTAATTTAATTTTTTTAATAATCATATATTAATAATTAAAATAAAATTTTATTTTAAAAATAAAAATAAATATTTATAATTAAATATTAAATATTTTATGTTTGCACAATTTTGTTATATTTAATTAATATTTAATTATATTTTTTATTTTTGAAATTTTAAATTGAAAGTAATATTTATTAATATTTTTAAATTTAATGTCAAAAGTTACGGGGTTAAATTATAAATTTGTAAAGATATTGATTATTTATAAAAATAGTATAAAAAATTGTATAAGAAGAATAATTTGAGAATATTCTTTTAAGTTTAAGTATTGGAATCTCGGTTGGAGCAAATTTACTGTAAACTTAAAACAAAACTTATTTTTGAGTTTAAGTTTTTGTGTTCGATTGGAGATGGTCTTAGATTGTAATTAATTCAATCTAACGGTTCTGCCCATCAAATTATAAATTCGCGCCCGTTAATTATAAACGCAAATAAAAACAATTACTTAACATAAAATAAACAATTAAATACTTAACGCAAATAAACAACAATTACTTAACGCAAATAAACAATTAAAATATATACAATATTATTTACTCTTGATTTGTAAGTTACTTAACGCAAATAAATAATTAAAATATATACAAAATAATTAATTTTTTTAAAGCATTCCACAAAACTTATTTTAAGCTTATAAAATTTTTAATAGTTAATATAGGTTAATAATTCTATACAAGTATATAATATTTTTTATTTTTTTAAATTTTAAAATAAATTTTATACTAAGTTATTTAGAATAAAATAAAGTTATTAACTTAATTTTAAAAATTGTAATGTTAATAACCGTATTTATAAAATATTTATAAGTTAAATAGTATAAAAAAATTATATACAATAATAAATAAAATAAACTAATTTGAAACGATAAGCTTGAAAAATATATTTAATATAAAAAATTATGTTTTTAAATGTGCATGATATTAAATATATATATATATATATATATATATGATTATGTTTTTTATATATTTAATATAAGAAATTATGTTTTTAAATAAATGTGCATAATTATATATAACGGGCAGAGTAATTTTTAATCGTTGGATTCATTTGATTACAACCTAATCTAAGGTGGAGAATACACAGCATAACATCCAGAGTAATTTTTAATCGTTGGATTCATTTGATTACAACCTAATCTAAGGTGGAGAATACACAGCATAACATCGGTGCAATTTGAGAATACATAGCATAACATCGGTGCAATTTGGCACCGGATGCCCCCTCAATCCCAAATAAATAGCTTAAACAAAAATAGCTCAAATAAATGAAATAACATAAACCAAAATTAAAATAGCTCAAATAAATGAAAAAAAAAAAACAAAAAAAAAACAGCTAAAATAAATGAAAACACAAAAAATATAAAATAGCCAAATAGAAATTAAATAAAATAACATAGGAAAAAATAGCTTCAACTACTAAAATGAAAAAAAAAATATGAGATTCAAAAAACTTAAACAAATAAAGAAAACAAAATAGCCTAAAACAAAAATAAAATTAAAAAACGTTTAAAATGTCCAAATAAAATGAAAAAAACTCAAAAAATATTGCGAAAATAAATAAAAAGCAATAGTAAAAAAATAGCACATTTATCCAAATAAAATTCTTAAAATACAAATTTATACAAATATCAACAGCAACAATGGTATATACGGTGTCATACATTTAATTTTGGGGTCATACATTTAATTTTAAAATATCCGAATAAAAGAGAGAGAAAAAGAGAGAAAATATAATTGTATAATTGAATGATAAAGTATTAGAGAGAGAAAAAGAGAGAAAATATAATTGTATAATTGAATGATAAAGTATTTATTTATGTGTATATATTAGATAGAAATGACAAAGCTGTGAGGTGTATTGTGTAATTGGAACAAGTAGTTTAAACCTTGTTTCAAAAAACATAAACAAATAAAAAAAATAGTTTAAAGCGCAAATAAAATTAAAAAAAGTTAAAAATGTCACAAATAAAATGAAAAAACTAAAAAAATATTACAAAAATAAAATAAAAAACAATAGTAAAAAAATAGCACATATGATATAAATGACCAAATAAAATGAATAAAAATATAAATGTATACAAATATCACATGCCACAAAAATAAAATGAAAAAACTCAAAAAATATTACAAAAATAAATAAAAAAGAATAGTAAAAAAATAGCACATATGATATAAATGGCCAAATAAAATGAATAAAAAATAAATGTATACAAATATCACATGCGCACAAAAAATAAAAAAAATAAAAATACTTCACAAATTAAATAAAAAAAATAACAAACAATGTTGGAGATAATTAACAATCCTCGTATACCCATCATTTTTGGAAAACCTACTATTGGCCTAACTCGTTCCACACCTCTCCTCCATCTAAGAAAATCGGTACACAAAACCAAATACTTTTTTTTTTCTCTGAGTCATTATCATCTACAATGGCTTTGGGTGATATTTGTAAAGCCCAAGCTTATACATTTTTGTTCTCAATGCAGAAGAGTACTCATCAGCCGAGCTTGATCAACTCCCCGTTTTGTATACCTTTTTGTTCTCAAAGCAGAAGAGTAGTCATCAGTCGAAGATAAGTCTTTCCTGACATCATCGTGCTTGTTAGCTCTTTCCTCTACTTCAGATCTGCAGGTTTTAATAATACGATGGTTTCTCTGGATTTTTATATTTTGATGGTTTCCTTGTCTTCATTGATGTGATCAATCTAAATGCTGCTTGTTTCTTTCTCAGAGAAAAGAGTTTCTGCTTGTCTACGGGAAGTCTTGGCAATTAAGTCTTGGATTTTGTTCCAAAAGTTGAGAAGTCTTGGCAATTGAGTTTTAAATTTTATTCCAGAGGTTGAAATAAACAGAGGATACTGAAAAGTTGCGTTTATTCAATCAAATTAAAAATAGTGCATTGCCAACTAAAATACCTAAAATAAAAAACAAAAGTAAAATAATTCTTGTTCCGCAAATAAAATAAAAAATAAAAAATAAAAATAGAGCAAATAAATAACGCAAATAAAATAAAAAATAAAAAATAAAAAATAGAGCAAATAAATAAAAGAAAATGAAAAAATAGCGCAAATAAAAAAAAAACATATGAACAAAATTATAATTTAAAATAAAAAAATAAAAGTAAAACAAATAAAATAAAAGGCAAATAAATAAAAAAACAAAAGTTAAAAAAATAGTGGAAACGCAAATAAAAAAAAAGTATCTCAAGTACAATTTATGCTAAAAATTTTTAGCTTCACATGTCCCAATATTATAGATAATACTCTTCCCAGTCTAAAAAAAGAAAAATAAAGCTTGAAATTAAAGAGAAAACTGAAAAGTTGTTTATTTACCCAACTAAAAAAATAGAGCATTGCCAAATAAAAATAAAAAAATAGAGAAAATAAATGAAAAGTGAAAAAATAGGGCAAATAAAAAAGAAACGAAAATGTATGCGTTTCAAATAATACAAGAACTACCACCAGTGGAGTTTGCAATGTGAAAAATGCTCTAAATAGATTTTAATCCCAACCCAAGAAGAGTACTAAGAAATTAAAAGAAACTTTTTAGAGAAACCCTTTGTATTCTCCACAAAGGCCTCTTGCCAAAACCCATTCTATACATCAAGTCTCACACTTGGGTCATTGACAAGCACAACCTTTCGAAAACCCCTCTGAGGTTCAAGAGCCAAATGGTTATGCGCAAAGATTGATGATACTCTCCCGACAATAAAGACAAAGAAGCTTGAAATGAACAAATTGTTTTAATGCAAATAAAAAAAAATAGCGCAAATAAATGAAAAAACAAAAGTAAAAAGATATCTCAAATAAATGAAAAAATAAAAACAAATAGCTCAAATAAAAGAAAAAACAAAAATAAAAAATAGCTCAAACAAATAAAAATGGCTCAAATAAATGAAAAATAAAAAATGAAAAACCAAAATTAAATATCTCAAATAAATGAAATAACAAAAATAAAAAAAAAAGTTCAAATAAATGAAAAACAAAAATGAAAAAATAGCCCAAATAAAAATTAAATAAAATAACATAAGACAAAATAGCTTCCACAACTAAAATGAAATAAAAATTGCTATAAAAAAAAAAAAACAAATGAAGAAAAAAAAAGCCTAAAGCCCCAATAAAATTAAATAAAATTTAAAATGTCACAACTTAAATGAAAAAACTCAAAAGAAATGTATACAAATATCACCAAGCAACGATGGTATATTGGTCAATACATTCAATTTTAAAATATTCGAATAAAAGAGAGAGAAAGAGAGAGAAAGTATAATTGTATAATTGAATGATGGAGTATTTTTTAGTGTGTATGTTAGATGGAGATGACAAAGGTATGAGGTGTATTGGGCCATTGGAACGAAGTAGGTTAAGCTTGTTTCCAAGAATATATATATATATATATATATATATATATATATATATATATATATATATATATATATATATAGAGTAGGCTTCTCCTAAGGACCGATCCGTACGCATCAATTAAATAATTAATATTATATTAATTTAATTCTCCATTAATTATCTTTCCTCCTAATTTAGTGCAATATTAAATTTTGTTTCCTAAATTCTTTGTCCACCAAATCTTATACCATATTAATATATTTACTATATTTTCACTTCCCCTCCTGTATAAAAGCACGGCTTACCAGCACACCTAATTCGGATATGAGAATTTTCTCCACCTGTTAACGTCAAATTCAATCTCGCAGTACACAATCTCAAAAATTGTAAGTATCTTTTTTGTCTTTCATATTTTTATTTTATACTAATATTTAATTGCTTACGGAAAATTCAATCTCGCAGTACAGAAAATTGCAAGTATCTTTTTTGTCCTTCATATTTTTATTTTATGCTACTCATATTTAATTGCGTATGTACTCTATTTAATTTATTTAATGTTTAAGAATTTATTTTAATTTTTTTGATCACATGCCAATTTGTTTTAATGGCGCAACACGATGATAAAATTATGCATTATTATTGTGAGTTTTTTATTTATGACTAGAAGAGTCACATACTGTATAACCTTTTTTCTTTTTAATTTTTTAATTAAAAAGTTAAAGTTAGTAATAATTTACAAATTTATTATTTTCTATGAAAACAAAATCACTTGACTATACATGAAAAATAATTATTATAATTAAAATTTGTATTTATTTATTATTTGTTTATTTGAAATTTATTATATTTAAATTTTGTATTTTTATTTACTCTTTGTTTATTTGAATTTTATGATATTACAGATATTTGGAGAATATGATTAATTTGAACAGTCAACCAGAAGAAAGAATTGAAAATGTGGGTATTGAAATCAATTTAGATGAAGACTCGGATGAAAATAGCAGGATATATACTCCTCAAGTTTCAAACGAGTTGAAGCCAAAAAAAGGTCAACAATTTGATACAATTGATGATGTTGTCGCATTTTATAATGCTTATGCTAAAGCGGCTGGATTTAGTATACGATCTTGGACTACTAAAAAGGAGAGTGAGAGTGGAGACATCAAACGAAAAGAGTTTGTGTGTTTTAAACAAGGGAATTCTTCAAGAATTGTTGAAGCTGGGAAAAAAAGACGTCGAGGAAGCTTAAGTGAGAATTGTACCGCTAAAATTGCCGTTTTAAAGTCAAACTGTGAAAAATACGTAGTTACTGTTTTCAATGAAGAGCACAGTCACCCGCTTTCCACTCCTTCGAAGGTTCACCTTTTGAGATCGCATCGTAGTGTTTCTGTCGCAACAAAGTCTCTAACCAAACAACTGTCCATGGTCAATATACCACCTCATCAACAATTTAGTTTTCTTGGAGTTCAATCTGGAGGTATAGAAAATATTGGTTGCACGCAAACAGATTTGTATAACCATGCAAGGGATATGCGCGCTGAAAAGAAAGGTAAAGATGGTGAAATGTTTTATGAGTATCTTGAACTAGAAAAATGCAGGAATCCGTCGTTTACTTACAAAATTGATGTTGATGAAGATAACAAGATAACTCGTTGCTTTTGGTCTGATGCAATTTCTAGGCGGGCTTATGCATTTTATGGTGATGTGGTGATCTTTGATACTACGTATAATACTAATCGGTATGGAATGATATTTGCACCGATTATGGGGGTTAACAATCATGGTCAGACAGTTATATTTGCTTGTGGATTCTTGAATCATGAGAGTGTGGATGATTTTATATGGTTATTTACTAACTTTTTAGAATTTATGCCTGGTGGTGCTCCAAAAATGATTATAACTGATCAAGATCCCGCTATGGCTAAAGCATTCCCTATTGTTCTTCCAAATACATTTCACAGGTATTGCAGTTGGCACATCTTAATGAAGTTCCCAGAGAAGATTGATGCACTAAAGTACAGTATTTACAAAACTGAGTTCATGGATTGCATTTGGAAATCAGAGACTCCTGAAGAGTTTGATTTAGCATGGGAAAGTCTTATTAAAAAAAGTGGGCTTCAAGAGAATAAGTGGTTAGAACATCAGTATGCAATTCGTTCAAGTTGGATCCCCGCATATGTTAATCACATTTTTTCGGCCGGCATGTCAAGTAGCCAACGAGCAGAGAGTGGTCATTCATTTTTCAAAAGATTTGTTTCAAAGGGAAATTCATTGGTGGATTTTATGATACAGTTTGGCAGAGGACTTGTACGCCAACGACACGAAGAGTTGATGGCTGATCACAAAGATATAATTGAGAAACCCAAACTTAAAGTAAATCTTGATCTCTTGGACCAAATGGCTGGTATTTACACAAATGAGATATACTTTAAGTTTGAGAGTGAAGTGCTTGATAGCTTCAACTATAGGCTTCGAATTGTGCAAGAAATGGAAAATCATCTCATATATGATATTCAAAGAGCAAAAGTTACAAATAGTAAGATTCGCAGACTAGTTTATGACAAGGATTTGGACTTGACTTCGTGTAGCTGCAAAATGTTTGAAAGCGTCGGGATTCCATGTAAGCACATCATTGCATATTTGATAAAATTTTTGCATATTGAAGAGTTGCCCAATAAATACATATTGAAAAGATGGACAAAGTCTGCGAAATCGAGTATAGTGATAGATGATAATGGCGTGCATATTGATGATGATCATTCTTATCAATTGATTCGTAGTCAATTTATCCAATCATCATTGGATTTAGTTGACAAAGCCCTACTATGTGAGGAAACAAAGCAAATGTTTGTAGACGGAGTTCGTGCCATTAATCAGCAAATCGAGCAATTCATCAGTACTCGTATACCTGTAATGACATCCACAGAAAAGAGCATACAAAAAGGTAGTAATGAAGAAGTTGTGTTGACAAGTGTACATTCTTCTTGTAACTTGGAAAAAACTTATGGTGAACCTGATGAAGTGAGAGCAAAAGGGTGCGGTAAAAGACTTCTTGGAGGAAAAGAAAAGGCAATCAAAGCTGCAAAAATAAAAAAAAATCGGCGTTGTAATGGATGTGGTAAAGTGAACCAGTCTCATGATAAACGAAATTGTCCGACTATTAAAAACTTGTAAGTAATGAATAATTTATTTTTATTTTTATTTAAATCTTGACCTTAATTATTATTTTTTTTTTATTTTTCATTTAGGTCTTCATTATGCGACAATAATGCAAGTTTACATAGTTCGTCAACGGAAGCAGAAGAAGATGAAAGTATAAATTGAAAAATTATTTCTCTTAATGTTTTTGAAAACAGTTGTTTAAACATATTATTTTGTTTTGAGTGTTTTATTTTTTATAATTTTTAAACTATTTGTCTTTTGAAAAAAATATTATTTATTATTATATGTTTTTGTTTTTATTGTGCGTGGTTAATAGATTTTGAAAGTTAATTTTACTGTATTCATTATGAGAACGTAACTTATTAACAACAAATTGATATAAATTTTTAAAGCATTAAATAAATGAAAATACATGCGCAATTAAATATTAAATTAAATAAAATCTAAAAATACATACGTAGTTAAAGCTTAAAGATTGAAGAATCTAGCAAACACACAAATTGAATTTAATATTGCATTAAATTAGGAGGAAAGAGAAATAGTGGAGAATTAAATTAATATAATATTAATTATTTAATTGATGCGTACGGATTGGTCCTTAGGAGAAGCTTACTCTATATATATATATATATATATATATATATATATATATATATATATATATATATATATATATATATATATATATATATATATATATATATATATATATATATATATATATATATATATATATATATATTGCGCAAAAATTTAAATATATTTTTGCAATAATCAATAATTTTATATATAAATATATTTACGTAAAAATGTAAATATATTTGCAAGAATCTATAAATATATTTGGTAAAAATATATTTGCAACCATCGATTATATATATATATATATATATATTAATTATAGATATGTCATATGAATATACATCTATTATAGATATATAGATATCTATTAGATATGTCATATAAATAGATATTTATTGCTATTGCTGTGTGGTAAATCAATATGACATATTGAAGATGAGTAGCTTTTTTTAGATAGTTTTGCTAAATCTAAATTCAACTACAATTTTCCCAAATTGATTAACATTCAAAAATTGAAATAAAAAACCTAAAAATTTTATGAAGTAAATGCTCTAACATAGATATGAGAATTTTGAGAATGGAGGAAGAATAGGCTTGCCAGAAAAAAATTTGTTTTTGTATTTTAGTGGGGTTAATTGTATTTTTAATTTTAAAATTGAAAATGATAATGTTGGTACGCTGTCCTATATAATAATGAAAGAAAAGAATATGTAGAATCTATAATACTAGTCTTAGAATTGCCCAATTCCCCCAATTAAAAATAGATCATTGTTAACTAAAGGGATAATTATAGTTTAGTATGTAGGCACTTTCGGGCTTTGGTGACTGATCTTTTTTTTTTTTGGGGTTTGGTACCTGAACTTAGCCGAAATTAGACTTTAGCGGCTGGAGTGGCGGATCCCGGCCACACGTGCAAAACACGTGATTTCAGTTCATAGGTGTCACAATTTCGTTGGCTGAAGGTGAGAAGTTACTATTTTAACCTTTTCATTATATATTCAATTTATTTTTAAAACATATTAATACGTATTCTGATTTATATACGGTCCAAATCTACGTATGCATATACAGTATTGTGTATTTGAGACAAACGAGTTTGTCCCCAATTCAAAAACGAAAGAACCCTAATAAAGGAGCCCGCAGAGATCTTCTACCAGCAGCCGCTCATGTCGTCCCCCTCCGCAGCCGCTGGATTCGATTACCCCAATTTTCATGGAGAATTCAATAATTTGCGTGAGCGCCGCCACCCCAACAGACGATGATGCGATTCAATCCCCTGATGGCGCAGCTGTGATTCGCTACGAGGGCGAGGGCTCGGTATTCAAACTCGGAATTCAGCTGCCTGTTGCTGTTGTCGCCCCTTCAGATTACGAACCCACATTAGGGTTTTTTTTGGGGGAAATTTCCTGTGAGTTTCAGAATTAGCAATCTGGGGAATACGGCCTCACCGCATCCTCCTGCCGTTCGCCCGAGAGTACGAGCTAGACGAGGACAAGCAACAGACCCACACAACATTGCTGAGAGGGTATTATATGCTCATTACATATTCTAATTGTCGATATATCTTGTTGTTTCATATATAAGATTGTGTAATCGAATATTAATTTCTTCTTGTTACAGCTTCGGAGAGAAAGAATTGTTAAAAGGATGAGAGCCTTGCAAGAATTGGTTCCTAGTGTCAACAAGGTCAGCTCTCGACAATATGTGAATGTCGATTCCACAGGCGTGGCGGCCGCCGACGTGGATTTCTGTCATCGACGAGTTCCCGAACTCGGATTCGATTGAATTTGAGAACGCTCCTTTTTTTTTTTTTTAATTCACAGTATTAATATTGTATTTTTTTTAATTTATTTTCTTTTTCTTTAATCCATAATACTATTTCTCTATGTACATTAGATGGTATTCATTCCATTGAATTTTTTATTTTGCGATGTGTAGTTGAACTTGAATTAAATTGTTGTTTGCTATATAATTTTGAAGGTGGTTTCTTATCAAATGTCATCACTAAAAATGGTTTTAAATTATTTTAAATTATTTTTATTGATTTATAATTTTTTTAATTATTTTTATAATTATTTATAAATATTTTTAATTATTTATAAAAAAATTAATTATTTATAAATATATTTAATTATTTTTATTTATTTATAAATATTTTTAATTTTTTTTATAATTATTTATAAATATTTTTAATTATTTTTATAAATATTTATAATTATTTATAATTTTTTTAATTTTTTTTAATTATTTATAATTTTTTTTATAATTAATTATTAACTATGTATGGAAAAGTCGATAATACCCTTCTAAGTCTGCAGTTGTTATTAAAATAGACACGTGATTTGCACGTGTGGCCGGGATCCGCCACTCCAGCCGCTAAAGTCTAATTTCGGCTAAGTTCAGGTACCAAACCCCCCAAAAAAAAAGATCAGTCACTAAAGCTCAAAAGTGCCTATAGTTCAGGTACTAAACTATAATTATCCCTTAACTAAAATATGTAAAATAAAAAACAAAACTGAAAAAATTATAGTAGTGCAAATAAAATAAAAAATAAAAAATATAGCAAATAAATGAAAAGGTGAAAAAATAGCGCAAATAAAAATAAAATATATGATATGAACAAAAATACTTCCAAATTTATAATGAAAAAATAAAAGTGAAACAAATAAAATAAAAATAAACAATAGAGCAAATAAATGAAAAAACAAAAGTTTAAAAAATAATGAAAATCCAAATAAAAAAGAAAACAAAATATATCCACTTCAAATAATACAAACACCACCACCACCACCACCTCCGAACCCGAAAAATTGTGGAGCATTAAATGTGGTAAATGCTTTAAATGGAGATTAATCCCAACCAAGAAGAGTAAAAGAAAATTAAAAAGAACTTTCTAGAGATCAACCCTTGCGCCTTTTGCCAGAACTCACTCGATATCGAGTACAACAAGTCCCACACTTGGGTCATTGACAAGCCCAACCTTTCGAAAAATCTTTTGGGCTTCAAGAGCGAGACAAATGGTTATTCGCAAAGATTGCTCCAAAATGGATTGCTATTACTGATGGAATATATGATCGACCATATATTCGTGTATAATATCTTCATAGTATAGCTGTAATGTAGGCAAATAATTAGTCAATCAAGTTAATTTAGTTACCAATAATATAGGATTGACTGGAGCTAATCTCGGGAATAATGTTGAATATATTGACGATTTGATTAATGAAGAACGCAACCATTAATCTCTATTATGGTATCAACCCTAATCGATCTTATTCTTACCTAACAAAACTCTCTTCCGCTGCGCAATAATGGCTACCCAAAAATTCAACTCGGCACTAGCAGCTATCCAATCCAAATCGTTAGTCACGATTACATTGGATGCTAACACCGATATGTATCATTCTTGGGCTGCATTATTTCTCGTTCTTGTTAGGGTTCATGAACTCAAACATCATATAATTCCCCCTAAAGATGCCAAGACATTAGCAGTCGTTAACAAAGATAAGGCTGATAATCTCCCCTTATGGAGGCGTTACGATGCTCTGGTTCTTCAGTGGATATATGCAACTATATCTCCTGAACTCCTTGCCGCTGTATTAAAAGTCGATGATACGGCTGCTAATGATTGGGCACGCCTTGAGTCTATGTTTCAGGACAACAAAGCGTCCCGAGCAACCCATCTTGAAGAAGAGTTGGCTGATCTCAACTTCGAGAATTTTACTACCCTATGGGATAGGTGGGTCGTTGGCAATGCTACCTTCAGATATCCCAAGATTATGAATGATACTCTTCCAAGTCCCAAAGTTATGATGTATGATACTCGCAATGAAAAACAATTAATAAAGCGTGAAATGAATAGAGAAACTGAAAAAATTGTTCATTCACCCAATTTAAAAAAATAGAGCATTGTTAACTAAAATAACTAAAATAAAAATACAAAAGTTAAAAAAATTGTTGTAGCGCAAATAAAAATAAAAAATTGCGCAAGTAAATGAAAAAACAAAAGTAAAAAAAATAGTGGAAACGAAAATAAAAAAGAAAATAAAATGTGTACGTTTCAAAAAATACAAAAACTACCATCAAAATGTGGAGTTTGCATTGTGAGAAATGCTCTAAATAGAGATTAATCCCAACCCAATAAGAGTACTGAAGAAGCACTTTTCGATCACAAAAGAAAGATAAAGCGTTTTACCTCGCTTCAAAACCGAGGGTTTAGTTGTAGAAGTCGACTACTCAGATTATCAATCCGAGGGAGGGCTAGAAGTGAGAGGTCTCAAAGTCATATTCAATTGCATTTCGAGTGTTTGAAAGAGTAGTTCGAGTTTAACAAAATGTCCAAAGTAACAAATAGCAAACGATTTATCAAGTAGAGAACGATGGAGGTAATGAATGAGCAGTGACAACTCGATGAATGATTTAACACAAGAGTGATTTCCGGAGGTTCTCGTCCCTAGAGTCGAACCTCCAAGTACCTAAGTTCTAGAATCGACTACGGAAGGAAAAACTCCGCACAACGGTGGTTAATCAATTTAATTCCCCAAAGTAGCACTCCAAACGGTAGTGAACACAATGGTTGTCGAATTCCTTTACTTAGCCCTTTTGAACTTAATTATGAAAAATCGAACTATGGGAAGAAAGACTCCGCACAACGGTGGTTAGATCGATCGTAGCTCGAAAATTCACAATTAAACTCAAAGTTTATTCACTCGAGCATTTTATCAAACACCTAGTGTGCACTACATTTTCATCACCTCCTATTGGAAAATTAGCCAAGGAAACCCATTGACGAGCGCGAATACTTGTCGTGGAGCAAACACGCTGTCAAAATGAAATTTGTATTTAGCTAGTACTCTTATAACTACAAAACATAGATAATGGAAAGTACGTGGGGTCGGTCCCACAAGGAGGCAATTACAGTAGGTGATCTCGGCTTTGCCCAAGGGGTTGTCACAAAAAGATTTTGAGTTTGGTTGCTGTGGGCACAGCGGTTTTGCAATCGTTTCAAACACTTTGATCTAGCTACGGCAAACAGAAATAACATGCAAATAAACAAACCTAAAAGTAAACAATGCAAACACTCAGATCTAACAGAATACTAAAAGGAAAACTTAAATCAAATGATAAACAAAACATCCGGGCAGATGACTTCACTCATGATCATTAGGGCAAACTATCGGTCATCGGCACTAAGGATTTCTACCAGCGGTTTGTCAGCGGTTATAGGGTGCAAAAACAAAAGTGGTCCTATTGCGTCACGCCCAGCAATTGCCCCACCCCTCATCTATCCTTACTGTGTAAAGAGAAGGCTAGCTATCACTATGCCTAAACCCCTGGATCTGAACAATTCGATAACATATGCGACCAAACATGGATCTAGTTTGCCCAAACCCGCATTACCCTCTAGACAGACCCGCTCGGCCAATAGCATGCTCGAAACATACGACCGCATCTCCTGCAAGTTCTAGTGCTATGCCCGCAACAATACTACAAGGTACATCTATGCGGTTTGCCAATCACCAGTATCCCAGTTCGTAAAGGTACACTAGTGGTCGTCCTAGTTTACCCAAACTCCCCAGAAATAAACCTCAACCAACTTTGCCTCGGGAACAAACGCCCAACCGGCTACTCTAGCCCCATCGACCTCGCGACTCAAACTAAAACCCTAATTCACCATCGATCCGTCCCTGCCCAGATGCAAAACAACTTAGCCACTCATACAAAAATTAAAAGATGAAATAAATAAGGGAAAGCAAACTATATTAATCATGGCTTCAAATCGTAAAACGTTTTTGAAGGAATTGAAATACGGAATTGAAAACTTAAAGACAAAACATAAACGAAATTGTTTCTCGACCCGAAGGTCGGATCTACTGCAAAACAAATAAGAGACTCGGACGAACAGCTCCGATCTCTTCTCCGGCGACTCCTCCGGTGGCGACGGCGAACTTCGGGACCGGCGGCTCTCTCGATTTCTCGATGCGTAATGTGTGTCCTTTGCTGCCCGTCGCGCCCCTTTTTTATTGACTTCAATTTGAATTCAAAATCAGCGGCTGTTTCTCCTTCCCTAAAGAATAGGCGTCAGCGGTCAAAGGAGTTGGGGATAAGTCAGATCCCCCGAATCCAGGGATTCTGGTATGCCGCCAGCTTGCCCGCAGCGAATCTCCTGTCAACAGCCGCTCTCTGCCCAAATCGAAGTCTGCAGGTAATTCTTCTCCTCCACAGGTGGTCGGACCAGGCACGGTACTTGATAAGGATTCTGGTTCTTCTGCTTCATGACTTTACCCATTTGCCCGATGTGGTCAAACTGTTGCAGTCACTACCCACTCCAGAATACTTCTTTGCCCAAAGAAGGGGATTTCCTTGCCTCTTTTGCCCAGTGCGCCACCTGTTACCTGCATCAACACACACTCTGCCCAAACACCTAATTGTGCCCTCCTAAACACGTTAACGACTCAAACTGACTCAATAAAGGGTGTAAAAGTGCTCTAAGATGAGCAAATAAAATGGCTCATCAGAACCGCACATACTTGGATACGCTTGTCCCCAAGCGTGGGCTCTGATTTGCCTGACTCAAGACCAAAGTGAAAACAAAAATGAAGGAAATAGGAAGAAATAAAGCAAAGGACTTTAGCATGATCAGTAAAGGGAATAGTACATACAGATAACACAAAATTCAAGTAAAGATAAAAATAAGTCAAGAGTCTGTTCTAGGTCTTTGGGTTCACTCCCTCACAGTGTTTCTCTCTTTCCAGTGTATGGGTTCAATGACACTCATTTTCTGCTGTGACTCCTCTTTGCCTAAATTTGCCTTATTGCTAATCTGAGTTTGTTTTAACTAAGCAGGGGGTTATCAAAGGGGCTTTTATTGGGTTGTAGTGTTGGGCTCATATGGGTAGATTTTTCTGGGAGTAGGATCTATTTGGGCAGAGGGCTTTTTGATGTTAGCCTTTTCTCTGCCACTTTGCCCCTTTCTTACGGGCCTTAGCACAACAACTTTTTATTCATCTTTTTTTGTTTTTTTCTTTTTCTGATTTTTTTTTTCTTTGAACACTATGCCCTAACTCCCTTTCTTCTCTCTGGCTGCCTATGTAATGTGGGCATAATACCAGAATGGGTTCACAAAGAAAATCAATCAGGCTCAAAGGGCTAGCAAGGGGCAGTGTTATTTATTCAAACAAACTGAAACAAGAAAATGCCCTAATCATTTAACAACCCTACTCAGTCAAACTACTCAATTCAGCAAACAGGCAAAGACAAGCATTGTAAAGATCACAGCAGACTCTCAAAGAAAGAAATCATTTATTAATGTAGGCTTAATTCTCACAGTTTGCCTAGAACAGTTCCATCATCCCTATTTCATGTATCTTAACTATAAAGTTTGAGTTACTGTATGTATGTTTGCCCAAGGTGACACATAATCATGCTGACTCGATTAGAAACAGGGGTTTGCCCTTTCCCTTTCCCCCCTCACACACTTTGCCTGGGCAAAGTGTGCAAAAGTAATAAGATCAGTAGGGGATAACCACGACCAGACTATGACTCAAAAAGTTGGCGCACCTGCCCCCTCACACACTTTGCCTGGGCAAAGTGTGTCAGCAGGGAGATCAACCTAGTCTCCCCCGAACCAAAGTGACTCGGGGGTGACCTTAACAAAAAACAGAAAAAATAAAAGAAAATAAAAATCTAACAACTACTAAAACTAGGGAGGGAACAAATTAGGAGGTGGAAGCAGGTGTGTACCTGAATCCACAGTAGTCAAAGTATGCGATTATCATCGCCTTCACATCTCCGAATGCCTTCTCAATTTTTTCCAACCGCGCCTCGATCGCGCCTTGCCTCTCTGCAATTTCTTCTTTGGCCTTAGCCTCAGCAACCGAATCCTTCACCTCAACCTTCACTGGTTTCTCCTCCAAAAACTTCACACCGCCGTCACTCAAAGGCACAATATCCTGCATGCGCTTGAAACACTGGATGTCAAACTTGCCCTCCACCATCATCTCCAGCTCTTTGCCCTTCTTGATAAGGTTCATCTTGGTCGCGTACACCATCGGAAAATGGGCCAATGATAGGCGTTGGAGGGGGTGAGTTTGCAACCACTTCATTTGGGCACATAGGCAGGCACTGAAATGCAGCCTGATCTTCTGATGCATGCACCACAGTATGCCCAGTTCCAGATGGGAAACGGCACTGCTGGTGTCCGTCTTGCCAAAGAAGTTGATGGCCAGGATCCTGTGGCAAACCCTGAGTGCATGGCTCTTCAACTGGATTGACTTGGTGCTTTGCCCCACGAACTCGCCTCCTTTGCCCAACTGCTTCCAGATTTTCTGCAGCTCCTTCTTTGTGTACTCTGGCAAAGCGCTCAGTGACTCCTGGTAGGCCTTTGACTTCAGATCTGCAATACCTGCCATATCCAAACACAAATCCAATTCATTACCACCAATAGAGACAGCTCGATCAAACAATTCAAACTGAATCCCTATAACTCCCTCATCCTTGGTCTCTTTGATACCCAAAGACCCAAAGAATTCTCTCACGATGCCTTCATTGATTTGCCCAGACCACTCAAGAAACGGCTCCCACCCTATGGCCTTGAAGTAGCCTCGAACCTCCTTCTTCACACCCATCAGTTTGAGCGATTCGAAGCACACAATTTTGGGGGCCGCGATTTCGCGCGCCGATGTGTCAACCGCCTTTCTCTTCTTTGTGGATGCGCGGGTCCTGCTTTTGGGGGCTGGGCTTTTTATGACCTCCTCCTCTTCTTCTTCTTCCACCGGAGTTTTACCGGCGGCCGTCAAATCTTCCTTTTCCTTGTGGTCGGAGGTGGATCCGGCAGTGGGAGTGGGAGAGACCTTCTTCTTGCCTTTGCCCGCCGCCTTCTTCTGATTCTTTTTCGGGGGGCTATCAGCGGCGGCTTTGCCCTCCTCTTCCTGGGCGGTGGTGGCTAGGGTTTCCAGATCCTTCTCGCTGGTGGTCTTAGACTCGTCGATTTCCTTGGCCAATTCGTCGATTGGGGTGTTGTCCGTCTCCGTCGTGGAGGGGCTCGGCAGTATGGTGGCCAGGGGTACGGCGTGGATGGCTTCTTCGGCGGCGGGGGATTTGGGATTCGCCGGACTCGATCTCTTGGGAGACACCATCTTTTTCAGTTTGGTTGCAGCGGTTCCAATGGTTAGATCAATTAGGGTTCCGGTGGGAATTTTTCTGAGTTTATTTTTCGCTCTAGTAGATACCATATGGAGAGAGAAATAAAAGATATATAATGTGTTTTTGAATTTTGAAAATATGGGATTAATGGCAGTTATCGGGAATCGCGGGTGGATAGGGATAGAGGCGTGATGATGGTGGAGTTGCAGAGTCCCTGATGGGACGGTTTCCAGCCCTTGAAAATCGTAACTGCCCACTTGCGCTCCTGTTTGCCAAAAGGCTTAGTCTGCCCAAAATCCTCCTGCAAAATCAAAAACACAACATACCCTTTCTCGCGGCATAGTCAAAGTCTCTTGTTGCTAGTAGTTTATTCCTAATCTAAAAAAAAATGAAATAACAAAATTATACAAACATACCAGGTTGCCTCCTGTCCAACGCCCTATTTATAGTCCCGGGCAGGACCCAATTGCTTTATCTGATCACTCAATCAGGGCAAGCTGCCCTTCCAGATTCTCTTGCCCAAAGTAGGGCTTCACTCTATGGCCATTCACTTTGAAAATATAGTCATCATCTTTTTTGCTTTTCAACTCCACAGATCCATTTGGGATGACATGGTGAACAAAATAAGGTCCTTCCCACTTAGAGGACAGTTTGCCCGATCGGAACTGATTTCTGGTTTGGTACAGTAACACTAGCTGTCCAGCCTCAATCTTTTTCCTCTTAATCAGTTTGTCATGGCCCTCTTGGTCCGCTCTTTGTAATGGGCAGCATGGTCATACGCCTCAATGCGAAGCTGCTCTAATTAGACCAAGTCAAGTTTACGCTCGTTCCTAGCCAGATCCCAGTCAAAGTTGACTTTATTCACCGCCCAGTGTGCCTTGTGCTCTATCTCCACGGGCAAATGGCAAGCTTTCCCAAATATCATTCGGTACGGGGAAATGCCAAATGGGGTCTTAAATGCAGTGCGGTATGCCCACAGTGCATCATCCAGTTTGCCTGCCCAATCCTTCCCCTCTGGCCTAACTCTCTTCCTTAGAATGGCTTTAATAATCCGATTGGAGAGTTCTGCTTGGCCGTTTGCCTGGGGGTGATAGGCACAAGTGATTCGATGAGTGACTCCATATTTCCGCAACATCCTCTCAATTACAGAGTTGCAAAAATGGGTCCCCTGATCGCTTATTAGTGCTCTGGGTACACCGAACCGAGTGAAAATATTCCCTTTGAGAAATTCAGCCACAATGCGCGAATCGTTGGTGGGAGTTGCCTTTGCCTCGACCCATTTTGAGACATAATCAACTGCTAGGAGTATATATTCCTTACCTTGTGAATTTGGAAATGGCCCCATGAAGTCTATGCCCCAGACATCAAAGATCTCTACTGGCAGTATGGGCACAGAGGGCATTTCATTGCGCTTGGTCAAGTTGCCTTCCTTCTGGCACTCATCACATCTCTTGCATAGCTCATAGCAGTCTCGAACCAAAGTGTTCAGTAGAATCCGCAATCCAGAATCTTTCTAGCTGTACGCCTAGGCCCAAAGTGGCCTCCACAGGGTTGCTTGTGGCAGTGATCCACTATGCCCTGCTGCTCGGACTCAGGAATGCATCTTCTAAGGACTTGGTCTTCACATCTTTTCCACAAATAAGGTTCATCCCAGACGTAGCTCCTTGCCTCACGTTTCATTTTGTTTTTCTCGTAATAGGTCATGCCATCCCTGAAAATACCAGTAACCATGAAATTCACAAGGTCAGCAAACCATGGCTCTTCGCCCAAAGCGGTTATAGAATACAGATGCTCATCAGGGAACGTCTCGGTGATAGGCATATCCTCTTCTTTCTGGAGAATCCTACTTAAATGATCTGCAACGAGATTCTGATTTCCAGACTTGTCTCGTATTTCGATGTCAAACTCCTGAAGTAACAGGATCCATCGAATCAGCCTTGGTTTAGTCTCCTTCTTTGCCATGAGGTACTTCAGTGCAGCGTGGTCTGTATACACTATGGTCTTACTGCCCAGCAGATAAGACCTAAACTTCTCAAAGGCAAAGACTATGGCCAAAAGCTCCTTCTCAGTTGTGGCGTAGTTACTTTGGGCAGCATTAAGGGTCTTCGAGGCATAGTAAATCACATGCCTTTCTTTCCCTTTCATTTGCCCTAACACAGCTCCCACTGCATATCCACTTGCATCACACATTAGTTCGAATGGCATGCCCCATTCTGGTGGTTGAATAATAGGCGTTGTGACCAATCTCTCCTTCAAATGGTTGAAGGCAGCCTTGCAATCCTCATCAAAGTCCCACTCTACATCATTCTGAAGCAGTCTGGTCAAAGGGCGAGCAATTTGGGCAAAGTCCTTCACAAAGCGTCTGTAAAAACCAGCATGCCCTAAGAACCCTCTAACTTGCTTCACATTCCTTGGGTATGGTATCTTTGAAATGACTTCGATCTTGGCTTTATCCACCTCTATGCCCTTAGCTGAAATAACATGCCCAAGGACAATTCCCTCTTCGACCATGAAATGGCATTTTTCGTAGTTCAGAACAAGGCTCTTCTCCACACACCTTTTGAGCACCATCTCTAAGTGTTCCAGGCAGGAGTCAAAGGAGTTTCCATACACGGTGAAATCGTCCATGAACACTTCAATTCCATTCTCGAGCAGGTCAGCGAAGATACTCATCATGCACCTTTGGAAGGTTCCTGGTGCATTGCAGAGGCCAAAGGGCATTCTCCTGTAGGCAAAGGTGCCAAAAGGACAGGTGAAGGTGGTTTTGTCCTGATCCTCTTGAGCAACCCATATCTGCATATACCCTGAGTAGCCATCCAGGAAGCAAAAGTGCTTCTTCCCAGCCAATCTTTCCAACATTTCATCAATGAAGGGCAAAGGGAAGTGATCCTTGCGGGTTACCTTGTTCAGTTTGCGGTAGTCAATGCAAACTCTCCATCCAGTTTGTAGTCGCGTGGCAATCTGCTCATTTCTTTCATTCTCTATGACTTGAACTCCAGACTTCTTTGGCACCACATGTACTTGGCTAACCCACTTACTATCTGATACTGGGTAGATTATACCCACACTGAGAAGCTTCTTGATCTCTTTGAGCACAACTTCCTTCATTGCTGGATTGAGCTTCCTTTGAGGATCACGTACGGGCACAGAGTCATCTTCCAGAAGAATGTGGTGTTGGCAGATGCTTGGACTTATACCCCTGATGTCAGCCAAAGTCCACCCTATGACCTGTTTGTACTGCCCCAACACATACCTCAACTTTGCCTCCTCTGCCTCTTGCAAATAAGCACTTATGATGACGGGCAAAGTGTCATTGTCTCCCAAATATAGATACTTGAGGTGCTTGGGCAGTTTTTTCAATTCCAGCACTGGTGGCTTTTCAAGTGAAGGCACCATGATCATCTCTTCAATCTCTATTGGTTTGCCCGAATTGCCTTTGAAATTCTCCAGAGAATCTAACTGCTCAATTGCCTCTTGCAATTCTTCCGGTTCGTCCTCCATGTCAAACTCTGTAAGCCCTTGTTGAATGGCTATCTCCGTATGATCATACTTGCCACATTGGAGCGCCTTTGCCTCCACTGCCTTCTCAATTTGGTCAATGTAGTGGATCTCTTCGGTGTCAGCTGGGTGCTTCATGGATTTGTAGAGGTCAAAGGTGACCGTCTCTCCCTCGAATTTGCACGTCAGCCTACCGGTTTCGCAGTCGATGTGGGTCCTTGCTGTTTTCAGGAACGGTCTGCCCAATATCATCACTGGGGCTTTACTTGATCTGCCCATATCGAGCACATAGAAATCAGCAGGGAATATCAACTCTTCCACTTTGACCAGGACATCTTCCAGTATGCCCTCAGGATAAACGTTCGATCTATCAGCCAGTTGGATCACAACTCGAGTGGGCTTAAGTTGCCCTATCTCCAGGTCTTCGTACATTGTTTTGGGCATAACGTTGATTGATGCTCCCAAATCGAGCATTGCCTTTTCTATCTTCATATGCCCTATGATGCACGGAATGTAGAACATGCCTGGGTCTCCACACTTTGTAGGTCCAGTCTTTTTAATCACGGCAGAGACATTCTCCCCCACCTCAAACTTCGCATCATCCTGATATTTGACCTTCTTTGTGCAAAGCTCCTTCAAGAACTTAGCACATCTGGGCATAGCGTTCAGTATGGTTAGAAGGGGCATATTGATTTCCACCTTCTTAAACATTTTGAACATCTCTTGAGTTTCTTCCCTCTCACGATTTTTACTCAGTCTGCCCGGGAAGGGTGGCTTGATTTTCGGTGGTGGGGACTTGTCCCTCTTTGCCCTGACTATCACCTCTTCTTGCTCAATATCTGTCCCAGGGTCTTCCTCAATGACTGGAGGATCATCTAACACGGGCTATTTGCCCTTTACTGCAGACTTTTCCACTGTGGTAAGTGGTTTGCCACTCCTGAGCTGGACGGCATTAACATGGGCATTGTTAACTTCGACTTTCGGGGGCAAAGTACCTCCTTTCTGTTCCAGCTTTGCCACTACTTGAGTAAGATGGGAGACTTGAGCTCCTAGACTTTGGAATTGCCCTCTAGTCTCTTGCTTGAATTTCTCATTCTCTTGGTGGGCTTTGGCATTCTCTTGCTGGAACTTGATGTTCTCTTTGACCAAAGTTTCCATCATTTCTGACAAAGTAGGCCCTTTGGTCTGAGTAGGTTGGTGGTACATCCCGGGGCCATGCAGTTGGTACTGCCCTGGTTGGTTGTAGCGCTGGAAATTTTGGTTACCACTATACCCCTCATTATAGTTGTTGTTATTCCCATACCTATTATCATAGTATGGTTTCCCCCTTCCTTGCCCGTTACCGTTGCTCTGCCCCATTGCTTTGACCTCCTCGTCATACAGTGTGGGGCACTCATCAGTGGCATGCTCTGTGCCCTGACAGATCTGGCAAGCTTTCACACCTCTCTTTGGCCCGGTGGCCATAGTGTTCATAAACTTCTCCATTGCGCTGCACAATTTGTCGATTTTTGAATCAGCAACTGTGGTTGTCCCCAAATTTATCCTGGGTAACTCACTTCCGTCATCTCTGAACTCCTCTGCCATCTCCTTGAAGAGTTTAAATGCCTCCTCAGCACTTTTATTCAGGATGGACCCTCCACTGGCAGCGTGCAAGAGGGTTCTCTCGTGCATCCTTAGCCCAGACACAAAGTATTGGATCAAATCGTGATCAGGGATCTGGTGCTGAGGACACTTTGCCAACATCTGCTTAAACCGTGCCCAATATGCGGGAAACTCTTTGCCTGCCCCCATCTTAATGCTACTGATGTTCCTTCGCATGTGTTAGATTCGGGCGGCAGGGAAGTATTTTTCCAAGAACTTCTGTTGGAGCTGTGCCCAAGTAGTGATTTGTCCTTCGGGCAGAGTGTAGAGCCACTCCCGCGCTCCATCCCCAAGTGAAAAGGGAAAAGCCAGCAGACGGATGTATTCGCTCAAAGGGGGCCCTCCCCTTATAGTTCCGCAGGCTAACTCAAAGTCTTAAAGATGCCTCTGTGGGTCTTCCATGGGCATATCGCTGAACTTAGGCAGTATTTGGATGAAGTTGTGCTTCATCTCCCAGTTCTCGTTGATGGTGGGCAAAGTGATGCCTGATGGTCGGAGGTTCAGATTGGTAGGGAACATCATGTCCCGGAGGGTCCGGTTGTGTGGACCGTACATCGTGGTTGGTTCCGGTGAAGGTCTTGGTAGGGTAATTGGTTCACCTCTCCTTGCCCTTCGCGGATTTTCTGCCCTTGGTGTATGGGCAGCTTCTTGGGCGGCACGTGCTAACGCTTTGGCTAGCCTTGTTTCTTTCCGGATTCGCTTTGCGGTCTTTTCGATCTCAAGATCGTACCAGGTTACAATCTCTTTTCCAGAAGCAGAATCCTGCATAAACAAAACAAGTCAAACTGTTAGCACAGACGACTTACTGTTGGAAATTTGCCTCCCCGGCAACGGCGCCAATTTTGACGAGCGCGAATACTTGTCGTGGAGCAAACACGCTGTCAAAATGAAATTTGTATTTAGCCAGTACTCTTATAACTACAAAACATAGATAATGGCAAGTACGTGGGGTCGGTCCCACAAGGAGGCAATTACAGTAGGTGATCTCGGCTTTGCCCAAGGGGTTGTCACAAAAAGATTTTGAGTTTGGTTGCTGTGGGCACAACGGTTTTGCAATCGTTTCAAACACTTTGATCTAGCTACGGCAAACAAAAATAACATGCAAATAAACAAACCTAAAAGTAAACAATGCAAACACTCAGATCTAATAGAATACTAAAAGGAAAACTTAAATCAAATGATAAACAAAACATCTGGGCAGATGACTTCACTCACGATCATTAGGGCAAACTACCGGTCATCGGCACTAAGGATTTCTACCAGCGGTTTGTCAGCGGTTATAGGGTGCAAAAACAAAAGTGGTCCTATTGCGTCACGCCCAGCAATTGCCCCACCCCTCATCTATCCTTACTGTGTAAAGAGAAGGCTAGCTATCACTATGCCTAAACCCCTGGATCTGAACAATTCGATAACCTATGCGACCAAACATGGATCTAGTTTGCCCAAACCCGCATTACCCTCTAGACAGACCCGCTCGGCCAATAGCATGCTCGAAACATACGACCGCATCTCCTGCAAGTTCTAGTGCTATGCCCGCAACAATACTACAAGGTACATCTATGCGGTTTGCCAATCACCAGTATCCCAGTTTTTAAAGGTTCACTAGTGGTCGTCCTAGTTTACCCAAACTCCCCAGAAATAAACCTCAACCAACTTTGCCTCGGGAAAAAACGCCCAACCGGCTACTCTAGCCCCATCGACCTCGCGGCTCAAACTAAAACCCTAAATCACCATCGATCCGTCCCTGCCCAGATGCAAAACAACTTAGCCACTCATACAGAAATTAAAAGATGAAATAAATAAGGGAAAGCAAACTATATTAATCATGGCTTCAAATCGTAAAACGTTTTTGAAGGAATTGAAATACGGAATTGAAAACTTAAAGACAAAACATAAACGAAATTGTTTCTCGACCCGAAGGTCGGATCTACTGCAAAAAAAATAAGAGACTCGGACGAACAGCTCCGATCTCTTCTCCGGCGACTCCTCCGGTGGCGACGGCGAACTTCGGGACCGGCGGCTCTCTCGATTTCTCGATGCGTAATGTGTGTCCTTTGCTGCCCGTTGCGCCCCTCTTTTATTGACTTCAATTTGAATTCAAAATCAGCGGCTGTTTCTCCTTCCCTAAAGAATTGGCGTCAGCGGTCAAAGGAGTTGGGGATAAGTCAGATCCCCTGAATCCAGGGATTCTGGTATGCCGCCAGCTTGCCCGCAGCGAATCTCCTGTCAACAGCCGCTCTCTGCCCAAATCGAAGTCTGCAGGTAATTCTTCTCCTCCACAGGTGGTCGGACCAGGCACGGTACTTGATAAGGATTCTGGTTCTTCTGCTTCATGACTTTACCCATTTGCCCGATGTGGTCAAACTGTTGCAGTCACTACCCACTCCAGAATACTTCTTTGCCCAAAGAAGGGGATTTCCTTGCCTCTTTTGCCCAGTGCGCCACCTGTTACCTGCATCAACACACACTCTGCCCAAACACCTAATTGTGCCCTCCCAGACACGTTAACGACTCAAACTGACTCAATAAAGGGTGTAAAAGTGCTCTAAGATGAGCAAATAAAATGGCTCATCACCAATGCAAATCATCATGATCATATAAGAAACATACAAAGTACTCATAATCATGATCAAATCCGAGAATTCACAAAGATCCAAGTCAAATTTCCAACAAAAATCAATATTAATAAAAGAGATTTCTACACAACAAAAGGAAAAGTAGAGATTTAGAGATAGCCAAGTTTGAAGATGAATTCTAGACTCCGTGGTCCTTGATCGAGCTTGAATCCGTGCTTCGATTTGGGGAAGATGAGCTTGATCTCTAAATTTGGTGTTCTTTCTCTCTCTAGAATTTCCAAGTGTGTTTTCGTAGATGCAAAGTTGTGTTTGTGGAGAGTTTTCCAACTATTTATAGCTCAAGAGAGAAAATAAACATTCCCTTCTTTCTCCCTCCAAATCATGGAGTGTGAAATGTCTCTTTTAGCCTCCGGTCAATGCATTTTAAGCCCGGTCAACTCTTTTTAGGCTCGGTCAATGCATGGTCAACACATTTCAAGCAGTTCGCGCCAGCCCTGGCGCATTCGCGCTAGACTCTCATCAGTTTGACGCATTTGCGCCAAACCCTCAGCAGCTTGACGCATTCGCGCCAGACCCTCAGCAGCTTGACGCATTCGCGCCAGACTCTCAGCAGTTTGACGCATTCGCGCCAAACCCTCCCCTGTACGCGACTTCGCGATTCTCGTCGTATCTTCGTCGTCCGAACTCCAATTTACACGATTCAAAATATTTCTAACCATGTGTGTCACGGCTCCAGGTTCTGAAGGAACGAAATCAGTTTGTTGCCCGAAGTCGCTGAAGTTCATCGTCCCATTTTGCTCCGTTTTTCCTACATTTTGACATGAAAACTCGACTACACCACGCATAAGCTCCGTCATAGCAGTAATAAGCAATTCCTCAATGATCACACACATATATACACAATATATACCAAAATCATACCCAAAACATAACAAAGAAACGAGCAAAACTTCGGCACTTCAAACTACTACAACGACAAAACAATGCTCGTCCCGAGCATAATGTTCCAACGTGATACACTAACTAGCCGGAGAAGCACGTTTCAAACCAATCTCATGTTCATCTCAATCAAGCATTATTAAAATAAAATGACACACACTATTCGAATCACTCAACGTACGGTTCACTCTTTCTTTCCCCTCGAAATCGAATCAAAGGTCAATTCACTCTCAATATGCAAGAGATAGAACAAATAACTTGCATTTAGTCAAAGAAGCTCGAGATAGGAATGAATAGCACCCATGTAACATGCATTTCATATACTACAAGCTAAAAGTGAATTTTACTCAATTAAATCATCACAAGCAAATGAATCAAAACATGATCAAATATGGTAGGATAAGGTAAAGGGTAGGGCAAAAATCATATATGAAACAAGAATTGGGCACTCACTACTCCCTCGTCCCCTCCTACACCGGATGTATCTCACAATCACCACGCCCTTATTTCTCCATCTATGTGCAAGGAACATAAGTAAATCGAGCTTACAAATCAATCCATATATTTCAAGAAAAACCCTCGCCTTTTTCAATCAATTCATCGATGGCCAAGCATTTTTTTTTTTTTTTTGGTTTGGCTCTTTTCATGCACTTATTATATTTTTTTTTCTTCTCTCTTTCCTTTGTGCAACATCATCATGAATAATACATCATTTCTTCTCATCATTTATTGTTTTAGAGGGTTTGGCTTTTTCCAAGAATTACTAACAACATGCTCAAGTTCACCCCGTCCCTTTTATGCACAATCCTAAAGAATGACCCATTTTCAACAAAAAGAACCTTCATCACCGAATGACCCCACAAATGCTCACACCACTCTTGGAAACACACGGCGACAAGAAAAAGGTATACATGTAGGCCCAAGGGGTTTCTAACGGTGTCCCACGACGGGCTCGGTATAATATGGGGAATATATTGAAGTGGAGCTTTCCTATTGATCAAGTTCATCATATTCAAGCAAATGAGACCAACCAAGTTCATCACCCGTTACTTGCAATGCACAAACACATAATATGGCCAAGACAAATAATGCATATTCATAACAAAAGTGAGAACTAAAAGGAGATGATATATATAACCCAACAAGAAAGATTAAGGTTCAAAATTCCTCTCACAATTATAAGCAAGGTCTCCAAATAAAAAATAGTGAATAATCAAATATCCAACAATACCCAAGAGAGATAAACGACATCCAAACTAACGACTCCTCCGACTCTAACCAATCCACATGTACCACACACGACACAAGGGACTCGCAGTATCTCATCAAAGTAGGAAAATGCCGAAAAGCTCGAATTTGGTACAAACACAAAATAAGGAAACAAAATAAAAGAAAAGAAAACAAACAAAATCAACATCACACAAACACCACCAAAACTCCACCACAAATCCCAAAAGAAAAATAAAAATGTATCAAAGAGGGATTAGCCATTCACATACCTCGACCCGAATGTAATTCGGGTAATTCGACGTCACTTGTGGTGTAGAGACAACATAGAAGGAATCGCCATTGGATCCGGGAAATGTAGGGAGACTCGGAGGAGTAAAGTTCCATCTTCATGTGTGAGAAGGCTCTCACAAAGCACTCTTTAACGTCATGAGCTTGACGACCGTGGGAATGCCCCCACGAGGCACTCGGTTTTCGGCTCTGAGCAACACCCGATCCTTGAAATCTTTTAGCCGAAAATAATTCCACGAACATGCTCAAATTTAAGTCGAGAGCTTGACCTCCATCTAGGTGCACTTTCTCCTTTAATTCCTTCTCTTCTTCAAATATTTGCACCTAATGGGTTGCTCGGTTTAACGTCGCGAGCTCGACTTAGCTACGACGTTAAACTCAATCCACCGAGATTAGCATATACCCATCTACTAACCTTCTCGGCTCCTCTCTTTCAATATAAATCTTCAATCGGTGTCCGTTAACCGTGAACTCCTCAAGCGTGGCCGAGTTGATTAACCGGACCGCTCCTTTTGTCAACACCTCTTGAACCTCATACGGACCACTCCATTTAGATTTCAGCTTTCCCGAAAACAACTTCAACCGAGAATTGAATAAAAGTACCTTCATTCCCACCTCAAACTCTTTAGGCAAAATATTTTGATCATGAATCCTTTTAATCTTCTCTTTATAAATCCTCGAATTCTCATAAGCATCTTGCCTCAACTCTTCAAGTTCCGACAATTGTAGCATTCTCTCCTTACCCGCATTGTCCATATCCATATTCATTGTTTTTATCGCCCAAAAAGCTCTATACTCAAACTCCACGGGAAGATGGCATGCTTTACCGTACACCAATCGAAAAGGAGTTGTGCCCAACACCGTCTTGTAAGCGGTTCTATATGCCCACAATGCATCTTTCAACCTCTCCGGCCAATCCTTCCTTGACGGTCTCACGGTTTTCTCCATTATCTCCTTGATTTGACGGTTACTTGTTTCGGCTTGCCCCGATGTTTGTGGATGATATGGGGTAGCAACATGGTGAGTAATACCATTCAACCTCATAAGCTTTGTAAAAATCTTGTTGCAAAAATGAGACCCCTCATCACTCACAATAGTTCTCGGTATTCCAAACCGAGAGATAATATTCCCTTGCAAGAATCTCAACACCGTAGATGCATCACATCTCCTTGTGGGAACCGCCTCCACCCACTTCGACACATAATCCACGGCTAGCAATATATACTCAAATTGATTTGCCTTCGGGAATGGCCCCATAAAATCAATACCCCATACGTCAAAAATCTCAATCACCACACTCACATGCATGGGCATCTCAATCCTTTTTCCAATCGACCCCATCCGTTGGCACGCATCACAAGACAAGACAAAATTATGAGCATCTTTGAACAAAGAAGGCCAAGTAAATCCCGCTCGGAGAATTTTGTCGGCCGTCTTCCTACCACCGAAATGTCCTCCACTTGGAGACTCATGACACTCTCTCATAATCTCATGTTGTTCTATCTCCGGAACACATCGTCTCACCAAGTCATCCCGACCAACTTTATATAGACACGGGTCCTCCCAAAAATAGCTCCTACTATCATCAATGAGCTTTCTCTTATCTTGAGCATTTATGCCTTCTCGAAATGCCCCGGTCACCAAATAATTTGCAATCTCCGCATACCACGGCACTTGATCTACCCGGAAACACTCCTCCAAAGACATTCTCTCCTCTACTTTATTCTCTCCACTCTCCAACCTCGATAGATGGTCCGCAACCACATTTTCACATCCCTTCCGATCTCGGACCTCTAAATCAAACTCTTGCATCATCAAGATCCATCTAATGAGTCTCGGTTTAGCTTGAGCTTTTTTCATCAAATACCGAATAGCCGCGTGATCCGTGTGAACTATCACCTTTGCTCCAATAATATAAGAACAAAACTTTTCCAAAGCAAAGACCACCGCATACATCTCCTTCTCGGTAGTGGTATAGTTCACTTGAGCCTCATTTAAAGTGATGGAGTAGTATACTTAATGTCTAGATTTGAGTATTCTGAACACTGTATGCACTTTCATTTACCTATCTATTACAGACATTCATTTGCTTTTAATTATTGTTAATTAAATATATGCAAATTATAGTCCTGGATTTTATACGTTGTAGTTAGTATGGTGGGGCATGGGCACACAGAAGATCATACTATCGGTTACTCGTATTTAATCGAACAGTTGCTCACGACCTAGATGGACACGGACCAATCCATCGGTATAGTCGTTGTGTGAGAGAGAAAATAATTTATCTTAATTATTTTATCACACTTGTACACTTGGTGTATTGAGTGGATCGATTGAGACTCATCAATTAGGATTGCTCGGCGATAATTGATTTGAGACTCGGAGTATTTTATTCTTAATCCCTGAAACAATTGCGGGTGTGTATATTTAATATAAGTGACTTCGATTTACCAAAGGAATCAACCAGTTTAATTATTGGGTTGATTACCGGTTAAGTTGGGTCACTATATTTTATATATGGCATGCCGTGAATTCTTGAAGGGGCAGTGTATCCCGTAAGGGTTGATAATATCCCCGAGATGAGCTCATAAGGATTTATTGTGTAAACCTCGCGAGTGGATTTGTTCCGCACAATAAATAAGGTTGAGTGGTACTAGTCTCGGATATAAGAGATGAATAAATTTATTAAGCAATAAATAAATTTTATTCATGGATATTTAAATCTTAAATACACGGAATAAATAATACTAAGTTGGAGAAATATTATTTGGTATAATATGGAATAATATTGGGAGGTCAATTTTATTTATATAGTGGAAAATAAATAAAATTAATATTGATAAGAATTAATGGATTTGGGTTGGACCCAATTTAATTTTCAATATTAAAGCCCAATATTTATTCTCCTTTTGATCCCCTTCGTAGCCTATAAAAGCACTACATGGTCTTCACTTTTCAACCTACGTAACGCCAACAATAAAGTTCCGAGAGTGAAGAGGATCCATAAGTTCGATAGCTCGTCGCCCACCCGACGTTCGAACGGAGTGCAAGGAATACGCGGGAAGATCACGAGGTCATCGATTTCGTTTCTCCGAACAACGAATCGTAGGTACAATTCTCAACGCACTTGTTAATTGTTCGATTTGTGTTTTATTGAAAATACCGTAGGACGAAGATCCGAGATCGAAGCCCGGATTAGACGAACGATCACGCGGTGGTGGCGAAGCCACCGGACCGCGGATCGCCGCCTAGGGTTTCGGCGTGGGGGAGTGGAGGCCGAACCCTCGGCTGGGCCGAGGGTGTGCGATCGATCGCGGGATCGATCGCTAGGGCACGGGCTGGTGCCGTGCCCTACCCCGCCGTGAAGGCGGGGGCCTCCTGGTGGCGGCGGGTCGCCGGACCCGCCGCGGGGGCTGCTGGGCAGCCCCACCCCGATCGATCGCCCGAGCGCGATCGATCCCTCATCGCGCGAAGCGCGCGGCCGTGGGGGTGCGGCTGGGGCGTGCGCGGCCTTCGGGCCTCGCTGTGCGCTTCGGTCGTATCCCGGCATGGTTGTCGTATTCGTGTGATCTCCGGCGAAAGGTTCGTTCGGGTTATCGGTTCCGCAATTTTGATAACCCGGGATAGCGAATTCCAACAATTGGTATCAGAGCGTGGTTTACGTTCGCGGTATTTTCGATAAAATTGTTCTACCTTGCAGGGTTCCGACTATTATGGCTTGATGATTATTCGTTTAATTATTTTGTCATGTGATTGTTGGTTTTATTAAACTCTCGGACATGTCGAGATTCGTTTTTGGTGGTGAATGCTTGTAATAGTAAAAATTCGGGGGTTGACCGAATTTAGGATTTATTATTATGTTCGTTGTTTTTCCGGAAAATGTATAGGGTCGATTTCGTGTATAGAATCGATACCGGAATTGTAATTTAGATTTTTGTAAATTTAATTTTGCGATTGGATCGACGTATCGTAGACCGCCGGAGAAGACGAGGTGACGAGAGGGACGAGGGCTTGGGATCGACTTGATCGATCCCGTGCGATGCCCGGATCGAACGGCCATGGGCTAGGGGCTGGTTGCCCTAGCCGCGGCTGCCACCATCTCGGTGGTTGTCGGCGTGCTGGGCGGCGGCGCTCCTCCCCGTGGCTGGCGGTCGGACGTGGCGGGGGTGGTTCGGGGTCTCCCAACCCGGACTACTCCTACCGGAAATATACTTTCCTAATTAATTCATAATTCCTATTTTGAGTATTTCTTTATGGAATATTCTAGAAAAATAGAAAAAGAATTAATTTAGTACTAAATTTATTTTTCCTATTTGATTATTCCTTCTCATGGGAATATTCATGGATTAGGAATAAAATAAATTTGGAAAAGTATAATAGTCCTAATTATTTTATTTCTTTATTTCATTATAGATATCATCTAGAATATTCCAAGTTTTACTTGGATGGATTATTCTAGAGATTTAATGAAGTGGAAAAAGAAAATAAAATAAATAAAAATATTAATAATATTTAATTTTATTTTTGATATATTCAATTGACTTAATTTTCGAATTAAGTAACTTTTGGATTAATTGAAAATAAATAGATTTAAATATTGGAAATTAATATTCGTCACATGGAGCATTCAAGAAACGAAGACTAAAGACTAGAAGATGCGTACGGGGATGTGATGAAGCCATAATAGTCGGAAAATAATATTCTAGTAATTATTTTGACTATGTGATAATACTATGTGCTTTATTACATGTATGCATGCTATATGTGTTTATTTTATGCACTAGATAGCGTATCCCTTTATTGTAAAAAGCTAAGTGGGAGAGGGTATGGAAACATACCCATGGTCTCCATTGCTGCTCTCTTGGTGACTTTTATATGCCTTTGAGGTATATATAGATAAGTCATTGGAGGAGAGTTCTTGTAATTCCTCTTACAAGAAACATTGATTGAGTTTATCAAACAATGCCTAATTTGTCTTTCCAAAGCTGATTTCAAGTCGACTCATTCTCACCCCGGGGAGTGGAATGGAGCCATAGCCACTTGGTCATGTAGAGGACACAAATTAGAGACTTTCGTGCCATTCTTTGATAGGTGGGTCGTTTGTCTGCTCGGCTCCCTCATTTATGAGAGATAGGGTTGTTCGCATGGTGAATCACTGGTTAGAAACTTCGAGTTTCACTTATGATTCTCCACGTCTTGATTTACGAGATTAAATGGATCAAGTAATTGGGAGTCAATTATAAAAGTCTCTTAGTGTAGTAAACGTCCACACCACGTGGCTTGCTATGCTGACGGATTTTGGATTAATTGATGTAGACAGTTGTAAGTAATTATGAAGAGTTGTGAAGTTATCGTAAACGTCCACACCACGTGGCTTGCGGTGATGTAGCGATTCCAAGTAATTTACTTTGGTACTGAGTAATGGTTTACACTTAGATACGCGTTATAGTATTCCTCCCCACGAGGTCACGCTATAATTGATGTATGACCGAAGAGAATCTAATTGCTAAATCATTTGGGTGGGTAAACGTCCACACCACGTGGCTTGCCTTACCTGATGGGATTTTAGATGTAATTAGTGATTTAATGATATTATTTGAGGGAGATAATATCGGATATTAAATTGTTTGTCTGTTTTATGTGCTTATAGGTTAAGAATGACTGTGACCCCACTTTGTGATATACTTAAGGATGATAACTCACCGGTTCCATATGGTGATTGGGAACGAAATCTGGACATTGTTCAGACTGTTGAGCTTTCCGAATCCACTGTTGTTTCAACTGACGAGGACATTCGAAATGACCTCAGGATGATGTTGAGACATAGGGTGGAAGCCGGGCAAGAGGTGATTAACATACTCACAGAATTCTCTCTCAATGAGTCCCTTAAAAAGGAATCAACGAGAGCGGAGTTTGTGCGTAAGTTAAGAGAATCACAAGCTTTTGTGGCAAGGCTAGAGGAAGAGCGTGCAAAGAAACCCAGTGGCTCAAAGCCACGGATTGGGAAAGGCAAGCCTTTTGGCAAGTGCTTTCGATGCAAGCAGTTTGGGCACTGGAGGTCTGATTGTCCTCTCATCAAAGGTACGAAATTTTCCTTAGTCACTGAAACATTGTCAGCGGTGATATCTACCAGCACCTGGTGTGTAGATACGGGGGCCACTGACCATGTCTGCAATTCATTGCAGGGGTTCCAGGAAACCCGGAGACTTAGAGAGGGAGAGATCGTGGTCTACATGGGCAATGCCGCGAAGGTGGCGGCTGTTGCAGTGGGAGACGTTCACTTACGTTTTAGTAGTGATAGGGTTTTGGTTTTACAAAATTGTCTTTATGTACCGAATTTTAGAAAGAATTTGATTTCAGTTTCTAAGTTAATTCTGAATGGATATTCTGTTTCTTTTGATCACTCTGTGGTCATAAGAAGAAATAGTGAGATTGTCTGTTCTGGTACATTGGTGGACGATTTGTATATTCTAAATCCTGAGTCTAACACGATGCAACTAACCGAGAGTAATAACACATCTACGAACACCAATAAGAGAAAGGAACCTTCTAAGATGAATCAATTATACTTGTGGCATCTAAGGCTAGGTCATATTAATTCGAATAGAATTCAAAGGTTGAAAGCTGATGGTCTCATTAGCGGCATAGAAGGAGAGGACCTTCCAACCTGCGAATCCTGTTTGGAGGGTAAAATGACCAAGCGTTCTTTTTCTGGTAAAGGACGTAGAGCTGAACAAGTATTGGATTTGATTCACTCTGATGTATGCGGACCTATGTCTACTCAGGCAAGGGGAGGGTACGAGTATTTCATCACCTTTACTGATGATTACTCAAGGTATGGATATATTTACCTGATGCGCCACAAGAGTGATTCTTTTGACAAGTTCAAGGAATTCAAGGCTCTTGTGGAGAACCTTCGTGGTAAATCCATAAAATGCCTGCGATCTGATCGCGGAGGCGAGTACCTGTCTGGAGAATTCAAGGCATACTTGGCAGAGAATGGGATTGAATCCCAGCTGACTTCACCATATACTCCTCAGCAGAATGGTGTGTCAGAAAGAAGGAATAAGACTCTTATGGAAATGGTGCGATCAATGATGAGTTACTCGGATTTACCTGTTATGTTCTGGGGACTTGCCTTGGAAACAGCGGCGTATATTCTGAATAGGGTTCCGACCAAAACGGTACCAACTACACCCATGGAATTGTGGAGTGGGCGTAAGCCTAACTTGGGACACATTCGGATCTGGGGATGTCCAGCACACGTGTTGCGACAAGGCGCCGATAAGTTAGAACCTAGATCAGAAATACGGCTGTTTGTAGGATACCCGAAAGGAACTAAGGGTGGCATGTTCTATAGTCCTACGGACCAGAAGATCGTTATAAGTACTAACGCTCGGTTCTTAGAGGAAGACTATGTCATGGACCACAAGCCCTAAAGTGACATAATACTTGATGAGTTGAGAGGTAACGAGGAAGACCTGGATACAGCCGAACCGAGTATAGATACACCACTAGAACCTGCACCTAATACTGTCACTGTTAATACACCGGAACGCCGTCGTAGTGGGAGGGTTGTTAAACAACCGGACAGATGGATTGGACTGGGTGAGTCTTCGGACTCGGCACCCGGAGTTCATGAAGTCGATCCCTGGACCTATGATGAGGCGGTACAAGATATAGATGCGCCTTCTTGGAAGAAAGCGATGAAATCCGAAATAGAATCTATGGATTCTAATAAAGTCTGGGATCTTGTAGAACCACCAAGCGGCGTAAAGCCAATTGGGTGTAAATGGGTCTACAAGAGAAAGAGAGGATCTGACGGAAAGGTTGAAACCTTTAAAGCTCGGCTTGTTGCGAAAGGATATACTCAGAAAGAAGGAATCGATTATGAGGAGACCTTCTCGCCGGTAGCCAAGATAAAGTCGATCCGGATTCTCTTATCCATAGCAGCTCATATGGATTATGAGGTGTGGCAAATGGATGTCAAGACAGCTTTCCTTAATGGAAGTCTTGACGAGACGATTTATATGAAACAACCAGAAGGATTCATTGCTAAGGGGCGAGATCATCTAGTGTGCAAGCTTAATCGATCCATTTATGGATTGAAACAAGCCTCGCGATCGTGGAACCTGCGGTTTGATGAAGTAGTCCAATCTTTTGGATTCATTCAAAGCATGGACGAATCGTGTGTGTATTGGAAACGTGATGGAAAGAAGGTGGTGTTTCTCGTGCTTTATGTAGACGACATACTTCTCATTGGCAACAGTGTAAAGATGTTATCAGACATAAAGGGATGGTTGTCTAGACAATTCGATATGAAAGATTTGGGAGAAGTCGGACATGTTCTAGGGATCAAAGTTATAAGGGATCGCCGGAATAGAACATTGTGTCTTTCCCAGCAATCTTACATAGACACGATTCTAGCTCGTTTTAACATGCAAGATTCCAAGAAGGGTGATCTACCCTTCAGTAAAGGAACTTATCTTTCTAAGGATATGTGTCCTCAGACACAAAAGGAGAAAGATGACATGAAAGTTATTCCCTACGCTTCGGCTGTGGGAAGCTTAATGTATGCAATGTTATGCACGAGGCCTGATATCTGTTATGCCGTTGGCATAGTAGCGAGATATCAGAGTAACCCTGGAAAGGCTCATTGGACTGCTGTAAAGAGCATTTTCAAGTATTTGCGAAATACTAAGGATTATGTTCTGAGATACAGTGCAGACAATCTGATTCCTTTGGGTTACACAGATTCGGATTTCCAAGCTGATAAGGACCGGCGTAAGTCGACATCAGGCTATGTGTACACTTTGGGAGGTGGAGCCGTATCATGGAAGAGTGTTAAGCAAAAGTGCATTTCGGACTCTACCATGGAAGCTGAATATGTTGCAGCCTCAGAGGCAGCGAAAGAATCAGTGTGGTTCCTTAATTTCCTCCAGGACTTAGATGTGATTCCGAGTTTGCCTAAGGCTATGACAATTTATTGTGACAATAGCGGTGCAGTGGCAAACAGTAAGGAACCACGGTCCCATAGTGCTACAAAACACATAGAGCGCAAGTACCACCTGATTCGAGACATCGTCAAGAGGGGCGATGCGATAGTCACCAAGATAGCTTCGGAAGACAACCTAGCGGACCCTTTCACCAAGATACTTCCTAAGGAAGTATACTACAAGCACTTGGAGGGTTTGGGAGTCAGAAGTTTGGAAGATAAGACTAGACCTTAGTATAAGTGGGAGATTGATGGAGTAGTATACTTAATGTCTAGATTTGAGTATTCTGAACTCTGTATGCACTTTCATTTACCTATCTATTACAGACATTCATTTGCTTTTAATTATTGTTAATTAAATATATGCAAATTATAGTCCTGGATTTTATACGTTGTAGTTAGTATGGTGGGGCATGGGCACACAGAAGATCATACTATCGGTTACTCGTATTTAATCGAACAGTTGCTCACGACCTAGATGGACACGGACCAATCCATCGGTATAGTCGTTGTGTGAGAGAGAAAATAATTTATCTTAATTATTTTATCACACTTGTACACTTGGTGTATTGAGCGGATCGATTGAGACTCATCAATTAGGATTGCTCGGCGATAATTGATTTGAGACTCAGAGTATTTTATTCTTAATCCCTGAAACAATTGCGGGTGTGTATATTTAATATAAGTGACTTTGATTTACCAAAGGAATCAACCGGTTTAATTATTGGGTTGATTACCGGTTAAGTTGGGTCACTATATTTTATATATGGCATGCCGTGAATTCTTGAAGGGGCAGTGTATCCCGTAAGGGTTGATAATATCCCCGAGATGAGCTCATAAGGATTTATTGTGTAAACCTCGCGAGTGGATTTGTTCCGCACAATAAATAAGGTTGAGTGGTACTAGTCTCGGATATAAGAGATGAATAAATTTATTAAGCAATAAATAAATTTTATTCATGGATATTTAAATCTTAAATACACGGAATAAATAATACTAAGTTGGAGAAATATTATTTGGTATAATATGGAATAATATTGGGAGGTCAATTTTATTTATATAGTGGAAAATAAATAAAATTAATATTGATAAGAATTAATGGATTTGGGTTGGACCCAATTTAATTTTCAATATTAAAGCCCAATATTTATTCTCCTTTTGATCCCCTTCGTAGCCTATAAAAGCACTACATGGTCTTCACTTTTCAACCTACGTAACGCCAACAATAAAGTTCCGAGAGTGAAGAGGATCCATAAGTTCGATAGCTCGTCGCCCACCCGACGTTCGAACGGAGTGCAAGGAATACGCGGGAAGATCACGAGGTCATCGATTTCGTTTCTCCGAACAACGAATCGTAGGTACAATTCTCAACGCACTTGTTAATTGTTCGATTTGTGTTTTATTGAAAATACCGTAGGACGAAGATCCGAGATCGAAGCCCGGATTAGACGAACGATCACGCGGTGGTGGCGAAGCCACCGGACCGCGGATCGCCGCCTAGGGTTTCGGCGTGGGGGAGTGGAGGCCGAACCCTCGGCTGGGCCGAGGGTGTGCGATCGATCGCGGGATCGATCGCTAGGGCACGGGCTGGTGCCGTGCCCTACCCCGCCGTGAAGGCGGGGGCCTCCTGGTGGCGGCGGGTCGCCGGACCCGCCGCGGGGGCTGCTGGGCAGCCCCACCCCGATCGATCGCCCGAGCGCGATCGATCCCTTATCGCGCGAAGCGCGCGGCCGTGGGGGTGCGGCTGGGGCGTGCGCGGCCTTCGGGCCTCGCTGTGCGCTTCGGTCGTATCCCGGCATGGTTGTCGTATTCGTGTGATCTCCGGCGAAAGGTTCGTTCGGGTTATCGGTTCCGCAATTTTGATAACCCGGGATAGCGAATTCCAACATAAAGTAGCACTAGCATAATACACAACCTGTAGCAACTTATCCACCCTTTGACCCAACACCGCTCCAATGGCATAATTCGAAGCATCGCACATAATCTCAAACGGCTTACTCCAATCCGGTGGAATTACTACGAGTGCCGATGTAAGCTTCTCCTTTAACACCTTAAATGCTTCTTGACACTCTTCATCAAATTTAAATGGGACATCATTTCCCAAAAGACGACATAGTGGTTGAGCGATTTTTGAAAAATTCTTTATAACCTCCGGTAGAAACCGGCATGCCCCAAGAAACTTCTTACTCCTTTCACATCAATCGGAGGTGGTAGATTTTGGATCACTCCCACTTTCGCCTTATCCACCTCAATCCCCTTCTCCGACACCACATGGCCCAAGAAAATACCTTGAGTCACCATAAAATGTGACTTCTCCCAACTCAAAGTGAGGTTATTCTTTATGCAACATCCGAGGACTCGGTCAATCTTTGCTAGAGTATCATCGAAGGAATCTCCAAATACCGTGAAATCATCCATAAAGACCTCGATGCTCTCTCCAATCATGTCGACAAAGATATCCATCATACATCTTTGAAAAGTCTCGTGTGCATTACATAGCCCGAATGGCATCTTCCTCCAAGCAAAAGTGCCCAAGGGACTAGTGAAAGTTGTCTTCTCTTGGTCTTCCGGGAAGATTGCAATTTGATAATACCCGGAAAGACCATCCAAGAAGCAAAAGAACATCCGCCCGGCCAACTTGTCCAACATTTGATCAATAAAGGGTAAAGGGAAATGATCTTTTAGTGTAGCCGCATTTAGCTTACGGTAATCTATGCACATACGCCACCCGGTGACCGGTCTAGTTGTCACCAACTCCATCATAGCATTTGTAATTATCGTAATTCCACCCTTTTTCGGCACCATATGAATTTGGGCTAACCCACTCACTATTGGCTACCGCATAAATCAATCCTTCACGCAAGAGTTTCGTGATCTCCTTCTTGACCACCTCCAAAATAATAGGATTGAGACGCCTTTGACTATCTCGGGAAGCTACGGCACCCTCCACAAGAGCAATCCGGTGCATACAAACATCGGGGCTCACCCCACGTAAATCCGCCAAGCACCACCCAAAAGCATTTTTATTCTTTTTCAAAACCTCCACCAACCTTTCCTCCTCATCCTTACTTAAAGAGGAAGAAATAATAACCGGCTTAGTCTCATTTTCCTCCAAGAATACATATTTAAAATGAGCCGGTAATGCTTTCAACTCCACCTTCATCTCTTGGAGAGAAATGGTAGGATCTCCTTCTACATTTTCCGCCTTTAACTCCATCATCTCTCGGACATCTACCAAGCCATCCTCCAACTCATCATCATCTTTCAACTCAAATTTTTCTTCTAATACGGCCTCCACCAATTCATTTATAACATCAATTCCGGCACACTCTTCCACCATTGATGTGTAAGGGACAAGAGACTTATTTTTCACCAATAGTCGTATATTTTCACCAAGTACGGTCATCTCTATCACTCCATGCTTAACATTAATAAGAGTATTTGCCGTTGCCATAAACGGACGCCCAAGAAGGATTTGATGATCTCTCGGTTTGTGGCTCTCTTACTCAATATCCAAGATGACAAAATCAACCGGAATAATGAGCTCTCCAACTTTCACTAGAATATTTTCTACTATCCCTACCGGTTGTCTCACCGTCCGATCGGCCAATTGCAACCGCATACTAGTTGGTTGCAGCTCTCCTAATCCCAAGACACGAAATAAAGACAACGACATAGGATTAATACCGGCCCCGAGATCTAGCATACCCAACACCGTTTGGCCGTCCCCAAGCTCTATAGACACGGTGAAACTTCCCGGATCACCTTCCTTAACCGGAACTCCTTTTTGACACAAAGCATGTGTCACATCCACTACCATCACCTTCTCCCCATCTCCAAACTTCCTTTTTCTCGTGGCCAACTCCTTAAAGAATTGCACATAAGCCGGCACATTCTTAATCATATCAAGGAGAGGCACATTTATATTCACCTTGGAGAGCATTTGATAAAGGTCTGAAAATTGTCTCTCTTTCTTCTCATTCGGGAGCTTTGAAGGGAATGGCACCGATGGCTTGAAAACTCTAGTGGAATTGGAGGGAACCATATCCACTTTCTCCTTTCCTTTACCCTTATCCTTCACAACCTCCTCAACTTCATTTTCAACTACATCCCCTTCTTTTTCTACCATGATCTCATCTTTCTCATTCACAACCTCCTCAATTTCATCTGGATGTCTCACCTTGTTATCCACCACCTTACCACTTCTAAGAACCGTGATCGCCTTTGCATGTGTGGTTGGCTTGGTGTGCGTGGGTCGACTTGGAATCTTTCCCGCACTTAACTCCTTCCTAAGCTCATCCAAAGAAATCGCTATTTGAGACATTTGAGTCTCTAACCGTTTATGTCCCGCCCGAAGGTCATCATTAACCATCTCTTGGCACTTTTCAAAACCCTCAAGCCTTTCTCCTAATTGAGCCATCGGATCTTGAGATGGTCCGAATTGATTAACCGGTGCTCTATACCCTTGTTGGTTGAAGCCTTGATTTGGTCTCGGTTGCCATGGCCGTAATTGAGAATTATTCGGTTGTGGGCGAATATTAGAAGATCCTTGATTGTTGTATGGAGGTCGGTTGACTTGACCAATAGCTGCCACATCATTCTCATATTCATACGCCATCTCCACCTCTATCGAATTTCCTTGTGGAAAAACATTATAAGCACATGCTCTTACTTCATGCCCTTCTCCTCCACAAATGACACATGAAATTTTCGTATCTTGATATTTTGGAATTACTTGAGGTCCACCCATTTTCAACCTTTGGATCTCCTTTCTAATTTCCTCCCTTTCGATTTCCCAAGAATTTTCGGCTCCAATCTCCTTAATATCTACTGTGGGCCTTCTCCGACCCCCTTTCTTCCTCGAATTTCTAGCAATATTTTCAAAAATTTCCTTTACTTCGGATGCCGTTCTCAGAGTAATCGCTCCTCCACAAGCATTATCCACCAAAAATTGATATGTGTCCGTTAGAGCCGCATAGAAATATCGGTTCAAAAGCTTCAAGCTAAATAGATGATGAGGGCAAGCGAACTCATATGCGGAAAATCTATCCCATGCTTCATGAAAGAGTTCATCCCTTTGTAGTCGAAACTCACTAATGTGACGCCTAAGGTTCTCCGTACGGTCAAACGGAAAATATTGATCCGTGAAAGCTTGCATGAGAGACTCCCAAGTGTAAATGGAATGTGGTGGCAATTGGAGCCACCATCTCTTAGCATCATCCTTGAGGGTTTGAGAAAAGCACCTCACTCTTACCTCTTCCTTCGTCAACCCCACTGGTGTAAAACCACTCACCACCTCAACATATTCACGAATAAAATCCAAGGTCTCCTCATGTGAATGGCCATGGAATTTCGGAAGTTGCCCGAACTCGGTTGAATTTAGACGATAAAGCTTAGCCGCCTCCGAGAGAACCACGGGAGATGGTGTCGTTCCACAAGCCGCCTTGAGATCATCCGCCATAGATTCTCTCATGTCTTGGTGTCTTTGAGGTTGTGGCACTATTGGAGGCCTATAGACTCCTTGTTGGAATTGCGGTTGATAAGGAGCGTAATAAGCACCTCCTTGATAGTGAGGACCTTGTTGAGGATAAGCTTGAGTATATTGCCCGGGAATAGGTACTTGTGGTGGATAATAAGGTTGATATCCACCATTATAAGCATTTCCCGTAGTGTGTTGGGTGTAGTTCAGATTTGGATACGGATTCCGGTTGTCGGTTCGTTGAGGATTAGGAGATGTGAACCTCCTTTGTATAGGTGTCGGTTGTCGTAGAAGAGTCTCCTCCTCGTCATGGATATCGTCATGATTGTTGGGATTCGATGTCCCGGGCTATCAAAAATTGCGGAACCGATAACCCGATCAAAACCCTAGATCGCCGGAGATTGGATCCCCGACTCATCCGCAGGAGTCCGACCTTTGGAGACTACGCGCCCGAAGACACGCAGCCCGCCCCCAGCCGAAGTCCCCCACGAGTCGGATCCACGAACGCGAACCACCTCACGAGCCGGGGCCCGACCGAACGCCCAGCGAGGCCCGAAGGCCGCGTGCGCCCAGCCGAGCCCCCGCGAGGGGCTCGCGATCGTCTACGGACGATCGCTGGGATCGCTACGAGCGATCCCTGGGGCTGCTCGTAGCAGCCCCGCAGCGAGTCGCGTGACTCGCTGCTCGCATGGGGTCAGCCCCGTGCGCCTCTGCTACGGGAACACCCGTAGCGCGCACGAGGCAGCTGCGGGTCATCCCCGCAGCGACCCGCGATCGAGCTCACGGGCTCGATCGCCCCTCGGCTTCGGCCGAGGGCTTTGCTTCCGACGCGCCGCCGGCGATGGCGGCTGGGATCCGCCGTGGCACCAGCCCACGGCATCCCGGACGATCGACCCTAGGTCGATGGTTCATCCCATCGCCGCGCGTCCCGGCGGTCCGAACCCTAGGGTTCGACCGCCGCGTTCGATCCTCGCCGGGGATCTCGAATCCCCGTCCCCGAGGTTCGTCGTTTTTCCGGATCGTGCGTTCATGTATATATCATAATTAAACAAACACATAATCAAAGAGGGGGTTCTCGATTATATTACCTCGATTCGTTGTACGGAGAAACGAATCCAATTGACGACCTTGCGATCTTCCTACGTATTCCTCGCACTTCGTCCGAACGTCGTGTGAGCGACGATCTATCGAACTCTTATGGATCTTCCTCACTCTCAAGACTTTATGATTGGCGTAGGTCAATTATTATGTGTTGTGAAAAGTGAAGATCATGTAGTGCTTATATAGGCTACGTAGGGGATCACAAGGAGACTAAATATTGGGCTTCTAAATATTGAAGATTAAATTGGGTCCAACCCAAATCCATTAATCCTTATCAATATTAAATTTTATTTATTTTCCACTATATAAATAAAATTGCACTCCCAATATTAATCCATATTATATCAAATAATATTTCTCCGATTAGTATTATTTATTCCGTGTATTTAAGATTTAAATATCCATGAATAAATTTATTTATTGCTCAATAAATAATATTCATATCTTATATCCGAGACTAGTACCGTTCAACCTTTATTATTGTGCGGAACGAATCCACTCATGAGGTTTACACAATAATTCCTTATGAACTCATCTCGGGGATATTATCAACCCTTCCGGGATACACTTTCCCGTCAAGTATTCACGGCATGTCATATATAAAATATAGCGACCCAATTTTACCGGTAACTAACCCAATAATAAAATCGGTTAATTCCTTTGGAAAATCAAAGTCTCTAATATTAAATATACACACCCGCAATAATATCGGGGATTAAGAATAAAATACTCCGAGATTTAAATTGATTATCCAAGGCAATCCTAATCAATAAATCTCAAGTGATCCGCCCAATACACCAAGTGTACAAGTGTGATAAAATAATTAAGATAAATTATTTTCTCTCTCACACAACGACTATACCGATGGATTGGTCCGTGTCCATCTAGGTCGTGAGCAACTGTTCGATTAAATACGAGTAACCGATAGTATGATCTTCTGTGCGCCCATGCACACCATACTAACTACAACGTATAAAATCCAGGACTATATTTTGCATAATTAATTAATAATAATTTAATGCAAATAATTGTTTATTAATTAAATAGGTTAAATGCTATGACCGGGAGTTTACCGATACTTAAATCTAGACATTAAGTACACAAATCCAACAATCTCCCACTTGTACTAAGGTCTAGTCATTTCCTCCAAACTCCCGACTCCCATACTCATCACGTGCTTAAGTTATACTTCCCAGAAGTATTATGTGAATGAGCAATCTAGGTTGCCGCTCTGAAGTTATCTTGGTGACTACTGCGTCGTCTCCCTTGACGATTACTCGTATCAGGTGGTACTGGCTCTATGTGTTATCATCATCTTTTGAACTTATGACTTCTTCCAGTTCTCCATGCACCGCTATGTACATAGCCTTTGGTGAACCAAGAATCATATCCAAGTTCAGAGGTCATTCCGGAACCTAACCAAAACTTCCGCTGCCTCTGAGGCTGCTATTCGGTTTATGATAGAGTCCGAGAAGCATCACGCTAATCACTCTTTCATACTTAGGTTCCACCTCTTCTAAAAGTGAACACATAGCCTGATATCGACTTACACTGGTCTTTCTCTGATTTTGGATCTGAGAAACTGTAATCTAAGAAGATTTCGTATTGCTAGTAATCCAGTACTTCCAAGTACTTTACAACATTCGAATATTTCTTGTCCAGATTACTTTGAGATCCTCCCACTACGCTAACCGCATAGTTGATATCAGGTTCTTGTTTTTCAACATTGCATCTACAAAGCTCTCTACACTCGAAGTGTAGGTAACTGCTTTGTCCATATCCATCTCCTTCATGTGTTCGAAACACATACCTTTAGATAGATGTATTCTGTTCTAGAAAGGCAATAACCTTTCTCAGAATTGTGCATGTTTAAAACAAACCATAATCGTATAAGATATTTTTAAGAGAAGTACAAATGTTCTTATCCAGAGATCGAAAGATTTCTAAGAACATGATCCAACTTCATCTTAATCTCATATCTCGATTTATTTAGACAACCTCTATTTTATGTTTGACAACACTTTTACATTGTTGCCAATGATAAAGTGTTATCTACACAAAATTCCGAGAAACACCACCTTTGTTTCCATTACGTCTCTAACACACCTTTCTCGCAAATTCCTATGCAGACCTAGGGATCGATTTCATGTATACTGGATCCAGAGTTCAAAACTCCTCCAGTCTTATGAACATCTCTGGTTGCTTAACAACCTCCCACTGCAATGGTGTTCCGGTGTATAACAGTAATAACATTAGGTGCAGTTAGTGGTGTACTACTACTCGGTCAGGCTGGTTCTCAGTCTTTCCCTTTCCTCATTTTAAAGTACTTTGTCAGTTAGGGCATTGTAGTTCATCCAATAGTCTTCCTCTAAGAACCGGGCGAGTACACCCCTCTGGTTCGTAGTACTATTGATCATACAATTACTTGTTCTTCTAGGATATTCTACAACCACATAGGATGTGCCGTGGTATCCAGAAATATCCATAGAACATAGGTAGTTCCGAACAAACTTGTTCTTTTACCATTAGAATTCCATTTCTTATTCCTGACACACCATGTCTACACTCCAGTGTATGGTGTAGTCGTTTGAGACTTAATCTCAATCTTTGATTTATGCTATGTGTTATTCAGATAGGTGTTAGCCTCCGCGAACAAGTCGCAGGCTCCCAATGGATATACTTTGAAGGATCCCCATAATAGCTTTGTGTTGAAAACACTCCGCCTTTATGGCACATCAAGTATTCTAATCCATCTTCGAGTATTCTTGAAAGAACGACTCGTACCTTCTCTAATTACACATACCGCATTAATCATAAATCATTTTCTATACTTGTCCGAATTCCATCCTCTATCCAGAAAGGTTAACTCAGTTGTATCATCTTTCAAGATCGATTCTTAGGTCGGGAGGTCCATTCCTCCAACTATAATTGATCGAATCAATTTCGACCTTTTGAATCCCTTTTGAATAGATACTACCAAGTTTAAGAATTCACAAGTATAATCATTAATGAGAGAAATACGTCTAATAAGTAAAACAAGTTATACATAACGGTTTGTTGCATCGTGGTAGACTAAGGATTCATGTATTGCTTTCTAATGTACCAGAATGGATAACACCATTATTTCTTATCCAAACCATCAAATGATTAAAGAAATAAAATATCCATTAATAAGAAAACCAGAACAAAAGGTTCTTTTTCAAAATAAAGGGGTACATAAAGCAATAACTGAAATGAAAACTTAAAACAGATAAATGTCTTCCACTGCAACCGCTGCTACCCCAACAGCTTTGCCCATGTAGACTCGAACTCTTCTTCTCTAAGTCGCCGGGTTTTCTGGAACCCCTGCATTTAAGACAATGCACATACCGTCAGTGGTTCCATATCTACACACCAGAATTCTGGTAGATAATACCGCTGACTATGTTTTTACGACTAAAGAAAAATTCGTACCTCTGAGAGGACATTCAGACTTCCAGTGTCCAGACTTGTTGCATCGGAAGCACTTTCCCTTTGGCTTACTAGCCCCCACTCGTGGTCCATTCCTCTTGGCACCACTGGGTTTCATGGCTTGCTTCCTTTTCTTGCCCCTACCTCCAATAGCTTTCAAGCTTTTGGACTTGGTAGCCACAAGCGCTTGAGACTTGCCCTTCTTGTAGATCCCCTCTGCCGCCTTGAGTTCAGTCAGGAGTTGCGCAAGGCTATAAGATAGTTTACCCATATTATAGCTCATACGAAACTGCTCAAACTTAGGGGTCAGAGACTGGAGTATGATGTCGACTTGCGTCTCATCATCAATGGAAGCTCCTAGGACCTCAAGTTCATTCAACAAACTCATCATCTTAAGAACGTGCTCCCCAACGGGCGTTCCTTCAGACTGAGTAGTCGACATAAGGACTCTCATGGCTTCTTGCCTTGCCGCACGATCCTGCTCCCCAAACATCTCCTTGAGGTTAGTCATCATATCCCGGGCAGTGTCCATCGGCTCATGTTGGGTTTGGAGTACATTTGACATGGAAGCCAAAATATAGCACCTAGCCATTTCATCAGCCTTTTTCCACTTCCGATATGTTGCCTTTTCCTCATCAGTTGAGGCAGCCGTGGGCTCAGCAGGGCATTGCTCATAGAGTACAAACTTGTACTCTTCAGCAGTCAGGACAATGTCCAAATTTCTCTTCCAATCAATGTAATTGGGACCAGTGAGTTTATGTTCCTTGAGTATCACAGAAAGTGGATTCATAGCTATTCTCTAAACCTATAAGCACATGTAAACAAACAATCAATTTAATGTCCGATATTATCTCCCTCAAATAACATCATTAAATTACTAATTGCGTCTAAAATCCCATCAGGTAAGGCAAGCCACGTGGTGTGGACGTTTACCCACCCAAATGATTTAGCAATTAGATTTTCTTTGGTCATACATCAATCATAGCGTAACTTCGTGGGGAAGAATACTATAACGCGTATCTAAGTGTAAACCATCACTCAGCACTAAAGTACATCGCTTGGAATTGTTACGTCACCGCAAGCCACGTGGTGTGGACGTTTACGACAATTTCACAACTCTTCACAATCACTTATAACTGTCTACATCAATTAATCCAAAATCCGTTAGCATAGCAAGCCACGTGGTGTGGACGTTTACTACACCAAGAGATTTTTATAATTGACTCCCAATTACAAGATCCATTCGATTTCGTAAATCAAGACTCGGAGAATCATAAGTGAAACTCGAAGTTTCTAACCAGTGATTCACCATGCGAGCGACCCTATCTCTCATAAATGAGGGAGCCGAGCAGACAATCGACCCACCTATCAAAGAATGGTACGAAGGTCTCTAATTTGTGTCATCCACATGACCAAGTGGCTCTGGCTCCATTCCACTCCCCGGGGTGAGAATGAGTCGACTTGAAGTCAGTGTCAGAAAGACAAATTAGGCATTGTTTGATAAACTTGATCAATGTTTCTTGTAATAGGAATTACAAGAATTCTCCTCTAATGACTTGTCTATATGAACTTCGAAAGTCCATAAAAGTCACCAAGAGAACAGTGATGGAGACCATGGGAATGTTTCCATCCCCTCTCCCACTTAGCTTTTTATGATAAAGGGATACGCTATCTAGTGCATAAAATAAACACATATAGCATGCATGTAAGCAATAAAGCACATAGATCACATAGTCAAAATAATGCTAGAGAATTATTTTTCCCGACTATCATGGCTTTATCTTCATATGCATCTTCTAGTCTTCAGTCTTCGTTTCTTGAATGCTTCATGTGACGGGAATATTAATCTCCAATATTTAAATCTATTTATTTTCAATTAATCCAAAAGTTACTTAATTCGAAAATTAAGTCAATTGAATATATCAAAAATAAAATTAAATATTATTAATATTTTTATTTATTTATTTTCCTATCTAATTCTATTAAATCTCTAGAATAATCTATCCAAGTAAAACTTGGAATATTCTAGAAGATATCTATAATAGAACAAGGAAATAAAATAAATTAGGACTTACTACTTTCCAAATTTATTTTTATTCCTAATCCATGAATATTCCCATGAGTAGGAATAATCAAATAGGAAAAATAAATTTAGTACTAAATTAATTAAATTCCTAATCTTTGAACAGTTCCATGAAGGAAATAAATCAATAGGAATAAAATTAATTCCAATTAATTCTTTTCCTATTCCATGAGAGTTTCCTAAAAGGAAAGTACTCAAATAGGAAAACCGAATTAATTTTTGGAAAGTGAATATCGGTAGAAGTGGCATGGGTTGGGAGATCCCCATACCACCATCGACCGCCACCACCACGGAGGAGGGAACCGCCGCCGCCACCTCAGCTGGCCGGCCACCACCGCCGGCGGCAGCCCCAACCGAGGGGCGATCGACCCTTCCCCATGGCTTCGGTCATGGGGTCGATCATGGGGTTGATCGACTCCCCGGTTTTTCGTCCCTTTCGTCTTCGTCACATGTCTTCGTCTTCCGGCGATCGTCTCATCATCGAACCAACGTAAAATAAATTACAATAATCTAAATTACAATTCCGGTATCGATTCTATACATGAAATCGACCCTATACATTTTCCGGAAAATAAAGAGCGTAATAATAAATCCTAAATTCGGTCAACCCCCAAATTTTTACTATTACAAACATTCAACCACAAAAAAACGAATCTCGACATGTCCGAGAGTTTAATAAATAATCATGATAATTAATTAAGCAATAATTAAATTAACCATGATAGCCGGAGATCCTGCAAGGTAGAACAATAATCGAACATATACATGAACACGAAACCAAACGCTCTGATACCAATTGTTGGGATTCGATGTCTCGGGCTATCAAAAATTGCGGAACCGATAACCCGATCAAAACCCTAGATCGCCGGAGATTGGATTCCCGACTCATCCGCAGGAGTCCGACCTTTGGAGACTACGCGCCCGAAGACACGCAGCCCGCCCCCAGCCGAAGTCCCCCACGAGTCGGATCCACGAACGCGAACCACCTCATGAGCCGGGGCCCGACCGAACGCCCAGCGAGGCCCGAAGGCCGCGTGCGCCCAGCCGAGCCCCCGCGAGGGGCTCGCGATCGTCTACGGACGATCGCTGGGATCGCTACGAGCGATCCCTGGGGCTGCTCGTAGCAGCCCCGCAGCGAGTCGCGTGACTCGATGCTCGCATGGGGTCAGCCCCGTGCGCCTCTACTACGGGAACACCCGTAGCGCGCACGAGGCAGCTGCGGGTCATCCCCGCAGCGACCCGCGATCGAGCTCACGGGCTCGATCGCCCCTCGGCTTCGGCCGAGGGCTTTGCTTCCGACGCGCCGCCGGCGATGGCGGCTGGGATCCGCCGTGGCACCAGCCCACGGCATCCCGGACGATCGACCCTAGGTCGATGGTTCATCCCATCGCCGCGCGTCCCGGCGGTCCGAACCCTAGGGTTCGACCGCCGCGTTCGATCCTCGCCGGGGATCTCGAATCCCCGTCCCCGAGGTTCGTCGTTTTTCCGGATCGTGCGTTCATGTATATATCACAATTAAACAAGCACATAATCAAAGAGGGGGTTCTCGATTATATTACCTCGATTCGTTGTACGGAGAAACGAATCCAATTGACGACCTTGCGATCTTCCTACGTATTCCTCGCACTTCGTCCGAACGTCGTGTGGGCGACGATCTATCGAACTCTTATGGATCTTCCTCACTCTCAAGACTTTATGATTGGCGTAGGTCAATTATTATGTGTTGTGAAAAGTGAAGACCATGTAGTGCTTATATAGGCTACGTAGGGGATCATAAGGAGACTAAATATTGGGCTTCTAAATATTGAAGATTAAATTGGGTCCAACCCAAATCCATTAATCCTTATCAATATTAAATTTTATTTATTTTCCACTATATAAATAAAATTGCACTCCCAATATTAATCCATATTATATCAAATAATATTTCTCCGATTAGTATTATTTATTCCGTGTATTTAAGATTTAAATATCCATGAATAAATTTATTTATTGCTCAATAAATAATATTCATATCTTATATCCGAGACTAGTACCGTTCAACCTTTATTATTGTGCGGAACGAATCCACTCATGAGGTTTACACAATAATTCCTTATGAACTCATCTCGGGGATATTATCAACCCTTCCGGGATACACTTTCCCGTCAAGTATTCACGGCATGTCATATATAAAATATAGCGACCCAATTTTACCGGTAATTAACCCAATAATAAAATCGGTTAATTCCTTTGGAAAATCAAAGTCTCTAATATTAAATATACACACCCGCAATAATATCGGGGATTAAGAATAAAATACTCCGAGATTTAAATTGATTATCCAAGGCAATCCTAATCAATAAATCTCAAGTGATCTGCCCAATACACCAAGTGTACAAGTGTGATAAAATAATTAAGATAAATTATTTTCTCTCTCACACAACGACTATACCGATGGATTGGTCCGTGTCCATCTAGGTCGTGAGCAACTGTTCGATTAAATACGAGTAACCGATAGTATGATCTTCTGTGCGCCCATGCACACCATACTAACTACAACGTATAAAATCCAGGACTATATTTTGCATAATTAATTAATAATAATTTAATGCAAATAATTGTTTATTAATTAAATAGGTTAAATGCTATGACCGGGAGTTGACCGATACTTAAATCTAGACATTAAGTACACAACTCCAACAATGATGGGGTGCTTCATAAGGAGATACTCGTGGCATAAATCCCGGAGGGAATTCCGGTTGATGAAATGTTCCCTCGGGTCTTTTGTCTCTTTGTAGTTCATGTTGATAAGAAGTGCCCTCCATGTTGGTATTTATCATTGGCTCCAAACTTCTTGTACGTTCCCGCTCTCTTTCTTGTCGTTCAAGTTCAAGTTCACGCCTCCGTTGGGCTCTCGTTTGCATGCAAAACAAAGAAAATACCAAAGAAAAACAAAAGTAAGCTAATCGGGGGTAGTACTTTCAACTCAACCAAACAAGCATGAAAACAACTAAACATAGAACAAAAAGCAAGTAAATGTGACTTTTAAACTTCAACTAGCACCTCCCCGGCAACGGCGCCATTTTGAAGAAGCACTTTTCGATCACAAAGGAAAGATAAAGCGTTTTACCTCGCTTCAAAACCGAGGGTTTAGTTGTAGAAGTCGACCACTCAGATTATCAATCCGAGGGAGGGCTAGAAGTGAGAGGTCTCAAAGTCATATTCAATTGCATTTCGAGTGTTTAAAAGAGTAGTTCGAGTTTAACAAAATGTCCAAAGTAACAAATAGCAAACGATTTATCAAGTAGAGAACGATGGAGGTAATGAATGAGCAGTGACAACTCGGTGAATGATTTAACACAAGAGTGATTTCCGGAGGTTCTCGTCCCTAGAGTCGAACCTCCAAGTATCTAAGTTCTAGAATCGACTACGGAAGGAAAAACTCCGCACAACGGTGTTTAATCAATTTAATTCTCCAAAGTAGCACTCCAAACGGTAGTGAACACAATGGTTGTCGAATTCCTTTACTTAGCCCTGTTGAACTTAATTATGAAAAATCGAACTATGGGAAGAAAGACTCCGCACAACGGTGGTTAGATCGATCGTAGCTCGAAAATTTACAATTAAACTCAAAGTTTATTCACTCGAGCATTTTATCAAACACCTAGTGTGCACTACATTTTCATCACCTCCTATTGGAAAATTAGCCAAGGAAACCCATGCAAATCATCATGATCATATAAGAAACATATAAAGTACTCATAATCATGATCAAATCCGAGAATTCACAAAGATCCAAGTCAAATTTCCAACAAAAATCAATATTCATAAAAGAGATTTCTACACAACAAAAGGAAAAGTAGAGATTTAGAGATAGCCAAGTTTGAAGAGGAATTCTAGACTCCGTGGTCCTTGATCGAGCTTGAATCCGTGCTTCGATTTGGGGAAGATGAGCTTGATCTCTCAATTTGGTGTTCTTTCTCTCTCTAGAATTTCCAAGTGTGTTTTCGTAGATGCAAAGTTGTGTTTGTGGAGAGTTCTCCACCTATTTATAGCTCAAGAGAGAAAATAAACATTCCCTTCTTTCTCCCTCCAAATCATGGAGTGTGAAATGTCTCTTTTAGCCTCCGGTCAATGCATTTTAAGCTCGGTCAACTCTTTTTTAGGCTCGGTCAATGCATGGTCAACACATTTCAAGCAGTTCGCGCCAGCCCTGGCGCATTCGCGCTTGACTCTCAGCAGTTTGACGCATTCGCGCCAGACTCTCAGCAGTTTGACGCATTCGCGCCAGACCCTCCCCTGTACGCGACTTCGCGATTCTCGTCGTATCTTCGTCGTCCGAACTCCAATTTACACGATTCAAAATTCCTCGGATTCACGACTTCAAGATCTTTCTAACCATGTATGTCAGGGCTCCAGGTTCTGAAGGAACAAAATCAGTTTGTTGCCCGAAGTCGCTGAAGTACATCGTCCCATTTTTGCTCCATTTTTCCTACATTTTGACATGAAAACTCGACTACACCACGCATAAGCTCCGTCATAGCAATAATAAGCAATTACTCAATGATCACACACATATATACACAATATATACCAAAATCATACCCAAAACATAACAAAAAACGAGCAAAAGTTCGGCACTTCAAGTACGAAGAAATTAGAAGGAACTTTCTAGAGAAACCATTTGTATTCTCCACAAAGTCGGAAGCCTCTTGCCAAAACCCACTCGGTACATCAAGTCCCACACTTGAGTTATTGACAAGCACAACCTTCTGAAATGCCTCTGGGCATCAAGAGTCTAATGGTTATGCGCAAAGATTGCTCGAGAATGAATTGCTCTTAGATTTGTTCAGAAGTATCTGGAGTACAATCTACCCGTCAAAGATTTCATGTTCACATGTCACAAGATTAGGGATGATACTCTTCCAAGTCACAAGATTATGATGGATGATACTCTCTTGAAATGAACAAATTGTTTTAGGGCAAATAAAAATAAAAAAATAACGCAAATAAATGAAAAAATAAAAGTGAAAAAATAGCTCAAATAAAATTAAAAAATAGTTCAAATAAATGAAAAAACAAAAATTAAAAATAGCTCAAACAAATAAAAATAGCTCAAATAAATGATTAATAAAAAATGAAAAATAGCTCAAATAAATAGCTTAAACAAAAATAGCTCAAATAAATGAAATAACATAAACCAAAATTAAAATAGCTCAAATAAATGAAAAAACAAAAAAAAAAAAAATAGCTCAAATAAATGAAAACACAAAAAATAAAAAATAGCCAAATAAAAATTAAATAAAATAACATAGGAAAAAATAGCTTCGACTACTAAAATGAAAAAAAATATGAGATTCAAAAAACTTAAACAAATGAAGAAAACAAAATAGCCTAAAAAAAAAAAATTAAAAAAAGTTTAAAATGTCACAAATAAAATGCAAAAAATTCAAAAAATATTGCGAAAATAAATAAAAGCAATAGTAAAAAAATAGCACATTTATGCAAATAAAATTATTAAAATACAAATTTATACAAATATCAACAGCAACAATGGTATATCCGGTGTCATACATTTAATTTTGGAGTCATACATTTAATTTAATAATATCAGAATAAAAGAGAGAGAAAAAGAGAGAAAATATAATTGTATAATTGAATAATAAAGTATTTATTTATGTGTATATATTAGATAGAAATGACAAAGCTGTGAGGTGTATTATGTAATTGGAACAAAGTAGTTTAAACCTTGTTTCAAAAAACATAAACACACTAGTAAAATTATTACATTAGAAATCGGTGATTCACCGATTTCTATGAGGTATGCGCACTGATGTTGATGGAGCCGATATCTATAGTCTGCAGCTATAGACATCGGTGATTAACCGATTTCTATGTACATTTTACAAATCAGTTTTTATTTTCCAACGATTTTTTTGTGTTCATAGAAATCGGTTGATTTCCGGTACTACCCCACAAAACTAACTGATATCTAACATCTCCTTTAATATCGGTTATTTAGCTTAGAACCGATAACTATATAGTATTACATAATCATTTTTATTTTAAAACCGATTTCTATATAGAGATTTTATTTTAAAAACTGATTTCTATAGAGAAATTTATTTGTAGTATAATTCCTGTAATTTTGTAATTTTTATATTAAAATTGCATAAATTTATAAAATCATCAAATAACATAATAAAATATCTTAAACATTCATACAAAATATTGTAGCTAGAGTACAATCATTATCCAAAATCAAAACATTCATAATTGTAGCTAGAGTACATTCAAATTGTTTTGTCAATACATAACCTTAAACATTCAAATTGCTGCAGCCACTATATCCATTCATAACCACTGCACCATCACATCATCAGGTAGATAAGGTAGATAGGCACTCAGCTCATTCACAGCTCGCACCTTTTACAACCTGAAGCGCACATATATATTTACATGAAGTCATAGCAATTTAAATGACAAAGAAAGAAAAACAAGTTCATATTAGTGGCAATTCAACTAAAATTTACATGTTCATATAACAAGAAATTCAAATACAATTCAACTACAATTTACAAACTTATATTACCAACAATTTCCAGCATTTCAACTAAGAAAGGTTTTAAACTATAACAGTTATAGTAAAGCTACATAATCAATATTTACATGAAAAGTAAAGCTCATATGTGATCCATCTGTTGAGAACTAAGAAAAGTTCTACGCAAAAGTGCATACCTCACCCTTCCAAGATATGTTATACAGTGATCTTTTGGAGAGTCCAATTAGCATGTTTATGTTATCACATATAATGTTGCTCCGGTCATTCAAACATGAAAAGTCAATATTATACCAAGTCCAGAATCAAGTAAAGTGGAGGGTGCTGCTTTCAACAAGCGACTTACAGATCGCTGATCCAATATCAAGAACAAATAAGTGATTCTATTCTATATACACGAAGAAAACTCAAAATTATGTTTAAACAGAAAAACCAAGGAAGTTGGACAATGAACAATTAAGGTTTAATTAAATCAAGATGGGGCATATACCATTAATGTCAAGAATAAAGGTGTTTGAGGGAGAAGAAGTGACTATGATAAGAACTTATTAAAATGAAGCTCTAGGAAGTCAAGTTAGTTTCTCTACATAAAATGGGATGAATGTGAGCAATCAAAAGAAGAGGATTTAAAACTAAAAGATAATGATATGATCTTACTAAGAAACCTGACAATTTGAACACGAGTGCATTTGAGTAAAAATATCCAGTAAACTGTTGGGTTCTTCGCTCTTGAATCTGGATTGGAGACTTGGATAGATAATTGAATCACGTTGAACACGTTTTCCTTAAAGAGTATTTCGACCCTATAAGCCTGGGTATCACGAAATCCCTGTTGGAGTTGTGTAATTAATGTCTAGATTTAAGTATCGGTAAACTCCCGGTCATAGCATTTAACCTATTTAATTAATAAACAATTATTTGCATTAAATTATTATTAATTAATTATGCAAAATATAGTCCTGGATTTTATACGTTGTAGTTAGTATGGTGTGCATGGGCGCACAGAAGATCATACTATCGGTTACTCGTATTTAATCGAACAGTTGCTCACGACCTAGATGGACACGGACCAATCCATCGGTATAGTCGTTGTGTGAGAGAGAAAATAATTTATCTTAATTATTTTATCACACTTGTACACTTGGTGTATTGGGCGGATCACTTGAGATTTATTGATTAGGATTGCCTTGGATAATCAATTTAAATCTCGGAGTATTTTATTCTTAATCCCCGATATTATTGCGGGTGTGTATATTTAATATTAGAGACTTTGATTTTCCAAAGGAATTAACCGATTTTATTATTGGGTTAATTACCGGTAAAATTGGGTCGCTATATTTTATATATGACATGCCGTGAATACTTGACGGGAAAGTGTATCCCGGAAGGGTTGATAATATCCCCGAGATGAGTTCATAAGGAATTATTGTGTAAACCTCATGAGTGGATTCGTTCCGCACAATAATAAAGGTTGAACGGTACTAGTCTCGGATATAAGATATGAATATTATTTATTGAGCAATAAATAAATTTATTCATGGATATTTAAATCTTAAATACACGGAATAAATAATACTAATCGGAGAAATATTATTTGATATAATATGGATTAATATTGGGAGTGCAATTTTATTTATATAGTGGAAAATAAATAAAATTTAATATTGATAAGGATTAATGGATTTGGGTTGGACCCAATTTAATCTTCAATATTTAGAAGCCCAATATTTAGTCTCCTTATGATCCCCTACGTAGCCTATATAAGCACTACATGGTCTTCACTTTTCACAACACATAATAATTGACCTACGTCAATCATAAAGTCTTGAGAGTGAGGAAGATCCATAAGAGTTCGATAGATCGTCGCCCACACGACGTTCGGACGAAGTGCGAGGAATACGTAGGAAGATCGCAAGGTCGTCAATTGGATTCGTTTCTCCGTACAACGAATCGAGGTAATATAATCGAGAACCCCCTCTTTGATTATGTGCTTGTTTAATTGTGATATATACATGAACGCACGATCCGGAAAAACGACGAACCTCGGGGACGGGGATTCGAGATCCCCGGCGAGGATCGAACGCGGCGGTCGAACCCTAGGGTTCGGACCGCCGGGACGCGCGGCGATGGGATGAACCATCGACCTAGGGTCGATCGTCCGGGATGCCGTGGGCTGGTGCCACGGCGGATCCCAGCCGCCATCGCCGGCGGCGCGTCGGAAGCAAAGCCCTCGGCCGAAGCCGAGGGGCGATCGAGCCCGTGAGCTCGATCGCGGGTCGCTGCGGGGATGACCCGCAGCTGCCTCGTGCGCGCTACGGGTGTTCCCGTAGCAGAGGCGCACGGGGCTGACCCCATGCGAGCAGCGAGTCACGCGACTCGCTGCGGGGCTGCTACGAGCAGCCCCAGGGATCGCTCGTAGCGATCCCAGCGATTGTCCGTAGACGATCGCGAGCCCCTCGCGGGGGCTCGGCTGGGCGCACGCGGCCTTCGGGCCTCGCTGGGCGTTCGGTCGGGCCCCGGCTCGTGAGGTGGTTCGCGTTCGTGGATCCGACTCGTGGGGGACTTCGGCTGGGGGCGGGCTGCGTGTCTTCGGGCGCGTAGTCTCCAAAGGTCGGACTCCTGCGGATGAGTCGGGGATCCAATCTCCGGCGATCTAGGGTTTTGATCGGGTTATCGGTTCCGCAATTTTTGATAGCCCGGGACATCGAATCCCAACAATTGGTATCAGAGCGTTTGGTTTCGTGTTCATGTATATGTTCGATTATTGTTCTACCTTGCAGGATCTCCGGCTATCATGGTTAATTTAATTATTGCTTAATTAATTATCATGATTATTTATTAAACTCTCGGACATGTCGAGATTCGTTTTTTTGTGGTTGAATGTTTGTAATAGTAAAAATTCGGGGGTTGACCGAATTTAGGATTTATTATTACGCTCTTTATTTTCCGGAAAATGTATAGGGTCGATTTCATGTATAGAATCGATACCGGAATTGTAATTTAGATTATTGTAATTTATTTTACGTTGGTTCGATGATGAGACGATCGCCGGAAGACGAAGACATGTGACGAAGACGAAAGGGACGAAAAACCGGGGAGTCGATCAACCCCATGATCGACCCCATGACCGAAGCCATGGGGAGGGATCGATCGCCCCTCGGCTGGGGCTGCCGCCGGCAATGGTGGCCGGCCAGCTGAGGTGGCGGCGGCGGTTCCCTCCTCCGTGGTGGTGGCGGTCGATGGTGGTATGGGGATCTCCCAACCCATGCCACTTCTACCGATATTCACTTTCCAAAAATTAATTCGGTTTTCCTATTTGAGTACTTTCCTTTTAGGAAACTCTCATGAAATAGGAAAAGAATTAATTGGAATTAATTTTATTCCTATTGATTTATTTCCTTCATGGAACTGTTCAAAGATTAGGAATTTAATTAATTTAGTACTAAATTTATTTTTCCTATTTGATTATTCCTACTCATGGGAATATTCATGGATTAGGAATAAAAATAAATTTGGAAAGTAGTAAGTCCTAATTTATTTTATTTCCTTGTTCTATTATAGATATCTTCTAGAATATTCCAAGTTTTACTTGGATAGATTATTCTAGAGATTTAATAGAATTAGATAGGAAAATAAATAAATAAAAATATTAATAATATTTAATTTTATTTTTGATATATTCAATTGACTTAATTTTCGAATTAAGTAACTTTTGGATTAATTGAAAATAAATAGATTTAAATATTGGAGATTAATATTCCCGTCACATGAAGCATTCAAGAAACGAAGACTGGAGACTAGAAGATGCATATGAAGATAAAGCCATGATAGTCGGGAAAAATAATTCTCTAGCATTATTTTGACTATGTGATACTATGTGCTTTATTGCTTGCTGGGTTTCGATGTCCCGGGGTATCAAAAATTGCGGAACCGATAACCCCGAACGAAATCCCGTCGCCGGAAACTGGATCCCCGACTCATCCGCAGGAGTCCGACCTTTGGAGACTACGCGCCCGAAGACATGCAGCCCGCCCCCAGCCGATTTTCTCCCACGAGTCGGATCCACGAACGCGAACCACACAAACGGAGCCGGGCTCGACCCGAGCATCGCCGCGGGATAAACCCGCGGCTAAACCCTAGCCGAGCCCCACCGCGGGCTCGCGATCGCTAGCCCTAGCGATCGCCGGGGATGCACGCGCATCCCCGTGGGGCTGTTCCGAACAGCCCCCGGCGGTGAGTCCGGCGACTCACCGCCACCGCCGAGGAGGGCGGTGCGCCCAGCGCACCAGCCGCGGCCCAGCCGCGGCTCGCCCGGCGATCGACCACGTGGTCGATCGCATGCCCCGGCTCCAGCCGGGGCGTCCTCGTGTGGGCCCGCGATCGACGCCCCTAGGGCTCGATCGCACCCCTCGGCTCCCAGCCGAGGGTCCTTCGAACCTTCGCCGGGGATCTCGAATCCCCGTCCCCGAAGTTCGTCGTTTTTCCCGGATCTTGTGTTCATGTATGTATCACAATTAAATCACATAAATTCACACGAAGGAGTTTATGATTGTACCTTTGATTCGTTGTGCGGAGAAACGAAATCAAGTTGAAGACCCTTGGATCTTCCCACGTATTCCTTGCACTTCGTTCGAACGTCGGGTGGGCGACGATCTATCGAACACCTATGGATCTCCTTCAACTCTCTAGAATATCAAGTATGATAATCTTTTCTTATGATTTATGAAGGCCATGTAGTGCTTTTATAGGCTACGTAGGGGATCTAAAGGAGGTGGAATATTGGGCTTCCAATATTGAAGATTAAATTGAGCCCACTGCCCAAGTCCATTAATCCTTATCAATATTAATTAATTTATTTTCCACTATATAAATTAATTGCACTCCCAATATTAAACCATATTATTTCAAATAATATTTCTCCGGTAGTATTTATTTATTCCGTGTATTTAAGATTTAAATATCCATGAATAAAATTAATTTATTGCTAATTAATTTATTCATCTCTTTAATCCGAGACTAGTACCATTCAACCTTAATTATTGTGCGGAACGAATCCACTCATGAGGTTTACACAATAATTCCTTATGAACTCATCTCGGGGATATTATCAACCCTTACGGGATACACTGTCCGGTCAATTATTCACGGCATGCCATATATAAAATATAGTGACCCAACTTAACCGGAAATTAACCCAATAATTAAATCGGTTAATTCCTTTGGTAAATCAAAGTTACTTATATTAAATATACACACCCGCAATAATATCGGGGATTAAGAATAAAATACACTGAGACTCGAATCGATTATCGCCGGCAATCCTAATCGATGAATCTCAACGATCCGCTCAATACACCAAGTGTACAAGTGTGATAAAATAATTAAGATAAATTATTTTCTCTCTCACACAACGACTATACCGATGGATTGGTCCGTGTCCATCTAGGTCGTGAGCAACTGTTTGATTAAATACGAGTAACCGATAGTATGATCTTCTGTGCGCCCATGCTTGCACCATACTAACTACAACGTATAAAATCCAGGACTATATTTTGCATATATTTAATTAATAATAATTAAACGCAAAACAATTGTTCGTTAATTTAATAGATTAAATGCTATGATCGGGAGTTTACCGTTACTTAAATCTAGACATTAAGTACACAACTCCAACAATCTCCCACTTGTACTAAGGTCTAGTCATTTCCTCCAAACTCCCGGTTCCCATACTCATCACGTGCTTAAGGTGTACTTCCGAGAAGTACTATGTGAATGAGCACTCTAGGTTGCCGCTCTGAAGTTATCTTGGTGACTACTACGTCGTCTCCCTGACGATGACTCGTATCAGGTGGTACTTGCTCTATGTGTTATCATCACTTTTAGACTTATGACTTCTTCCAGTTTATCATGCACCGCTATAAAATAGCCTTTGATAAACCAAGAGTCATTTCCAAGTCTTAGAGGTTATCCCGAAACCTAACCAAAACTTCCGCTGCCTCTGAGGCTGCTATTCGGTTATGAGAGAGTCCGAGAAGCATCCTGCTTATCACTCTTACATATTAAAGGTTCCACCTTTTCCAAAAATGAACACATAGCCTGATATCGACTTACACTGGTCCTTCTCTGATTTGAAATCTGAGAAATAAGTAATCTAAGAAAATTTCGTCTTGCTTAGTAATCCAGTACATCCAAGTACTCTTACAGCATTCGAATATCTCTTTTCCAGATTTCATTGATATCCTCCCACTACGCTAACTGCATAGTTGATATCAGGTTCTTGTTTTTCTAACATTGCTTTTAAGCTTTCCACACTAGGTGTAGGAAACTGCTTAGTATCATCTATCTCCTTTATGTGTTCGAAACACATGACCTTAGATAGATATACATGTTCTGTTTCCGAAAGGTAACAACCTTCCTCAGAACTATGCATGTTAAAACAAACCATAATCGCATAAGATATCTAGGAGAAGTACAATGTTCTTATCCCTAGATCATAAGATCTCAAGAACATGCTCTAACTTCTACTTAATCTTATATCCCGATTTATTTAGACAACCATTATTTTATGCCTGATAATATCTTTACATTGTTGCCAATGATAAAATATTATCTACATAAAATTCCGAGAAAACACCACCTTGTTTCCATTACGTCTCCAATACACCTATCGTCTCTGCCTTTTGATGAATCCATCGAATGGATTATCTCATCAATTCGCAAGTTCCACGATTCAGTACTGCCCTTATGCAGAGCTAGGGATCGATTTCATGTTTACTAGATCCAGAGTCCGAACTCCTCTAGTCTTATGAAAATCTCTGGTTGTTCAACAACCTCCCACTGCAATGGCGTCCCGGTGTATAACAGTAATAACAATAGGTGCAGTGTGTGGTGTACTTCTACTCGGTTTGGCTGGTTCTCAGTCTTTTGTCCTTTCCCTCATTCCAAGGTATTAATTCAGTTCAGGCTTTTGTGGTTCATCTAATAGTCTCCTTCTATGAACCGAACGAAAGACGTCCCTCTGGTTCACAGTACTATAGAATACACAATACTTCGTTCATCTAGGATATCCTACAATTACACAGAATGTGCTATTGTCTCTAGAAACATCCATAGAACATAGGTAGTTCCGAACAACTTGTTCTCTTTTACTTTTAGATTTCCATTTCTTATTTACAACGCACCATCTCTACACGTGAGTGTATGGCGCGGCCCTTTGGGATTGAATCCCAATCCTTGATTATGCTATGTGTTGTTTAGATAGGCGATGGCCTCCGCGACCGAGTCGCAGGCTTCTAATGGATATACTTTAATGGTTCCCCATAATAGCTTTGTGTCCATTGACTAGTCAAAACACTTTGCTTTTATGGCACATTTAAGTACTCTAATCCATCATTGAGTATTCTTGAAAGAACTACTCATGCCTTTCTAATTCACACATGTGTCTGCATATCTAATCATTTCCAATACTAGTCCGAATTCTATCCTTTATGAAGAAAGGTTTGCTTAGATGTATTATCCTCCAAATTCAATTCTTAGGTCGGAAGGTCCATTCCTTCAAATATAATTGATCAAATCAATTTCGACCTTTTGAATCTTATCTGAAAATACTACTAAGTACAAGAATTCATAAGTATAATGATTTAATAAAGAAACATATCTAATCAAGTAAAACAAGTTATAGAACGGTTTGTTGCATCGTGGTAGACTTAGGATCTATCATTCATATATTGCTATCTAATGTACCAGAATAGATAATGCCATCATTTCTTATCAAAATCATCCAATGATTAAAGAAATAAAATATCCATTCATAAATAATAGAAATCCAGAACAAAATGTTCTTTCTAAAATAAGGGGTACATAACGCAATAATCTTGAAATGAAATCCTATTTAACTACTAAAGCAGATAAATGTCTTCCACCGCAACAGCTGCCTCCTCTACAGCTTTTGCCCGTGTAGACTCGAACTCTCCTTCTCTAAGTCGCCGGGTTTTCTGGAACCCCTGCATTCAAAATGCACATACCGTCAGTGGTTCCATATCTACACACCAGAATTCTGGTAGATAATACCGCTGACTATGTTTTTACGACTAAAGAAAAATTCGTACCTCTGAGAGGACATTCAGACTTCCAGTGTCCAGACTTGTTGCATCGGAAGCACTTGCCCCTTGGCTTTGCAGCCCCCACTCGTGGTGCAGTCTTCTTGACACCACTGGGTTTCCCGGCTTGCTTCCTTCTCTTGCCCCTACCTCCACCAGGCTTAAAGCCTTTGGACTTGGTAGCTACAAGCGCTTGAGACTTGCCCTTCTTGTAGATCCCCTCTGCCGCCTTCAGTTCAGTCAGGAGTTGCGCAAGAGTATAAGATAGTTTACCCATATTATAGCTCATACGAAACTGCTCAAACTTAGGGGTCAGAGACTGGAGTATGATGTCGACTTGCGTCTCATCATCAATAGAAGCTCCTAGGACCTCAAGTTCATTCAACAAACTCATCATCTTGAGAACGTGCTCCCCAACGGGCGTTCCTTCAGACTGAGTAGTTGACATGAGGACTCTCATGGCTTCTTGCCTTGCCGCACGATCCTGCTCCCCAAACATCTCCTTGAGGTTAGTCATCATATCCCGGGCAGTGTCCATCGACTCATGTTGGGTTTGGAGTACATTTGACATGGAAGCCAAAATATAGCACCTAGCCATTTCATCAGCCTTTTTCCACTTCCGATATGTTGCCTTTTCCTCATCAGTTGAGGCAGCCGTGGGCTCAGCAGGGCATTTATCAGAGAGTACAAACTTGTACTCCTCTGAAGTCAGGACAATGTCTAAATTTCTCTTCCAATCAATATAGTTGGTGCCAGTGAGCTTATGCTCCTTGAGTATCATAGAAAGTGGGTTCATAGCTATTCTCTAAACCTATAAGCACATTTAAACAAACAATTAATTTAATATCTGATATTATCTCCCTCTAATAATATCATTAAATCACTAATCGCATCTAAAATCCCATCAGATAAGGCAAGCCACGATAGTGTGGACGTTTACCCATCCAAATGATTTAGCAATTAGATTTACTTTGGTCGTACATCACTATAGCGTTACTTCGATGGGAAGAATACTATAGAGCGTACCTAAGTGTAAACCATTACTCAGTATCTAAGAAGATTTTTGGGACTGCATATCAGCGCAAGCCACGATAGTGTGGACGTTTACGTTAACACACGATCCAATACTTTCTTCTATAACTGTCTACATCAATCGTTCTAAAATCCCATTCAATGCAGCAAGCCACGATAGTGTGGACGTTTACTACACCAAAAGATTTATACAATTGACATCCAATTACTTGAAGCACTCGATTTCGTAAATCAAGACGCGGGGAATCATAAGTGAAACTCGAAGTTTCTAACCAGTGATTCACCATGCGAACAACCCTATCTCTCATAAATGAGGGAGCCGAGAAGACAATCGATCCACCTTAAAAGGATGGTACGAATGTCTCTAATTTGTGTCATCCACATGACCAAGTGGCTCTGGCTCCATTCCACTCCCCGGGGTGAGAATGAGTCGACTTGAAGTCAGTTTCAGAAAGACAAATTAGGCATTGTTTGATAAACTTAATCAAAGTTTCTTGTAAAAGGAATTACAAGAATTCTCCTACAATGACACATCTATACGAACTTCAAAAGTCCATAAGAGTCACCAAGAGAACAGTAATGGAGACCACGGGAATGTTTCCATCCCCTCTCCCACTTAGCTTTTTATAACAAAAGGGATACGCTATCTAATGCATAATTAAACACATAAGCATGCATACAAGTGATAAAGCACATAGCACATAGTCAAAATAATGCTAGAAAAATTATTTTCCGACTATCATGGCTTTATTCCATCTCCGTATGCTTCTTCTAGTCTTCAGTCTTCGTTCTTGAATGCTCCATGTGACGAGAATATTAATCCCAATATTTAAATCTATTTATTTTTAATAAATCCAAAAGATACTCAATTCGAAAATTAAGTCAATCGAATAAATCAAAAATAAAATTAAATATTATTAATATTTTTTTTTTTTTTTTCCCATCTAATTCTATTAAATCTCTAGAATAATCTATCCAAGTCAAACTTGGAATATTCTAGAAGAATAGAATAAGGAAATAAAATAAATTAGGACTCTTCTACTTTCCAAGATTAATTAATTTCCATTACTATGAAAATTCCCATAAAATAGAAATAATCAATTAGGAAATAAATTAATCCTAAATTAATTATTATTCCTTTCTAATTCTATTAAATCTCTAGGATCCTTTTCCAAGTAGAACTCGGAATACTCTAGAAGACTTCCATAATAGAATAAGGAATAAAATTAATATTAATTAATTCTTTTCCTAATCCATGAGAATTCCCAAAAATAGGAAAAACTCAAATAGGAAAAACGAATCAATTAGGAAAGCGAATCTAGGTAGGAGTAGCACGGGATGGGAGTTCCCGCACCACCCCACCATCATCGGCCGACCGCCGGGAGGGAGCACCCGCCGCCGCCGCCTCAGCCGGCCAGCCGCCACCGTCGCCGGCGACGACCCACGGCCGAAGGGGCGCGACGCCCCCACCCCTTGGGCGATCGATTGGGGTCGATCAAGGGGTTTGATCGATCCCCGTCCTTCGTCCTCTTCGTCTTCTTCGTCACA